>JAVANC010000006.1:46634543-46686420 GCA_033319125.1 Parnassius glacialis | reverse complement strand
CTTCCTTGTTCTCCAAAATAATGGAATCCGTTATAAACTGCCAGCTCATGCAGTACCTTTAGGATCACCAGCTGATTTGTTACCGCCGATACGTTTTTTGTCGGGTTCGTTCAGTTGGTGATTTTCTGGTCTACCTGACTCATAGACGAGCGGAGGCAGTAGAGTTCAAGGGGGAGGCATTGGCCGTTAGTTTGGACATTGCGAAGGCCTTCGATTGGGTATGGCATGAAGCGATTCTTTTGAAGCTCCCTTCCTATGGGCTTCCCAAGAAATTGTTGTAACTGGATCACCGTTGTTTTGCATATTGGAGCATCAAGGTCGTTGTAGACGGTGCATGCGCTAACTACAAGCCTATTTATGCCGGTGTTCCACAAGGCTGCGTGCTATCACCAACGCTGTTTCTTCTGCATATCAATGAATATTACGAAGCTGTAACATTAATTGCTATGCAAATGACAGCATTGGTGATGCTCTGTAGACCGGCCGGCTCTGTTTCTCGGAAAAACGTCGCCGAGTGCCGGAAGAAACTCGTGTTTGAAGTCGAGTCTTTGCTGAACAAAGTCTCGGACTGGTTTAATCCTCAGAAAACACAACTTTGCGCATTTCCCGCTTAAAAGAACCCCTTTGTCGTTAGTCCTCAGTTTCAAGGCACTCCTCTTATTGCATCAGCCAGTATCCGAATCCTCGGCGTCCACATATCGAGTGACATGCAGTTTCGTGGTCACTTGGAAGAGAAAGCCAAATTGGCCTCTAAAAATAATGGCGTGCTCAGCAGAGCGGGACAGTATCTCATGCCGTCACACCGCCTGCAAATTTACAAGGCGCAGGTTAGCCTCACATGGAATACTGTTCACATCTCTGAACTGGAGCTCCTCAGTGCAAGCTTTTTCCACTTGACCGCACTCAGCGCAGAGCGGCTCAAATCATCAACGACCGGGTTCTTACCGATCGGCTCGATTAACTGGCGCTGCGAAGAGATGTTGCATCCCTTTGCATTTTCTTTCAAATTTTCCACGAGGAGTGCTCTGAGGAATTGTTCGAATTAATCTCTGCCGCCGAATTTCACGAACGCACATCGCGGCATAACTCCCGATATTATTCACACCATTTGGACGCTTGGCGGTCCACCACTGTATGCTTGACTAGGAGTTTTCATCCGCATGCGACCTCTTTGTGGAATAATTTACCAACGGCGATTTTTCCAAACCGATACTACTTAGGGACCTTAAAGAAAAGAGCATACTCCTTTTAAAAGGCCGGCAATGCACCTGCAATTCCCTTGATGTTGCGGTTGTTCTTGGGCGGCGGTAGTCATTTATCATCAGGTGAACCGTCTGCTCGTTTGCCTCCACTCCTATAAAAAAAGCGTTGTGCATTAATCGGATTAACTACAATTTTTTCAATTTCCTCTTTTTGTGCGTAAATAATGAAACCAGTTGTACACAGTGATCTCAACTTAGTTTAAGAATCATTAATTTGTTGATTAGTACAACACCTGTAGAAATATTATCAATATAAGTTGCACTATACTGATATTGATATTAAAGTATGCGCATACTAAAACATATTTATTCTGTTTACTAAGCTTGAGTAAAACTTATTCCATATTTTTTTCAAAGGTGTCATACCTTTAACATGTAGGTCTGTAAACACTGACAACATTGAGGTGCTCAAGCTCAACACATAGCTTTCTACAGTTTGCTCAACTGAGACGCTCACAATATTTCTTTAGGTTCTCTACATGATATGAATTTATTAACTATGTCAAAGGGCCACCACGTAATTTAGTACCTCTATTGAAAGAACTGACCATTGTTGGATTACTGAAATTAAATATGGAATTGTAATATTTCCATTAATGTTCACTTATACATAAAATATGTATATTGTTAATATTTAAAATAGTTCAATTTCTTATTTTTTGCCTAACATATCTTGTATATTTTGATACATCGGGTTTATATAGTTGATATTTTTGCTATTTTAAGAAATTACACATTATATATGTATTGGTGAGTTTTATTCTGAGCTACCTTTGCTAGAAAATAACTCTATTGTCTTATTATCTAATTTCAATTACTTGGAACTGATTCCAAATCAAATGTTAAATTATTTTGCTGCTCAATAGAATCATGTGCACGGTAGCCAATTATTTGACTGAGTTTAAATATAAATAATAAGATAGCGTATTTGCTACCAATCTTAAACTATACTTTGATAGGTGATACCTATCTCTTGTCATAACCTTCTTAGTTAAAGTATCAATGAAATGAAATCTATCATTATAATTCTTACAATTAAATTTTAAATTTAAATTATTATTACATGTAAAATTATTCATTTTAAATTGAATTATATCTTAGTTTATTTTCCTGCGGCAACTCCTATATGTATGGCAATGTAAACAAGATGACTTTTTGCACATTTAATTTATTAAGATATTCAATATATTTTAATAATTGATTCTTGTACACATTGCCCCTTCTGTCAACAAGAATGATTAATAATATATACGGGGTAGAGCCATGCTGCAGCTATATTATGGTTGTAGCACGAATGGGTCGTCTCGACCGGGGAAGAACCACACTCTCACAGAATACCAGCGTAAAATAGCAGCTTAACGCCACTGTGTTTAGTATGGTGAGTTTAGAGAACCGGAGACCCTTTTTACTGGAAACGAGGCATTTCATCTTAGTCCTCACGGGTAACAACGCCGTTTTGATTCGTAATCAAAGATAGATGTAGATGTCTATGGGCCGCAGCAACCACTTACCATCAGGTGGACTGTGTGCTCGTTTGTCACCCTTATCCTATAAAAAAATACATGTATACTACAAAAGAGAGCTATTCTTGGCATATACGATATAAAATCTTTGGTCTCACTTAGAGATTTCTGTGAATAAATTAATATCTTAACTTTTGCATCACAGTTCTCTTTGGTTAGTATAATTTAAGAAAAAAAACTATATTAATATAATTAAAATCCATATCTATACCAAGAGTAATAAATCTTAACTTGCTGTACCAAAGCACATGATTTATAAAACTGGCAGCTCATTTATGATTAGCAGCATCATTATTAATATTAAGATGTCCTTATACTTCCGATTTCACTTTTGCAAAAATTCAAGGCGTAACTAAAAAGTTTTCTAATACTGAAAGTATATTATTATTATTATTAAGATATGATATAATTATTAAATTAAATAAAAATTATTATTAAATTATTTATTATTAAGGGCTAGATGTCTTTAGATAAAAAAAATATACTAAAGTCATCCAGCCCTCTATGGAACATGCTGTATGTGGACGACATTGTGTTCATCGACAAATGTGACTTGACTACAAGCCACACTTGAGAAATGTAGACAGTCTCTCGAGAGCAATGACCTCCACCTCAGCCGGAGCAAGACCTAAGTGCAGTTTTAGTGTGCAATATACGTCCAACATAAGTGTCTCCGTAGACGGGCAGCCATTGCCCTGCGTCAGCCAACTTAAATACCTCGGTTCAGTACTAACGGCGGATGTCAATATCAACGCAGACGTAACTCACAGAATTAGTTCCGCGTAGCCAAGATGGAAAAGCCTAGCAGGTTTATTTTGCGACAACAGGATGCCAATACAACAAAAAAGCAAAGGTTACAAAACTGTCGTAAGACCTGCCAAGCGGCCAAGAAGATCTGCAAAAAAAAATTTGCACATGAATTAAATGAAAATGCTACGATGGTCAGCAAGGGTAAAGAGGCTTGATAAAAAGCCCAATGAGTACATCAGAGTCTTCTTCAGTCACATTCATTGTAGACAAGATGATCGAGAATCGTATGCGATGATATGGGCATGTAATAAGGCGGGAAGTGGAACACTCCGTGAGGAAAGTCTTGGCAATTCCAGAGAAAAAGAAAGGCAGATCATTCCGGTTGCCACATGTTGGACACCTGTAATCAAGGATCTGACACAAGCACACAGCTTGACATACAGACAATCAAAGATGTTGGTGCTTAAATAGGAGGAGAACCGACCGATAAAGGGACAATGCAAGGAAATAGAAAATAAGTTATGAAAAATATGGCATTTTCAGAAAAAGACTAAATAAAAAGTATGAACGCACATCAACAAAAAAAAATCAAATTATAGCTTCTAGAATGGGTGTAAAATTATTATAAGACACTGTCAACGGCTTTCGATTGTTCTAGGGTAGGTTCATTCTTTCAAGAGACGCTTAAAAGCACAAAGAAAGATGCCCATTTTACACCTGACTTACCAAATAAATGAATATTTATCTGGTCACGTAATACGTATATAATTTTTTATAAATTTAACAAACGGACTTTAATAGATAGTAAAAAGAGAGGGAGGGATGCGTTACACGAGTAAGTAGACGGAGGTGGCAATCGAGTGCCCGGCTCAGAGATGTATCCACTATTCCTAGTGAGGCTAAAATACGCCATGTAGAGTTCCAAGCGTTGTGCGGACTTAAAATACTGTCCCGCTCTACTGAGCACGCCAAGCTTTTAAAAGACCAATTTATCCTACTCTCTCTTGACCGTAGACCTGAACTTGAATCGATGTCACGAGGCCAAGGATTCCCATGCTGGCTAAGGCAGTAGGAGAAATACCCTGAAATTGAGGAGATATAACTACTCATCACGGAGAAAAGGTAGTGATGATAGCTCTTTATACAGGAACGCATACTGTTACAATAAAGCGTGCTAAAGGTACACGCTTTATCGTATCGTCATCATTACAGCTCATGACAGGCCCACTGCTAAACATAGTCATTATATGTGACATAGACACATAGAAAAGTTACATAATAGAATTTGAAAAGTATATTTTTCTAGAAGATGCTCACGAACATACAGCTTATCTGTAATGGAACTTATAAGAACCAGCAACACTTATCATTTAATGTACAGGATTATACTTGACCTGAAATCTATTCAATGTGAGAGCCAAAAGCTCGGGGAGTCGCAACGAGAAACTCTAATAATATAATACTTTTGCAACTGTTAGGTCTTCCATTTTCCCAGCATTACTATAGCAAAATATGTTGAATACTTTTATAAATAATACTTTGTAACCAGCTTAAGATATTGTATACTGTGAAAAGATTTGCATTATATTTATTTTACTAACGAAACGCTTCGCCTTCTGTGTGGGTACTTTTAATGTGGCGTCATTTAGAATTTTAATGATGCTGAGAATTTTATAACAGAAAAAACTCCAATTTTTTTTATAGGAGAGGGGGGGCAAACGAGCATGCGGCTCAACTGATGGTAAGTGACTACCGCCGCCCATGAACAACTGCAACACCAGGGAGGGAATTGCAGATGCGTTTGCCAGCCTTTTAAAAAGGAGTAGGCTCTTTTCTTGAAGTTTCCTAAGTCGTATCGGTCCGGAAAAAATGAATTTCCGGCCTGGAAAATTGTGCCGCAGTTTATTTGTATTATTTCGGGGGTGAAACGGAGGCTCGTATCTGAATATTCTCCATTTTATTAAAAATAATGTCCTGACGCAGTTCCTGACTATATACTTCCGGCATCTCACTATACGCTTCTATTTCATATTGGGGCACTTCGAAATTATAGGTGCAATTATTTTCGTCATTTTTGCTTATATTCCGATGGTTTTAATACTCTGCGGAAATTTCGCTGATGGTAATCGATTCCACAAGGAAGTCGTGCGAGGGAGAAAACATCTTCTAAATCGCACAGTGGTGGACCGCCAATCATCCAGATGGTGTGGATGGTATCGGGAGTTCTGCCGCGATGTGCGTTCGTGAAATTTGGCGGCTGGGATTAATCCGAACAATTCCTCAGAGCACTCCCCATGGTAGATGTGAAAGAAATCAATAACTGATTAATTAGGACCCGGGATTTCATGATCAGCAGTCACGTTTACTAATACTTATGCCACTAATACTCAAGTGGGGTCACTATTCAAGAAGATTACTACCTATTTCTTCGGTATATTAACTTAGTCATCAACATCATTATCATTAAAACCAATCAAAAGTCCAAAAATAAAAATAGGCCTCCCCCATATATTGCCCCGTAGGGCGATATTTCCCTTACTTATCAAGTTTAATAGGGCAAACATCGTTTTAATTATTTGAGGTTGTTATTGGAAGATGCTGCTGCCCATCTCCTTTCCCCTATGCACCTTATATGAGATCTACTGAAATTCTTACTCCTCTTTACGGATATTATTATCGTTGCATTGGATATTCTTATACCACCACTGTATTATATTTACTTTAAATTGCATCTCAATGTTGAGACCTACATCTTAAAAAAATACTTCTAAATTACATACTGCAGTCAAAAATCCAAATATTATAAAAGTAAAAAAAGTAAAAGAGATCAAATGAAACTGATTGAGTTATTTGTATAACTCCCAAACATTAAAAAATACAACTGTTTTTGCTACACAAAATAAATATTTCGTAAGATTATAAATTTGCATCTTTCACCGATACAGAACGTTGCATTGGTAGCGCGCGCAACCCATCAATATCCAAAATTGAATTCACATCTAGTGTATAGCACGTCGTTCACAAATGGATACAATACCTGTTTCGGCATTGGAGAAACTATTTTGATGAGCTAACAGTAACAGAGTTCATAAAGCCAATATATAATCTTAACAAAATTAATAACATGGTGCTGGAATTTTAAATATAAAATATAAATATATAGCAGAAAAGTTATAATATTATTATAATACAATATTTTACGACATTAAAATTACGCACTACTGTGGGAGTCACAGAACTTTTTGTATTTTGGCTTAGTGTTTTTGGTAAATAAATAAAGTAATTATTATTATTATATTTAAAACATTTATGTAACTAAAATCTAAACAATAAAAATGGCTCACAAAATAATATTATTCCTTGTAAAATAAAGAAGTGTGTGTGAGCGTGCGACGTGTGGTAACAGTGTCAGAAATTCTGTAACACTATTTTTATTTTATTTTTTTATTTTATTTGCAAGCGCAACAGCTATAATAATTAAGATAGCTAATACTAATTACTACAGTAAGCCATTTAAAGGTCATCACTAGTAGATACAAAGGTGAAGTTACAACAGTGATAATCGCGATTGAATACTCTAAAATATCTAATACTAACAATTCTTCCCGAAAATGCCGTACAGGGCGACTGAAATATCTAATTGACGGCTTGTATACGCCAAAATACCCAGTCCGGCGACGGAGAGCAGCGTCAAAACTACAAAACATCTACGGGGTTAGTCAAGTTAACTTCTTACAACCGTTAACGCTAATATCCCAACGATAAGGCAATAAACGTTCATTTTATTTATTTTGCTATTTTTCTCTTCCTTTTTTGTCATTCCGTCTGCTACATGGTAGTTATAGTCAATTCTTCCTAGAGAGAGTCTCATGTCATTAATCGAATTACAAACAGTCACCTAGTGGTCGAAATCCGAACGTAAGTCATAAAAGTTTTAGGTTTGTACATTAAACAATCTATATTTCACTTTGAACTGCTCACTAATATATGAAGCACAAATATCTAATATAAAAAATATAAAATAAACGCTTTTTTATCTTTTTTTTTTGCTTACAAAATAAAAAATAGTTATAATATATTCTCTTTGATACTTACTGTGAGACATTGACAGTATGAACACCAAAAATGACATGATTTGGCCACACGACATTGATCTGTTATATATATATATATATATATATATATATAATCTAAGGACATTTACGTGGTTTGATATTGGTTATGAACGTAAACAATCTATGTTTAATTTCATTTCATTTCATGTATTTATAACAGATATTTTAAATTAAATAAACTATGCCAAATCAAACACTCCTCATTGCGCAATATGCTCAAACAGGGATAAAGTTCAGGGATAAAGGTTTAATTATATAGGCTGATATAGAAGACATAATTAAATGTTTAATATAATTTTGTGGAAAGTTGTAAGTATTAAGTTACTTACATAGTATTAAAAGGTTTACAGGAGGAGATCTTCCATCCCCCTCAACATTGGAGGCCGTACACACGTATCTCCCCGCTTGTTCCCTCGACACGCCTTGTAAAGCTAAATGCGCTGAGCCTGCTATCACGCCGGCGCGCTGATTGTGCGTCATTACTTGACCCTGGAAACGAAAGATTATTTTTTAATGGCTCCTTTTTAATGAGTTTTGCGAAGCTTCCCCTTTAAAAGTTGATTTAAACATAAAAATATAAAAACTAGAGCATCTTATTTTAACTTTAATAAAAAGTATTTTTATCTTTTTAAAATTAACACTATATAAAACTAATTCATGTCACATGTGCATACGTTAAATCTCGTGACTTTGTATTATAATACTTAAGTTCAAAATATATATGTAGTAAGTACAAACTCCAGAACCCAAGTCGACAAACTTTATTTGTCCTACATGCATGAAACTCACGTTTAAACTATTGTACTCACGTTATGTTCCCAAACTACTTTGTAAGCTGGAGGATTGGCGCGTACCACACACTCAAAGTAAACGTCGTCACCTTCTTCGATGTCGTTGGGATTAAGCTT
This sequence comes from Parnassius glacialis, assembly GCA_033319125.1. NCBI lineage: Eukaryota > Metazoa > Arthropoda > Insecta > Lepidoptera > Papilionidae > Parnassius > Parnassius glacialis. Next base: position 46,677,862 of record JAVANC010000006.1, on the reverse strand, counting down.
GGATCCCAATTGCAAAGCAACGATGGGTACATCTGATACATAAAAAAAATAATCAATAATCGTGAGTTTATGAATTTTTCATCATTTCTAAACGTATACAATTCTATACTAATAAATATTATTTATGTTTGTTTATGATGTCAAAATAACCGCTTTTTACTTAATGCACATGAAAGTATATGCGGTACTTAATTTAAGAAAAAAAAACAATTTTTAGAATTTTTTCTGTCTGTCTGTCTGTTCTGGACCAATTTTGGCGGCACTTTCACTGGCAGATAGCTGATGTTATAAGTAGTTACTTTGGCTACTTTTATTAAAAAAAAGAATTAGGGTATCGCAAAAAAAAACATTAAAAACAATGAAATCCAATCGTAATCAATTCCACGCGAACGAAGTCGCGGGGAACATCTAGTAAATAATAAACGTTACACTGGTTTTCAAAAATTTATTAAATATAGAAGTTTCCTTCATCTCTTACTCATTGGCCATCAGATATGGGCCGTAGAAGCAAGAATTAGCTTACTACTTATCACCACTACATTTGGCAGGCTGTGGTTCTTTCGTATTTTCTCGTATAAGTTTTTGAAATGACAATCAAACGTACAGTCAAACTGATGAAAAGTAGCTACTCATCCACAAACACCTGTAACCAACTTGAATAAAGAAAGCTATAGATTATTTAACGGATTAGTAAGCTGAAGTGGCAGTGGGCCGGCCATATAGCTCGAAGAACCGACAACCGATGGGGAAGAAAGGTTCTTGAGTGGCAGCCTCGTACCGGAAGGCGAAGTTTAGGGTGACCCCCCACAAGATGGAGTGACGACCTGGTAAGACATGCAGGAAGTCGATGGATGCAAGTGGCTCAGGACCGTGCTTTGAAGCATTCCTTGGGGGAGGCCTATGTTCAGCAGTGGACTTATGAAAGGCTGTAATGATGATGATGATGATATATTATTTGTTACTTCTGAAGACTGTAATGGAATCCCACACAGCCTGTTGTTACACTAACTCTCTAAATTAATTGATTAGGCCTAAAAATATCTATCGTAATATTGTGTTTTTAAAATTGCAGTAAACAGCTTCGATCGGACCTTTGTTTCTCGCCTACCATGATATTTATCTCACTGTTCTTCTCTAATATAATTATACCTACATCAATAAATAAAGTCACCACTAATATACGTCCCACAGCTAACAATATGCATCCTCTCATTTCGGAGAGGGTTCATTTGAAAATTAAAAATAAATTTTCACACTTTTTTGTTTCATTCGTTTAAAATAAGAAAAATCTTACAATGCAAGTTGAGTGGCATGGTGGTCTCAATAGTAGTGTGTTCCAGTTTTGCATGAGATGCTCGACAGGTAAGTACGTGCCCATCGTGTTCCATTCGTGGAGTCCATCGCAAAAATGATATCGTTTCATTAAAATCGTCGGAGTTCTGTTAAGAAAGTTATTATTATGATATTCGTACTTTATTATAATGATATTTATTTAATTTTGTTTGTGGTTTATACACTGGATAAATATAACAGAGACTATTTTACCAAAACTGTGCATTTTACTGTAGGATATAGTCTTCTCATTCATGAAATTTAATAAAGAACTTATTATAATATAATGACTGGCCTCGAACTTCACTCATATATTTTTTTTAACAAGTGCTTTAAGGTTAAGTGTAGAATCCTGGCAAAGGTAATGAAATATCAATAAAAATAACAATAATTCCTTGCAATAACTTTTAACAATTAAAACAAAATAACAAAACGTAAATCGTTACACAAATTATTATAAAACAAGATATTGGGTATTTATGTATATATGTTTCTAGGTTGCCAGATATAGAGGCGACTAATTAACCGTCATTTGTTTCCCTTTTAAAACACGTGATGTAATAAAATGTAGGTACTTCATTTCATTACGAATATAATGGTTTTATTTCAGATTTCCCAAGCAAAAGTTAGCCCGAACAATGCATGTTGAAATTTAAAGTTCAAATACTAAACACATAACCGGAAGAAAATTAGCGTTAATTTTTTTTTTAAATTATATTGTATGCCAATTAATTGCTCGTTAAATGCTCTCTTGGAATCTGTAATTGCTCCGCGTCTATTACTATAAGTAAATTTATAATAAATTAAAAAAATCAATTTTCGTCGTCGAAAAGTCGAGCATTTAAGGAGTAATTAATTGGTATACAGTTTAATTTAAAAAATAATATTCTTCGCTAACTTCCTTCCGGTATATTATTTTCAACAGTTCGCCATGGTCTAGTACAATAAAATGGTTTTATATAACTCAAAGTACGTATGTGTACGTAGTAATCTCTACGTATAAAAATCAATGGATGTCCGTTAGTCTCGCTAAAACTCAAAAGCGGCTCAACCGATTTTGGTGAATTTTTATTTCAATGGGTCTCTAGATGGTTAAGATTCACATTTGGACCCGGTAGGTAGCGCTGTTGTCGAGAACGCGCGATCACCGAACGACAGATTGTTAGTGTCAGTAATCAAAATTGCCATTAACAATTTATTTATTGCGACACTAGATAAAATCAACTGTTATTATATACATGAAATTCTTACAAACTATAAGGAACTACTTTTCATATGCAATCACAAATCACAAATTTTATTTTTAACCTTACATTATAAAGTAAATGTAAATATATACATACTTAAGTATTAATTCACGATATTTTACACTGCGTCTCCAGAAAATAAAATGCCATCAAAAACATAACTTGTAAAAAAAGCCAATTCTCGCAACTCAGTTCTTCTACCGAAGTTGTGAGATCTATGTAATACCAAGTCGGTTAATTTATTCAGTCCATAGATTGATACATAGATTGACTTTGCAGATAACATTCGTATTTTGTTGAAAGATTTTTAGATTACATTATAAGAGAAAATTGTAGTGCTCACCAAAAAAATCTATAGGTGCTCACAACTTGTCCTCATAGTTAAAATGTATATTAATTATATTTTAATAAATTTAATAAAATTGAAATCATATTTATTGCTACTGCATACCTTTTGAGGCTCATTAACCATTATTTGCTTTTCGTCCATCCACCAAGTTATGATTGCTGGGGGTCTAGCGCCGACGGCTCTGCAAGCAATCACTGCCTCTTGCCCGACTGACAGCGGCTGTTCTCTCGCCAAGATTTCAACCAGCAATGGTCAATAATAACGATTTTATCAGTTATTTTAAAAGTAATATTTAAAGTATCAAATGTAAAGGAATGGAAATGAGGAATAATATAATTAAGGAATTAATTAAATTAGTATAAAGATGTTAATATACAAACTAGTAAAACCATTACATTATTTTAAGCAAAAATACATGAAACCATTTGAAAAATCAGTATGAACTTATATCAGCAATCCTGAGAACTTATATTTAAAAAAAATGATTTCGTTATTAGATAAACAATACATTTAAATTAGTCCAACTTAATTTATACTTTAATAGTAAATTTTAAAAGCTATTTTTAGACATTTCTTTTTTTTTGGAAAATGAATTAATAAGTAAAGACTCAAAAGGTCGGAAAATAAAGTAAGTTGATTAAACACGGAAAATTCCGTAAAAACGCAAATTCATACAATAATGTGTAATATTAGCATAAATATGGTATTCCCCGTATTCGTTACGGATAATACTATTTTATCCTTAGATTATAATCTATATAGATATGTATAAAGATATATCAAATCAAGTACTATGTTACGATATTATACACTGCGTCACCAGAAAATTAACAACATACGTGGTAGAGCCACGCTGCAGCTATAATATGGTTGAAGCACGAATGGGTTGGCTCGACCGGAGAAGGACCACGCCATCACAGAATAATAGCGTAAAATAGCAGCTTAATGCTGCTGTGTTGCGTATGGTGAGTGTAGGGAACGGCAGACCTTTTTTACTGGAAACGAGGCATTCCATCTTTGTCCCCAGGGATGACAATGCATCTGCATTTTGATTCTTAATCGAGGATAGAAATATACATCTCTATGGGTCACAGCATCCACTTACCATTAGATAAACTATGTGTTCTATTGTCACCTTCATTCTATAAAAATAAAACATTTTTATTTTGTAGCAAGTTTTTTAACTCACCATAAAGAAAAATCACTACGTGCTCATTTCTGGTCTTAACGGTAAAAATGTATTATATTTATAAGTTTAAATTTAAATTTTATACTATTAAAAAATTATTATAGCTACGTTACGTTATACATATCGTTATGATCTTTAAATTTAAAAAATTGTTCCTAGTGTGATAACTTTTATGTCGTGGTGCATTGCCAATAGTCTTACTAAATAGTGTTACAAGTAAGATTACTGGGAATTTTCCTTTTAGGCCTTAATATAGTTCATGGAAGTTGAATACCAAGCATAAATATAGAAAATCATTATGTGAACGTTATCAGTGATAACAAATAAGGACTGAGAACGAAATTATAAAAATTCTATAATTGGGTTGGAGTGTTTCATTTTATACTAAGGTAAATTTTCTTCATTTGTGATAATAAAGTTGGTGTAAGAAGAGGTTATAAGTAAGGATGAATATAACATGAATAATAATAAAAAATCTTTACAACTAATTATATATTAAAAAACAGACAATAAAATAAGTTTCAAGTTAGATTAAAAAAACCGACCAAGTGTGAGTCGGACCCGCGCGCCGAGGGTTTCGAAGAAATCCGTAGGTATATAAGTTTAAAATTATTAAAAATATTTTTATTATATGATGTAACTAAAAATTTATGCTTTTCGCAATTTTTCCTTTATCTGTGCTATAAAACGTTGCTTCGTACCAAATTTCAAGATTCTGAGATCACGGGAAGTACCCTGTATGTAGGTTTTGATTCCTTTGCGAATGTCGAAAGTTTGCGGCATAAACGGCTGTATCTTTTGATTGCGTTAGCTTAGAAGTTTGATTTTTTTTACAGCTACAAGGGACAGTAGACTTGAGTATTTTATATAAATTTCAGCTTGAAATCTTCACGCGTTCTTGAGAAAAAGGGTCTTGACAGACAGACAGACGGAAAACAAAGTGATCCTATAAGGGTTCCGTTTTTTCCTTTTGAGGTACGGAACCCTAAAAATTGACAACTTCTAAATAATAATACCAGACACAATAAGCGATTTAATGGTGCTTTCCTTATTAAAGTATATAACCCGAATATTAACTTCATCACCTTCATGATAATCTCCATAAACTTTTATTAAATATCAAATGCTAATTTTATTCCATTAGCAGCACATTGCAATTGAAAGTATAATGACAACACCTACCCGTCGTCTATAAAAAGCTTTAGAAAGTTAAAGTACGAAGTTGGGCATAGCGTGCAGTACCAGTAGAAAAATCACGGATTATATTATGATAATAGAGAATAATTTCCTGTTTTCTGGCAAAGCGATAGCGCTACGGTAGGACAATGAAACACATAAATAAAAACTAATGATTGCGTTCTGGCGTGTCAGTAAAAAAGACACAAAAGAATTACGTAATCCGCCGTCATATCTGAAATAATCTGCGGCGCGGACAAGCTTGCCGTTTGATCTAGGTTAATCGCAGGGATTTTCTAGGATTTCGTTTTGCAGTAATAGTAAATGAGCTCTAGGTGAATTTTACGGAAAATAGAGACTAGAAAGTCTCAAAGAAAAGTCTGACTATATTTTTCTCGCTTTATTTGTCCTTTGCAATTAAGGTGGTAGTAGTTTGTACATTTTTATAGACAAATAAGCACACAATCCATTTGATGGTAAGGGGATGCTATAGCCCATAGACGTATATATTATAATCAATTTTGAATCAAAACGCAGATGCGTTGTCACCCCTGAGAAAAAAGATGGAATGCTTCGTTTCCAGTAAAAAGGACCTCCGGTTCGCTACATGCACCATACGAAACACAGCAACATTAAGCTGCTATTTTACGATGTTATTATGTGAGAGCATGGCCGAGCCGACTCATTAGTGCTACAGCCATAATATAGCTACAGAGCGGATCTACCATTTATATATATATATCATCATCATTACAGCCCTTCACAAGTCCACTGCTGAACATAGGCCTCCCCCAAGGAATGTCACAAAGCATGGTCCCTAAGCCACCTGCATCCATCGACTTACTGCATATCTTACCAGGTCGTCAATCCATCTAGTGGGGGGACGCCCTACACTTCACCTGCCGGTACGAAGCTGCCACTCGAGAACCTTTCTTCCCCATCGGTTGTCGGTTCTTCGAGCTATATAGCCAGCCCATTGCCACTTCAGCTTACTAATCCGTTGAGCTATGTCGGTCACTCTGGTTCTACTGCGGATATTCTGATTTCTGAGTTTATCACGCAGAGAAACTCCGAGCATAGCCCTCTCCATAGCTCTCTGAGCGACCTTGAGCTTCCTCATCCGGCCAGTAGTGAAGGACTACGTCTCAGTTCCGTATGTCATCACTGGCAACACGCATTGGGTGTACAGTCTCGTTTTCAAGTTTTAAGGTATACCTGACGAGAAGCTGTGCCGTAATTTCCCGAACGCTACCCAACCGAGTTGAATCCGTCGATTGACCTATCGGTCGAAGTTGGACTTACCTAGTCGGACTATTTATCCCAGGTAAACATACTCGTCAACAACTTCGAGCTTAGTGTTCCCAACAACTCAGGCATAGGTGTGAAATAGACATTAAACATGATCTTTGTTTTGTCCATGTTCATCTTAAGACCTATCCGTTGGGAAACACTATTAAGGTTATTGAGCATAGTGCTTAGGTTTTCGGTTAGCGATTCGAAAACGGAAAACGGTTTTGTAACTCGAGCTGAAAGGTTTCGGGACTTTGGCATAGAGCACGAGGGGGACGGAGCGTTGACTTCATTAGACGAGACCTCTCCAACTTAACGTTTAGGTTCAATGTGCCTCCAACCATTCGGTGATCGCTGCCGGTTTTCACCCTCGCGATCACGGAAATATCGCTGAACAATTGTCGTCTGGTCATCATAATGAAGTCAATTTCATTTTTTGTCAAACCGTCGGGGCTCGACCAGGTCCACTTCCTGTGCGGCCGCTTCTGGAAGAAAGAGTTTATCATAAAGATTCCCTTTTTTTTCATGAAGTCAGCCAGCTGCTGGACGCTTGGTTTCCGTTGCCCTATTCCAAATTTCCCCACTTTCAGCTCACCGTTCTCTCTTGTGCCAAGTTTTGCATTGAAGTTTTTTATTAACACCGTATATTGGGATTTGAAGGAATGCATGGCTCTAGAGATATCCTCATACATTTCCTCCACCTCCTCATCGGGTAGTGCCGAAGTTGGTGCGTAAAACTGTATGACCTTCAGCGAATACCGTTTGGTAATTCTGAGTATAAGGTACACAACCCTCGTCGACACACTCTCATTCTTTACAACGCTGTTAACGAGAGACTTGTGGACGATAAATCCGACACCTCCTTGGGACAGATGGTCGCCCTCCCGGTAATAGAGCAAGTTGCCTGATTCGAGGATTACCGTGTCCTCCCCTTCTCTTCGGACTTCGGATAATCCTATAATATGCCAGCGAAACTTGTCTGTCTCTTCTTCCAGCTTCACAATCTTCTCGTCAGTCCTCAGGTCTAGTCGTCGTAGGTGGCAACCGAACCTCCACCGGAGATTCTTAGCACCCCCTGCCCCGTCGTTACCATGGTCGCCACCGTAGCCAGAAATAGCGGGGCCGCCGGGGACTTGGGGCTGTCTCTATATATGTGTATCTATGTGTATGTATTGTATATATATATATATATATATATATTATATATATATATATATATATATATATATATATATATATATATATATATATATATATAAATATGCATGTGTCCAAAAAGGCACGTAGGGCAATTTATAATGCTGTGTTAGTCCCTAATTTATTGTATGGTTGTGAAAGTTGGGTGTGGCAGAAGAAGCACGAGAGTAGAATAAATGCTGTAGAAATGCGATCATTAAGGAGTATGTTAAGGATAAATCTGAATGACAGAGTGCGAAATTGTGTGATAAGAGAAAAGTGTGGCTTGTAAGATGATGTTGTGACCAGAATTAAAAAGGGAATGCTTCGGTGAACTGGGCATGTAGAAAGAATGAATGAGGAAAGAGTGACAAAGAAAATTTATGTTGCAGAGGTGAACGCCCGAGTCGGGAAGGGACGCCCTAGGCGAAAGTTTATCGACCAAATTGGCGATATATTGAAAATGGGCCAAATCAAGAGTAACATTAATCGACGAGCGTGTATGCGTAGGTATATGGATGGATGTGGAGGAAGCGAGAGAGGTGTGTCAGGATCATGCCAAATGGAAGTCTATAGTCTCTGCTACCCCTCTGGGCGACAGGCGTGAGTGTTAATGTTATATTTATATATAATATTACAGCCTTTCATAAGTCCACTGCTGAACATAGGCCTCCCCCAAGGGATACCACAAATCACGGTCCTGACGGGGGTCGCCCTACACTTCGCTTACCGGTACTAAGCTGCCACTCGAGAATCTTTCTTCCCCATCGGTTGTGGGTTTTCGAGCTATATGGCCGGCCCAATTCAGATATCCTCATTTCTAAGTTTATCACGCAGAGAATTATTAACAGTCGTAGAGCCACGAGGCAACTTTTGCTGCCGCACAGATGTGCCAGTTCGAACCGGGGTGGTCCAACGACCTCACAGAAAACCAGCGTGAAGTAGAGGTTTACCTCTGCGTTTCGCTCGGTGAGTGCAGGTGGCCGGAGGCCCCTTTTACTGAAAATGAGGCATTCCATCTTAGTCCTCACGGGTGACAACGCATCTAACTTTTGATTTGTATTAGAGGATAGATGAAGATGTCTATGGGCCGCAGAAACCACTTACCATCAGATGGACTGTATGCTCGTTTGTCACCCCTGTCCTATAAAAAAAGAGAAACCCCGAGCATAGCCCTTTCCATAGTTTGCTGAGCGACCTTGAGCTTCTTCATACTGACAGCAGTGAAGGACCAGGTCTCAGATCCATAAGTCATCACTGGCAGCACGCACTAATTGTACAATTGCGTTTTCAGGTTTTGAGGTATGTCTAACTAGAAGATGTGTCGTAGTTTCCCGAAAGTTGCGCAGCCGATTTGAATCCGTCAATTGACCTCTCGGTCGAAGTTGGACTTACGTAGTCAGACTATTAGTCCTAGGTAGGCATACTCATCAACAACTTCGAGCTTAGTGCTCTCAACAACTACCGGCAGAGGTGGGACATGGACGTTAAACATGATTTTTGTTTTGTCCATGTTCATCTTAAGACCTATCCGTAGAGAGACACGATTGAGGTCATTAATCGTAGTGTTCAGGTCCTCCAGCAATTCTGTCATAAGGAGTATATCGTCGGCAAATCGGAGGTAAGTGATGCTCTCACCAATAACCGCATGCTTTCCAGTCCAGAAGCTTGAAAACATCTTTCAATGTAACGGTGAAGAGTTTCGGCGATATAATGTCACCCTGTCTTACACCTCTCTGCAGTTGGATAGATTTTATACTCTGATTCTGTACTCGGATAGCCATCGTAGCCCTACTGTACAAACACTTCAGCACTTCGATATACCGACAGTCAACTTGGCACCGCTGAAGGGACTGCAGCACTGCCCAAATTTCGACGGAATCATTCAAAGGCTTTCTCATAGTTCACATACGCAAGGCAAAGTGACAGATTATACTCCTCTGTCTTCTGTACATTCTGCCGCTGGGTATGTATGTGGTCTGTTGTACTAAAGCTTTTTCGGAAACCAGCTTCTTTGGGAGGCTGGAAGTCATCATGTCTGCGTGCGAGACGATTCGTAGTGACTCTCCAAAACAGCACGTAGACGCAGCTCAGAGGGGAAATCGGTTTGTAGTTCTTCAAGAAAGCGTTGTCGCCTTTTTTGAAGAACAATACCACCGCACTTCTGCTCCACACCTCCGGAGTAGTGCCACCATGGAGGACGGAATTAAAGAGCTTCTCGAGGACTTCAAGTACCGGTTTTCCACCCGCTTTCAAAAGCTCCGCTGTAATTCCATCCTCGCCCGGGGACCGTTTTTTGCCGTTTTTAAGGTGCTGGAGAGCCATTCTAATCTCGCTATCGTATCGTATCTTCGGAATAGTGTTGGATAAGACTCGCTCTTGGATTGTTACTCACACTTGCGTATTGCTCCAACGATGACGTATACAGCAGCCCATAGAACCTCTCAATCTCTTTCGAAATGTCAGGTGTCCCGGAAACGATGCTGCCACACTCGGTTTTCAGCTTCGACAGTTGGCACTTTCTGGTAGACAGATCTCTGGCAAAGACTTTGGAGCCTTGGTTCCGCTCGATCGCTTCTTCAATACAAGCTGTATTGAAGGTCGCCTTTCTTGAAGAACAAGACCACCGCAATTCTGCTCCAGGCCTCCGGAGTAGTGCCATCATGAAAGACGGAATTAAAGGGCCTCTGAAGGACTTCCAGTACCGGTTTTCCACCCGCTTTCAGAAGCTCCGCTATAATTCCATCCTTGCCTGGGGCCTTGCCGTTTTTAAGGTGCTGGAGAGCCATTCTAATCTCGCTCAGACTGACGTCCGGGATATCTTCGGAATAGTGTCGGATAAGACTTGCTCTTGGATTGTTACTCACACTTGCGTGTGGCTCCAGCGATGACGTAAACAGCTGCCCAGGGAACCTCTCAATCTCACTCAAAATCTTCGGTGTCCCGGAAACAATGCTTCCACATCTGCTCTTCAGCTTTGACAGTTGGCTCTTTCTGGCAAACAGATCCCTGGCAAAGACTTTGGAGCCTTGGTTCCGCTTGATCGCTTCTTCAATACAAGCTGTATTGAAGTTGCGTATGTCCCACCGCATGCATTTGGGGATCTGTCTGTTCAGTTCCTTGTATGCTGTCAAATCAAATGAAGAATGTAGCTTTATCTTCCGTCTAACAGCCATTAGATTAAGAGTGTGTCGGAGAGTTTTTGTGTTATTCTGCGGCGGGTATTGCAGAACTTAGCTCCGACCGCATGGTCAGTTTACACGAGCTTGTCATTCATATCGTCCACTTCATTGCAGTCTTCTAGGCACTGAAAACGGTTTTGTTACTTGGGCTGAAAGGTTTCGGGGTTTAGAAACAGAGCACGAGGGGGACGGAGCGTTGATTTCATTGGACGAAACCTCTCCAACTTAACGTTTAGGTTCAGTTTGCCTCTAACCATTCGGTGATTGCTGCCAGTTTTCACTCTCGCGATCACGGAGACATCACTGAACAGTTGTCGTCTGGTTGTCATAATGAAGTCAACCTCATTTTTTGTCCAACCGTCGGGGCTCGACCATGTCTTCTTCCTGTGGGGCTGCTTCTGGAAAGAGTTCATCATAAAGAGTCCCTCTATTTCCATGAAGTCGGCCTGCTGTTGGCCCCTTGGGTTCCATTGCCCTATAACAAATGTCCCTGCTTTCAGCTCACCGTTCTCTCTTGCCTAGTTTTGCATTGAAGTCTCCCATTAACACCGTATATTGGGTTTAGAAGGAATGCATGGCTCTAGAGATATCCTCATACATTTCCTCCACCTCCTCATCGGGATGTGCTGAGATTGGTTCGTAATCCTGTATTACCTACAGCGAATACCGTTTGGTGATTCTGAGTATTAGGTACGCAACCCTCGTCGACACACTCTCAATCTTTACAACGCTGTTAACAAGACTCTTGTGGACGATAAATCCGACACACCTTGGAACAGATGGTCGCCCTCACGGTGATATAGCAAGTTACCGGATTCGAGGATTACCGTGTCCTCCCCCTCTTTCGGACTTCAGATAATCCTATAATATGCCAGCGTAACTTGTCTATCTCTTCTTTTAGCTCCACGATCTTCTCGTCAGTCCTCAGGGTGCGTGCGTTGTATGTTGCCAGGTCGAGTCATCGTAGGTGGCAACCGAACCTCCACCGGAGATTCTTAGCACTCGCCGTTACCATGGTAGCCTCCGTAGCCAGGAATAGCGGGGCCACCGGCGACTGGGAGCCGTCTCTTTGTTGCTCTTATCATTGGGAGGTATTTTTCATAGTTGCCACGCTTGGCGAGCGGGTTGGCAACCACAGTTTTTTTATTCTACTTTTGCTGTTATCAGGAAGATTCTGCTGCCAATTCCCTGCCTGTTTCCCTTTGTCGCCTTTTACGACACCCACGGGAAGACATGGGGTAGTGGATATTCTTAACCGCCACTACACGGCAATATATATACAGGTTGTCCCAGTAATGGTGGATAATCTGGTACGTACGTGTTCAGGCAGGGGGGAGGTGGCCTCGGTTCCCTAAAAAAAATTCTATCGCGAACGGTTCGGGGTCTACGCCACGTTTTATAAAATTCTGAAAATTCGTACTTCTGATCACCTTTGTGGTTATCACGTTCGCAGTTTAATGGCTACATCGGATTTTTTTCGTTTAATGTGTTCCCTTATAATGGTGTTTGTAAATTACTCTTAAAAGTTTTCAACTACTGTTGGTAGTATTTTACAGGACTGCACTAAACATAAGTTTAAATTTTTTACTTTATTTAACTGCTAATTTTGAGCATCTGTGTTGAAAAAAAAAACCTACAGGATCTGTATGGCTAACCATTTCAAAAGTTTGCCTATATCATAAGGATTCTAAAACATTAGCATACTATACACTTAATGTCATTACTTACTGAGCTATAGCCGTTAATGTGTAAAAGTGGGCATTTCATTACAAAATTACAAAATTATTAGCAGATAGTTTTTTTTTTAACATTGCATGTCTTTATTAGGTAAGTACATTTGTCGCCCTTCAAAATTTTACTTTACTACCTGCTCGCCTTGTTCGAACCAATTCTAAGCTGTGTGAGCGAGACAAACGGTGCTTAGGATTAATGTGAGTAAGAATGATCGACAAATACTCCATTGTATGAATTGGTGTTTGGTTATTGTGTAATATGGTTAGTGCGTATCTCGACCTTCTCGACATCGCATGTGCTCTATTATTTCTAACTTTTGGATACAAAACTCTATTTCGCATCAATCAAAATCCAATCAAAATGCACAAGTCAAGAGTCCAGTAGAATGCGATGCCTGGGTGATCAGTAATCGATTGCTGAAAACAGAATTTGAAAATTCGAAACCGTTCTCGAGATAATCGTGGGACAGACGGACAGACGGACAGATATCGTGAAATTAATAAGTGTCTTCGCAAGCTTCGCCACTTAATAAGGCATTTTCTTTGACGATTTATTCTGACATTGTTTAGGTACTACAAAATACAGACTTAAAAGGAGTCACACATGACAACGAAAAACAAATCCGCGATGATCCCGCTGAAATTGTTTGTAATGATGTAACCAATATATTCCCAAATGGTCTTTATTTAATTAAAAATGAAAGTAATACATAATTTTAAGTTTTTCTTTTAACTGGAGAGATCAATGAACATACAGTCCACCTGACGGGAAGTAACTACTCAGTCCATGGACACATACAGTCAACTTCTTGAAAAGAAAGCTACGGATGCGTCACTTCTAAGGAATTACATAGAATGCCTTGCAGCCTATGATTGGTTATATATACCCTTTAGATCAGAACACAATAGTGCAAGGTAAAAGATAAGTACCTACCCAGACGGAGGCAGAATAGGGGATCTACCACCTAGTAAAAATAGTTTTTTATATTACATAGAACATAGTTTCTTCCAAATACGCCGGAAATTATAGGCTATTGTAACAGTGGACATATTTCCATGATTATTAGTATTGGGAATTGGGGAGAGCAATAAAAAAATGCAAAATAAATATTAAAAAATCATAGGAAAATACAGATGTTATATAAAAAAGGATGTTTTCTCCCATAAGCCTAAACGAGGTTTCTTTATTGATTGATTGATATGATTTTTCTAGAAAATGGAAACTCTATCATCAAAACAGAAATCGTTTAAATGATATTCATTTAATACATTTCTGTTCGGTTCTGTTTTTATTTAAAGGTTATATTAAGGCCTAAGGTTACTGTACGCTACTTCACCGACCTTTCACCTTCAACCTGGCTGAGCTGAGTGTCCTGTTTCATGAGTTATTTTTTTTAGTTAGTTGCGAAAATTAGTCAACACTCTCACTAGTCAAGTGTAATAATAATTTAAGCAGTTAGTAAATCATTTGGGACATTGACAAATTTTTTACGAAAATATTTAGATAGAGGTAAATTTCGATAAAAATCTTGGTCATGAAAATTGTCTTACGATTTGAGCTTATTCCACTTTCCATCTGTTAATCTTTTATCTTTTGAATACCACTACATTTGTCAAACATTTTATTAACCTACTAAGAAATTCGAGTAGATTATAATATATGCGATGCGTATGTTTTTTTTAAATGACTAAATCGATTTTAGTGATTTTATTTTTATGAAATACTTTAGGGGCTCAATATAAATATTAAGAAAAGGGATGGAAATATAGAGAATGACAAACTTAATGTAACTCTAAAGTATGTTTTTTTATATCTCTGAGTTTAAACTGACATTACGTGGGTTGCCAGTTTTTTTTTTTAATTCTTAAATAGTAATGTGCCACTATCGGAAATTGGTGAAAAGTGACGTAAAATCAATTATCATTTTTAACTTTAACTTTCCTGAAAAAAATGTGTAGGTACTTATTTAAAACGTAATAATACACCATTAATAAGATTTAGATATATATGATGTGAAACATAATATATTTTTAATTAATTAATTACAGGTACCTTAATGATATTTAGATAATTACTCCATGTCTGAAGAATATTCCGAATCTTCAGACTTGTCCCCTACTTCTTTAATAAATCTGTCAGTAATGTCTTCGACTATGTCGCCCATATGACACATTTCATCTTCAATTTTAATGACATTATCTACACAGTTTTTCTACCGCTGAGGGGTCAATTGACGAAGCACTACTTCAAAAAGGCTTCGTACTTCATTCAAATTGAATGTTTTATTATTTTAAGCGACATGCTCCTTTACTTGAGCCCAGACCAACTCAATTGTGTACTCGCAGTGGTAAGGGGGCAGTCACAAAATAATGACATCCTGTTCAGCAGTCATCTCGTCGACGACATATTATCTTTCATATGCTTTTTTGTGCACTCGGACAATTTCAATTAATTTGGGTTGTAACATTATTTTTTCATAAGGAATATTTTTAGATTTTAGCAAGTCTTGAGCCACGTATCAATTACGCGCTCCTGGCGCGTGCACCATGAATGACCACGCCGACCAGTGCATTCCGCGGAACGGTTCCAAATGTTCGAAGTGTGTTCAGTTCCAGTGTTTAACCGTTCAACATGGAAATCGATCGTGTGTCGAACAGCTGCTGCTTTCATAGTTCCATACATTTTCTCTGAGCGCTTTATTATGATAAACACAACTTTTGATATTGCACAGCAATTATTTTGAACCATATAATTTTATCAATTTACGGCAACTCTGGTTTTCCATAGCTCAGAATGCAACGAACACGCGAATGATGAAAATTACCGTCCCAACTGGCGCGCGCGCCAATACTTAACTACTTTGATACGCGGTAATAAACCGACACCAGTTGGAATGGCTCGCTCCGCGTTTGAGCGTTCCAACGAACATAAGGCGGTATCCATTTCGCGCCGCTGGAACGTGCACCAATGTTTGACCTCTTGGAGCGCATAATCGATTCGCGGCTTTGAATGTGCCCTTTTCGCCAACTAGAACTAGGTAACGATTCCAGTTTCCTTGTGTGATATGCAGCATTATCTATTACAATAACTGCGTTTAATTTCGGAGGAATATTC
Organism: Parnassius glacialis; assembly: GCA_033319125.1. Taxonomy (NCBI): domain Eukaryota; kingdom Metazoa; phylum Arthropoda; class Insecta; order Lepidoptera; family Papilionidae; genus Parnassius; species Parnassius glacialis. The sequence goes on along the minus strand of JAVANC010000006.1, from coordinate 46,662,073 downwards.
TTTAACCAGTTTTCATTGATCGGCATCCATCTCCTTGTGGTTATAATTTAGCCCCTTTTTCGCTTCAAATACTAGTAGACCATAATCCACAAAACCTTTTTTTCTTCCAACATGAGAGACTACTAGTTGTCTTGCCTTAAAGCACTTTTAATCCAGTTGTAAGGCCTTCTATAAAAGCTCGACGTGACGATTGCATACTGGTGCATGTGGCTTATTCTCGGTATGGCCTTTTTTTTTACATGGGGAAATGCCTACGCATACCCGCCTCGCGGGGGCAAGGACGGGTTATGTCGGACTCGCACCGACTAAAACCCCATGGTGTTCCACCCTTGTCGCATATTGGCAGGGCCACGGAAACGCTTTCGCACACTTCCGCAGCCCCACCTGCGCTGGCCGCCCCATGGCGGCCCCTCCTCGGGAGAGGACCACTCCTCTCCCATCTCCTTCTCCGGTAAGGCGCACCAGAACACATGGCGCGCCCTCCTCCTCGGCCTCCAATTTCAAATGCGCAACGGACGCCCCCGTGACCGATGCGCAAAGGCCATGGGGCCAGGAAAAACTAGCACTCAGGAGTATCAGCCTTCCTGACCCCAGCGGCGGATCTGGTCTATGGCTCCGCCGCCAACCAAGATTCGGCTGCGGAGGATAGGGAGAGCGGCGCCTCGCAATACCGGCACTCCTCTCCCCCCGCAGCCCCACCACCACCGCATCAATCAACGGTGCGACCCCGTCTGAGTCGCGGAGGATAGGGCGAGTGGCGCATCGCCATACCAACACTCCTCTTCCTCCGCGACTCCACCTCGGCTGCAGCGGTAGAGGGTGCGGACTCCCCTCTCACCACAGCCCCCCGACACACATCCGAAGTGGGCTCACCAAGCCCACTCGGAGTGGCCACCTCGGGCCGGCCCTACACCACGGGCCAGCGAAGGGGTTCCTCTTTGTTCACCGTGGGTGACCAAGCCACGGCTACTAAGCCCCCCCGCCACGACAAGGCGGGAACCCGTTCAGGGGGGCACTTTTAGTCCAGTTGTAAGGCCTTCTAAAAAAGCTCGACGTGACGATTGCATACTGGTGCATGTGGCTTATTCTCGGTATGGCCTAGAATGATTAATAATATTTCGAGGACAAAATAATATTAAAAATAAATCATCATCAAACATCTATTGTCTTTATAATATAAATAACTAGCTCGCCATGCAGACTTTGTTCCGCAATTTCCAACGACCCTTCCTATACAAATCCTTAAATTCGCAATAAAAAATTTTGAGGGCCATTTAGCGGGATAAAAACTATCGTATCTCTCAAGCTGGACCAAAATGCACACAGTGTGCAAAATTTTATTGAAATCACTTCAGTAGTTTAGGGGTCCATCGCAGACAAACAACGTGACACGTAATTTTTATATATAAAGATAATATTATAAAGACGATAGTCTCGAGAAACAAGTAAATGATAATAAAATATAAAACGTTTATTTTCTCCACCACATAATGCAAAATTAGTTTACTAGATACGTAATAGTATTTACAAAAATACATTGATGTTGTTGAGACTGGAGCCTACACTAGGATTACCTGTGTGATGGTTCTCCAGGATAATATTAGATGATAATGTTATAATGGTATCAACCTTCATTAATCAAGTTGATAATATATAAAGCGACCTTCCCTACGATACTGCTTTAATATTTGTAAATATTGATGACGCCATAAAATTATGTCATCTCGGTCAATTTATATTTTTCTAGTCACGTGCATAAAATGAAGGTGTTTTAATATTTTATATAACGTACTTTTTGAAAATGACTGCAGTACTGAGTTATCATTTACGACTTAAAGAAGCTAAAAATTAATAAGTGATGTAGGTAACTATGAACTTAAATTATAACTACAGTTTGCAAGCATTATCATAATACTTGACAATTATATTTAAAATTAAAAAAATTAAATAATCAAAATTAGCATTACCTTGTTCAAGGATGATGAATTGATGTACTTTTCAACATATAGCCGACATTAGTGAAATCGTCCAATTTATGCCTAAAATTTTATTTAGGGCCATTTTATTTAGGGCCAGATAGAAAAGCTAAAATTTTCATTCTCTTTGTGCTCTTTCAACAGCCTGTAGATTGAAGCTCTTAATATGTTAAGTATTTCGGCAGTTTTAAAAACTATTCGTTTTTTACGGCGTCTCGGTTAAAGAATTGGTTTTCTTTTCAGAATGTACATGTTTTTAAGCGCTCATGATCATATGTTTTTCCGTGTGTCTGAATGATATGAACTTAGGTTTTTTCTAGTCTATACACTTTCTTCATCATGCCTACGCAACGAAGTAGAAGGCTAAGCGTCCAACATAAATTATTTAGCGAAAACAAAAACGTAACAAAACCACAAAACATAATTCAAAAAATTACAATGTAACAGAAATAAACTCAACTTATATATAAGAAATATCACTTAATATTGTATCAAGATAGACAACGGACGCATTCGAACACTTCAGAGGTTGAAGAATAAGATAAACATAATTTAAAATTAAAAATTTTGTACAGCCGACTTCAATATAAGCAACTTCAATATAGGTTATTTAAGAATAACTCAATAACCATTGGTCTGACCTTGATCAAATTCATATGGAACCACACGAGAACTATCAGTTTTCATATAAAAAAAGAATCATCGAAATCGGTTCGCCCAGTACAAAGTTATGAGGTAACACACATAAAAAAAAACACTCGAATTGAGTACCGTCTCCTTTTTGGAAGTCGGCAGAAAATGGCGTCCAGTGTTATTTCTGTGAAATTTAGGATTGCCGTATTCAAAATCTAACATTTTCATTTTGAATACGGCAATCCTAAATTTTCGTCGCGCGGCCGTGTGTTCGTACGTAAATTTAAATGATACTCTTTGGAATAGTAAACTTTCAAGCTAATCGTCTAATAAAAACACGATTCAAGTTACGATTCAACAAACCGGTATCGTAGGTACAACATCTCATAAAAGCGCTGGCAACATTATTTGCATATTTGACATTTGCATGAGACACAAAATACAAATACTCTCTACCAAGAGCTCAGAGATAAAAAAAACAGACTTTAGGTAGACTATATTCCAGTTGTAATCTAAAACTCGTGATGTTCCATAATCCACTCAAAACATAATTGAACTTTTAATAAAAAGTAAAAGCCGACTTCAAAAACTAAGATGAATAAAACAATTCCCACAAAATAATTTTTGGAAATCCGGTCTATAACTTTTTGATACACAAAGTCTTAGCGCCGACTTTCGAAGTTATTTTGTGGAAATGTTTCTATTCCTTTTAGTCTTATAAGTCTGTTTTTACTTTTCATCAATCGTTTAATTATTACAATAGTGATCAATGAAATAACTTATTTGACAAGAGCTACCAGAGAGAATCTCCTTTACTATACCTGCCAGCAAGCGCAGGGCGCCCGCTATTATTTTCCGGTTTGAGGCGTATGGAGCGTTAGTAAAATTACAGATTATGTGGCATTATATCCAGTCTTCAGAGCTAATATTATATCTAGTATATGTAGCCGTCTTTGTTTTAAGTTGAATTTAGTTGTGCATTATGCTGGCAATAGCTGTTTGCCACCATACGGACTGTAAGCTCATTTGCCCCTTTAATGTTATAGATATAGCCTTAAAGGAAGCAAAATTTTTTCTTATGATGAATATTTAGTAAATATAGCTAATCAATTAGATTATTTTCGTGTAATTGATACGTTTCATTGCCCCCAAAAGCGGTTTCCCATCTTGTATATCCCAGGCGACATACCGACAGTACGAAACAGTGCAATAGTCCGAGATATCTAACACTGAAACTGCCTAATAATGGGAGACACATATGTCATACAGTGTAAATTAAAAAAAAAACAAGAAATAATTGCACATACAAAGGGCAGTTGCACAAAACTAACTAATAATGTACTTACAATAAATCTGAATTTGTACATTTGTTCTCAACGAAGGCACAAGTGCTGTGTTGTCTGCCGTACATGTATATACTGCTTCAAAATATTCTCGTTTTAATTTCGGTATTTTCAATTCAAGCAGGCTGAGACGCGATCCGTCCTCTACTGGAGGTAATGTTGCAATTACTTTATCGTCTCTCCACCAACGGAGACGTGGCATTGGTTTACCTGCGGATATAATTAAATTTGTTACTTAGGGTTGCTCTAATAGTTAAGGCCGTCTCCTACGAGTCTTCGCTATAATGACGAAACTAGTTACAAATTTAAAGTACAAACAAGCGTTGCATTTCAAAACACGGCATTATCGAAATTTATTAGACACCTACTAAAGATTAATCGCTAGATGATACAGTTATATGGTTTAGTCATACGAACGAACTAAATATTATAGATTACTTATTATGTAGTTAGTGTATTATATATACTTATATACAACATTTTTTATCGGTTATAGCACTTGGATTTACAGCTTTCCAATATCTTTATGGCGTTTTCTGAACGTTTCTATTCAGACATTAATTAAATTTGTAAAGATATAATTAAGGATGCTCTTCTTTTCATTCTTCTTCTTCTGGATGAATTCTATTTGTATATTTTTCGTTCATTATTTTAATAGTAGCAAAAAATAGTTTCAAAGTAATTAACTTGTAGGGAACAGTTTATGACAGATGGTGTCGTGTGCGGAACGCTGTGATACACAAGCGCGGTGAAGCCTTCACAACTTTATTTTCTAAAGAGTTTATAATAGTTTCTTTAGTGTAGTGTTGTGGGAGACAGTCTTAACTTTGTATAGCCGCTTACTTTTATGTTACTTATAAACTATAACACCTTGCAACTCTATCATTCTCACAGCCTAAAAAGTCTACTGTTGGTCACATAGGTCTCCCCATAGATTGATACTCTATTAACTGATACATATTTAACGAGATGGCGCGAAAGGATTTCAAATTAAATATAATCAAATGGTATATTCCTTCCATGCAAATATTATTGCCCTGCTTGACAGGTGGGTTGGCCACCGCAGTTTTTTTAATTTCCTGGTTGTTATTAGGAAAACAGTGCCGCCCTTCTACTGATTTCACTCTGTCACGTCTTACAACACCAACGGGACAATATAAGAGTAGGTTAGTGAATATTATGACACCACCATCACTTGGTGGACAGTTTTAGTTTTATTATTGATGTATCCGATAGACAGATTTCGCTGGTATCTTCACTGCACCTTGAAACATAAAATGGTATCTAACAATGGAAAAGTTATAGACCACAAACGGTGGTCATATCGGTTAAAGCGATTTCTGCCCGATAAACTGGTGGTAAAAGGAAAATATTAACTTTTCATTTGGATTGATAAGAATAACACTTAAAGCGTTAATATTTAACGTTCTTTTTTTACTTGATGCTATTTTATTGCGCCAATAAAATGGAATATTTACTTACATAATTTATTTCTTACCCATTTCTTTTATTCCATCGATCTATCAATTATAAGCTTATAAAAGTGCACTACTGAACATAAACCGCCTCCACAGATTTCTTTTGGGAGGGGATTTCGCTATATTTGCCACTTGGTGAGGTTTGGCAACAGCAATTTCTTCATAATTTTGTGATCAGAAAGATGATGCTGCCCATCACCTGTTCGAGTTTCCCTCTGTTGCCTCTTACGACACCCACTGTACGGTATTATGTAGTGGACATTCTTTATTCACGGTGTATTTAATTATTGGTGGATCAAACATTTCTATATATATAAGATTATTCTTAATAAATAGGACAACTTTTTTACTAAAATTAGGAATTTCTTTGGAAGCTATGCTCGTTGATTTCAACAGTATGCGTTGTAATCGGAACGTATTTATATTAAAAAGAAAACGTCAATACCATAAATAACGTCATGTTTACTAATTTTACCTCCACTTACAACGCAGGAAAGTTTAAGACTAGTGTCTTCTATGTACGGCCCAGCTACGCCCACAATTTCTTTGTCCTTCTCGTCAAATATCTTCGGCTTTTCCGGGAGTTCTGTAACAAATATTAAAATTAAAAGATAAACGACATAAATAAAATTTTAATGGGCTATCTAAAGAAGATGTAGTGACAAAAATTGAGAAAGGTATGCTGAGATGGTTTGGCCACGTCGAGAGAATGAATGAAGAACGATTGACGAAAAAAGTGTATAAGGCGAGTGTGAATGAAAGTGTTGGAAGGGGTAGACCTAGGCGGACATTTCTAGACCAAATTAGGGACGTCTTGAAAAAAGGCCAGGTTAAGAGTACCTTAAACCGTAGAGCATGTATGAAGGGAATAATGAAAGTGGACGAAGCGAAACAAGTATGTAAGGATCGTAGCAAGTGGAAAGAAGTGGTCTCTGCCTACCCCTACGGGAAAGAGGCGTGATTATATGTATGTATGTATCTAAAGATGTACTTGCATATAATGCCATAAAAAATTATTATGATTTTGTATTCCAAAGCAATATGTTAATCATTATAAAATATGTGGACCACACTGGATAATAATATATAAAAAATAAATCATTTTTTTTATTTAACTTCACTTATATGTGTGTCCTGGAAGTGTGCAATTAATATTTTACCGACTTCCACTGAAGCTATCGGGCTAAAATTTGGCACACACGTTTGATTCTCGTGATAATGTAAGATTACTTAAATGCCGTCATTTTTACAAACGTTACAATAGCGATTTATCATTTCCACAGCAACCCTTATGATACAGGTATCAAATGTAAGGGCTTGCGTATAAGCGGAACATAATAAGTCAAATGATGTTATTCTAAATCCTATTATATATGGCGGACGTCACAAAAAGGCGATTTATAATTTCCGTAGTAACCCCTATGATATGGGTATCAAATGACAGGGCTTGAGAGCGAATCAAATGAGAGCGAAACACAAAAATAAAGTGACTTCATTCTGAATCTTATATCGCGGACGTCAAATATGACCATGCAATATTATCTATTATGACATATAGTTCATCTTATGATGGACCTGGAATGTGACCATATCTAAAAGACGTGGAAAACAAAATGGCTGCCGTACCAATTTTTAAGAGTTAAACGTTACTCGGGAAAGTTTAGAGATAGTTTGGTGGTGCTGGAACCACCAAACTAGACAGCTGGTCCTTGTTTGTAAGGAACAACAAGAGTCAACTGCCGGCAATAAAAAAAATCAAGATGACGAATCTGGTTGACGATCAAAAACTATTTATATTAAATGAACATATGGATTCAATAATGATAATAAGATAAACTCTTTGTTTGCTAAAAATAATACGAAAAAAACTTCTATGAGATAAGACTAAGCGCGGTCGTATCTTAACTAATATCGACAAGCTTATATATCATATAAATTGTGTAATGTAATAAATTGATGGGTTTGATTTAATTTTAAGTTTATTTTCTTATTTTTAGACCATATAAATAAAAACTTGTTTTATTAAAATGTTTTTTACTATTAATTTATTTCAATATAATTATATTTATAGTCGGATATTTCTTAAATACTTTATTTACTTACTTGCATACCTTGATCTAATCCCCGACAATGAAATTTCGAGTCTATGATTATCTATTTTTATAAATATAAAACAAATGTAAGAAGGAAATATTAACAATAAATATAAAATAACATTTAGTAGGTAGGTGTGTTTAACAGATATGTCAGATGTGACGAATACATGGAATAAAGAGTGAATGAGGTTCACTGTAGGAAGTCAGAATTATTGAAAATGCTGTGCTATTTACTTCTTTAATGAATGGTGGTGAAAGTTGGATGTGGCAAAAGAAGCATAAGAGAAAAATTTAAGATGTAGAAATGCGGTCATTAAGAAGTGTGTTAGGGGTGATTCTGAACGATAAGATGAGAAATTGATAAGACAAGACTGTAGTTTGCAAGAATAAGAAAAAAATGTTTTGATGGTTTAGAGAGGTAGAAATAATTAGTGAGAAAAGAGTGACACTGAATTTATTCTGCATTAATAAATGGCAGATTCGACAAGGGGAAAGAACAAAATTGGCGATATATTGAAGATATAGATATATATGATAAACGCCAGAAGTAAATAACTCAGAACGGTAACGGGGACCAGCGCCAATGGTGCGAAACCCGATCGCCAATCCGTCTGCTAAGCGTGGTGTTAACAGGAAATCCTTAATATCAGGAGGAGCCTGATTCCAGCTGTGTACTTTTACGAGTTGATGAAGAAGAATAAAATGAACAATCGATTATGTTTTTATTTTATTTATTAAGAATACTAACGCTGCGTATAGACTTATGTAACGTAACATATATTGTAACATGAAATGAAAGAATTTGCCGTCCAAATGAGTGTAATAATGTAACAAATTCTGTAACAAATGTTCATAGGGTGGACGCCTAGCAAGCGCGAACCGTGCATTTCTTGAGCACTCTACGAGTATTACAAGTCGCGCTCGGAGTGATCCGTGATTTGTCAGTTTTTCGAACGAATACAAAGGGGCACGCAGTGTTCTCGTAGCCCAGTGTGAATGGGTTGTGTTGAAATGCGCGCAAGCAAGACCTGAACACGTGCTGAAATCTCATGTCAGTCATTCATTCCGGACCAACTAACAGTCTGCACAATTCTGTACGCCACCAAAGCCACGTCGGACTTTAGACCTCAGAGTCACCAATTGGCCATCACACTCCATTCACTTTGCGTGTTCTCTCAGCAGATTGCCGCTATGTTCGCGCGCCAACCGGGAACAGATGTGAGTAGGTACACGTTCAGTACATGCGCGCACTGCGTCCACACTGATGAAATGCTCCTTTAATGTTACATTACATGTTAGGTTGCGTAAGTCTGTACGCAGCATCCCGTTAAGTTGAAAATGCTTGTGTTAAGAGTGGTTCGATCCGGAGGGTGATCAAACGTGATGTTTCGCAGCGCTCGGTGCTGCGGCCGCTTTTGTAGAACCTCAAACTATGATGCGGTCTGCGAATCGATCTTCCCGCTGGCGTAGATATCATTTGCTATGCCAGCAACACATTGGTGATTGCCAACTAGATTACTTTCGAGAGGGCCAAGGAGCTCACCTAGCGTGTGGCGAAAGTCGTTGTCGCCCAAATCCACACGTTGGGATTGGAAATAGCGCCTCACAAGACCAAGGCCCTTATGGCTCCATAAATTATCAAGTGGCAGGGAACCACCCGAGTCGTGTGTCTAAGCGGGTGGGTCTAGTCTAGATAGTCGTTGGAGCTTCGAAGAACTAAAGAACTGAAGGTTGGCTATCCAACGCTGTAAAACTAAACTATACAGTGTCCAGCTACGAATGGAAATGCGGATCGTGCAAGTTTGCCTCACAATATCCTTTGGAGCGGCAACAATCCTGGCTCGCTTTTCACCAAAACAGTGGTAGTGAGCCAGATAAAGTGCTCGAATCAATTAAATGGCAGGAACGAGAAAACGCTTTGGCGATATGGTGCACTCGACTTCATTCATAAAACGATCTCTTCAGAGCGTTATGAACGCGACAATTGAAGCAATTCTACCGATCTTCGAAGCCTACAGTGACGAGTAGGAAGACTCACCTACAGACTTACACAGATAATTACCGGGCACGGGCACTTCGTTAATTTTATCTGCGTAAGGTCGGACGCTAGGCGGCGCCTAACTGCTTCCACTGCGGTGGACGGTACCAGGGCGTCGTTCCATACGCTCGCGTTATGTACAGCGTGGGAACGGGAGCGGACAATTCTGATGAATCAGATCAAATGGAACTTCACCTTGCCAGTAGTCATATCGGTAATGCTGTGCAGGGATTTTGCGTGTAGAGCCGCAGGCCACCGTCTGTAATTCCGGTATGATCCAGAAGAAGGCTACTGAGCGCGATCAGTATAAAGCGTATTCTGCTCAGAGACAATGTCGCAAAGGCCTTCGTTTTGATGAATTGGAAGTGGTGTCGAGACGTGGTGGTAATACTGTGAGGGTGCTGGGGGCAGTGAGTATCAGGACGTGCTAAAAGTTTAACTAAGCAATCAGATGTGGGGGGGGGGGGTGCATTCCGAACCCAGATCCCGAGAGCATTCATATACACTGAATACACTGATTTTGCTGGTAGGAGTCCGGCACAAGATTTTCGTTGCCCCTGCAGCGTAATTTTCCCACGAAAACAAGAGTGGTACATCACCATAGTCGAATGGCTTTAGCATGACTTCCTGATTTCACGGAACCCTACCATTAGGCTACTGTCACTTATTAAATACATTTACTAGAAATAAGGTTGATTTAAAATTATTTGTTCGAAGTATATGATTTTGTACGATACACATCAAGCGAAGGCCACTCGAGCTGGGGACAAATTAACTGAGTTTGGATAAACCTACATTAAAGTTATTTCCTCGGACCGTATACCGCTGAAATAAAAAGCTTTCAGAGAAAATCAGAATCTAAATTTTATGGGAACCGAAGCTATTTTATCATTATTTCAGTATATTTTATGCAAAAAGACCGTTTATTGCGTTGGATTTCTTTTTATTTCATGTATAATCGTAGTCAGATTCCATTATCAAGATTTTTTTTAACAAAACAGTCATTTTAAATCATGTGATTTTAGCTCAGTGAGTTATGGAGAGGGCTATGATTGGAGTTTCTCTGCATGATAAACTTTGGAATAAGGATAACCACTACAGAACAACCGACATAGTCACATCGGATTAATAATCTAAAGTCGACACAAATATAGCTTCGCAAATTATATATATATATATATATATATATATATATATATATATATATATATATAATTTGCTTTTTTTTTTTATAGGATAAGGGTGACAAACGAGCACACAGTCCACCTGATGGTGAGTGGTTGCTGCGGCCCATAGACATCTACATCTATCCTCTATAACAAATCATAATGTAGATGCGTTGTCACCCGTGAGGACTAAGATAGAATGCCTCATTTCCAGTAAAAAGGGCCTCCGGCCACCTGCACTCACCAAGCGAAACGCAGAGGTAAACCTCTACTTCACGCTGGTTTTCTGTGAGGTCGTGGTACCACCCCGGTTCGAGCCGACCCATCCGTGCGACAGCAAAAGCTGCCGCGTGGCTCTACCACTGTTCAAATTTATTGATTATTTTTTAAAGTAGCAATAACAATAATGTTAAGCATACGCCGCCATAACTTTCTTTTCAATTACACCGATAGCGATAGAGCACCATTTTTAAAAGAGTGTGTATTGGGGAGGAGAAAGGTTTGGAAAGACTTAGGAAATTTATATTCTTGAGGACTGTTATGAAGCCACTGCAACTATATTTGCACTTAACATTGGTCATTATAGAGAATGTGCAGTTTGATTTGGTAATCAAACTGCACATTCTATTCAGCTATAGAAAATAGCTTATAATTTAAAAAAAATATTTGGCAATATTTGCTTCCAGCAGCTATGTAGCTTTCCGAGTCCACTTTGATATTATAATATGTTGATAAAAGAAAGACATAGCAACAAATTTCAATTTGGCTTTTTGCCAAAATGATGTCTCCGAAAGCAGTAATAAAGAGGCTTTTTTTTATTTTTTTAGGTCTTTGCTTATATGTGATATTTAGTTTTGTAAAAAAATATTTACTTATAAAATTTCTGCTCTGCTGTACTGGCCATTTCAAATCAAAATATTTTTGTTTGACTAATAACTCTAACTTCAAATTAATTTTATTTTAAAAACTTATCTCGAATTACTTTTTCAAAATTTGCCATTTTTTTATTGATTATTGTTTTCAATGCATTTGAATCTTTTTCGTCATGATAGATATTTAAAAAATTCCATTCATATTATGGAATTTGAGTACCGTTGTAGCAGCAACGCGGTACAAGCGGCACGCATCATCAACGACGTTTGCGGACCAAATACTACAAACCAACGCACCACCTGTTATTGGTTTACCCGCTTCCGTTCTGGGAATTTTGATGTGTAAAATGAACCCCGCGGTCATTAACATTTTTTGGTGGTCTAGTGCCTGTGTGATTCATAACAGCTTCTTAACAAACGGTATGAGCATTACTATAGATGTATACTGTGAAGAACTGAACATAACGATGGAGAAGCTCGCACGTCTCCAACCATCTTTGGCCAATCGTTCATCTCGGCTGCTCCTGCACGACAAGGCGCGAGTTCATACTGCACAATAGATGTTCTCCAAGTTACAAGAGCTGGGGTTGGAAGCTCTCCGTTATCCACCGTACTCACCAGACCTTGCGCCTACAGATTTTTACTTATTCCAGAATCTGAATAAGTTGTTGGCGATAAAAAAACTCAATACCCGAAAGGCAATACAAAATGCCTTTGAAGAATTTGTTACCTCCTAGATATTTTGTCAAGAATCCCGATTGCAAACCTTTCTTCCAAGCAAATATCCAGCCTAATTGACAATCTATGTGGGAGGCCTATGTTCAGTTCAGTGAACTGTACGTAGTACTGGCAGACTTCAATTATGATGATGATGAGTTCTACTCATCTTTGATACCCTTAATATATACGGTAGAAAGAAAAAAAAGTAAAATATCCGAAAATATAAATGAAATAAAATTGCATAAATGCCCCATTAAAAATAAAAAGAAGTAGCCTACCTACACCTTACTACTGGGCACAGGCCGCAGAGAGTTTTGGGCCAAAATAGTGATCGGCGCGGTGATCCCAACGCGGGATGACGTCAATTAGGGTACTTCTCATATATGCTGGTTTCCTCGCAATGTTTTCCTTCACCGCCGCGAACGGAGTAAATCGAAACTTCAAATTTAAATCTATCGAATTTGGGTTATTTACGAACTATGAAATCTACGTTTGGATCAGTTTTATTACCGCCTTGGACAAGTAAAAATAAAATAGACCTTTGCTTGAGTAAAATCTGGTTAAAATAAAGTATTTTTTGGAAGAGTTTGTTCATATGCCAATAATGGCCACCACTCTGAGTATTTAAAGTCTTGATTCTAAACGAATAAGTATTCAGTAGCATTTCAATTTTATCGGTGACTTAACATTAACTTATTTAGCAGTAAATTAATGGGGCTAATATTTGATAATATAATGAAAGCTAAAACTATACTATCGAGTAATATCAGAGATTGATGTGCGACCCCTCAAGTGATGTTGATTCTATTAAAAATTCTGTTTCTGTTTATTAATACGCTACAAGCTCTGCTAGCGGAGAAAAACTATTTGACGCCATGACCATATCATGAAATAGTGTTTAGATATTAATATCGTCAAACGATCTCCATTCATTGATTTGATTGAGCTATATCATGACATGGTCCACAAGCAGTGTTAAATAACATAATGTGACACCATTTCATAAAATGATAGCGTACTTCATGAGATCTAAGATCTGGCTACGACATAATATTATATAATAATTTAAAATTTTGTACAACCGACTTCAAAACAAATTATTAAGAATAATTCAAAAACTAATGGCGTAGCAGGCAGAATTAACTGTTACGCTTGGCCTGTAATATACTTCAAAAAATACGGCCCCACGGTGACAAAAGATGATATAAGGCACCGAACCGTCACTTTTGGGCTGTGCAATAGCAGTTGATGGTTTTTTTTTTCAGGATTTGACTCTCCTCAGAAATGGCAGTTTTATCTGTTAACATGTCCGTTGATCCACATCAACGGACTTGTTTACAGATAACAGGGACCAGGGCTTCATCACTAAAAAATATATTATCAAAATTTTCGAATTTACCCAACATCTCGTTCACAAAATTTAGTCGTAAGATGTTATCAATTTCGTTTAAAACCCGTAAAATGTGAATCTTATAAGCTTTACGATTCAAGACTTGTTTAAGAACTCTGTCAACAGTGGATCGATGCATGTTTAACTGCATTGCTTTTTTGCGAATTGAATTGCGTGGATTTTCGCGTATCGCCTGTCTAACATAGTCACCATTCTCATTGGTACTTTAAGATCTTGGACAATCCGGCGTATGGGATGTTAGTGTAGAATCAGTTTTTTGAAATATCTTCACATAATCCTGTATCAATTTATTGCTTGGAGTCTCATTATTATGTTAACGATACTTTTGTTGAAATTTACGACGCACGACCATGTAAGATTTGATGATTTAAAGAAACGCGGTTACACAAAAATCACGTTGCTCCTCTGTGAAAAGCAACACAGCAACTGAATTTCCACAAAATAGCGTCTCACTTGTCATTCCCTCCACATCCCGCGTTCCGCGTATTTTATGTTTACAACACATTCAAACAGTGACTTTATTCTGAGACACCCGGTATTTTTAAAAAGCTAATTTATCAAAGTAGACTTTTAATAAAACAATTTTAATGTGTTAAATTTAAATAAAGGCGAAAAGTAAAAATTAAATAAAAAAATTAAGTTTTGCTTTTAAATAATATTTAAACTATATACGAATTAGTTTTTCAAGAAAAAGTGAAAAATCAAGCGAAATTATTCAGTTCTTTTACAATTATGTGAAATACCACTAGTCAGTAAAACCACCCATGGCATTAGCAACGATCCTGCTACGGTTCTTCATGCTTTTTTTTAATTTTATATAATTTTTAAATAAATAATATATGTTAATTTTATGTGGATTGATTCCCTCTGCCTGGAATTATCAAGCCTAAAGCGAAACGTCAAGCAGCGGCAGCCAGCGGCGGCGTACATCAAAAAAAGGAGCGCGCGCGCGCGCGTCATACCTACACCTAACTGCATTAAGGTCGTGGCCTCGGTACATCACTCAGCTGTTATCACTTTAATGGTCAATTATCACAACTTTTAAAATTGTATTTGGATCAGTTGTGGTAATTATACACAAACACTAATTCATCACTTTGATATATTCTACTTGACGACCACGAAGTTATTGTTCAATATGTCCTTGAACTTTATTTTTTCAAAAATGCTACTATTCGTATACGCATTTCCGCCTCGGTATTGTATGTTTTTTGGAATACAGACTGCTTAATCATACCCCAGAGATAACAATCTAAAGGTATAAGATCAGGTGATCGCGCCAGCCAGTTGACCGGTTCACCACGGCCAATCCATCTTGCACCGAATTCAGTATCCAAAAAACTTCTTACACAACGGGAGAAATGCGCTGGTGCGCCATCGTGTTGAAACCACATGCGACCAACGAGGTCTAGATTTATTTCTTTAATTTCACTGCTTAGTTTTTCTCGCATAAAGCATCCATCGTTTTCACAGCTCATTTTGTGGTCAAGAAAATACGGACCAATAATTTTATCCCGCGCAAACTTTAATTTTCCATCGGTGTTGAAAGTGTAAATGAAACTAGTTTTAAGGATTTTATCTCATATATTAATTTATTTTATATTCCCGACGTTTCGAGTACTTTACAGCAGCCATTATCACGGGGGGACTGAGGTGTTTGACGTCCTAACGTTATAGCTAAACATGGCTTCCTCTAGATTAAAATATTAATTTTTGTTTCGATTTATGCAGTATAAACTTACAGTATCTTGACTTCTTGCAGTTCTATGCTTGGGTTATATTTAATTTTATTAATTATAGGATCCCAAGCAGGTGGTAACACCCAGCCATCTAATCAATTGAAATTAGAATGGTTTTTTTTTATTTCAATAGCCTCGCAAATCATCCTTCTATATACTAATCTTATTCGGGGGCTTAAAGTATGTGTTTGTAAGTACATACTTCAAAACACCGAAGAAGATTAGTCAGTTTTTACCATCAGTCAGGTGTAATGCTATCTATCAACATCAGCGCACGTGCAATACTGGTACGTTTTTTTGTTGTGCGTGGGCGTGGCAAAGCAACTGTGCTCTACAACATAATTTTGATATTTTTTGAATCGAGGAAATTTGTTGTGATTTTTTATATAATTTTTTATTACTTATTTACTTACTTCAGGCTGAGCCCATAAGTGTTACTAACAAATTAAGTTATAACTAGGATTAGTAAAAGACATTAAAATACTACAAAAAACAAGAAAAAATTAAAAAATTGTGGTATAAATCAACACAATAACATATACTTAAACTGTTATGCTGCTTTGTTTTTCAAAATCTACTAATAAACATTTTTTTTTGACCGTCGATAAACAATGCTAATTTTCTGCCGACTTCCAAAAAGGAGACGGTACTAAATTCGAGTGTTTTTTTTTGTGTGTTACCACATAACTTTGTACTGGGCGAACCGATTTTGATGATTCTTTTTTTATATGAAAGCTGATAGTTTTCGTGTGGTCCCATATAAATTTGATCAAGGTTAGACCAATAGTTATTGAGTTATTCTTAAATAACCTATATTGAAGTCGCTTATATTGAAGTCGACTGTACAAAATTTTTAATTTTAAATTATTATTTTTATTCTTTACTACTTAATTGTGACAACATTTTATGTTTATTAAACTTCCCATGTTTTTTAATAATACTACTAAATATTACCACAGAAGAAATAATATAGATCAAAATAAGTGGATCAAAATAAGTTAGGCGGCATATAGTGGATTCCGATACAGGCTGAGACAACAAGAGAATTTCCTTCAAAAAGGTTTTAATTTTTTCATTTAGATAAAAAAAACTAAGTAATACTTCTTTGTCACTTAATAAACCAGTAACTTTTTAATTGTATATTTAATCAATTTATCATTAAGTGCTTTCATTGACGCTTTTGTGTAAAGATTTAAAAAAATTGTGAATTGACTGCGTGACAGTAAAAATAACCTAAGCTTGTTGTTTTTGATTTGACTGCAGGTTCTAAATATATGCAGTGGACGATAGTTATCATTATTTATTTATGTTAGCCACGGTTAAGTAGAGTATGTAGCCACTGGATTATTCACAGCGATAAACTATTAATACTCTGATCGAATTAAGCCTATGGTAGAGGAAGGTAATTCTAAGCTAATTCTAAAAGTAAAGTTAATACAATCATAGATTTCCATAACGGTTTTATGTATACTAAAATAGAATTAAAGTGTATGTCCGTATTATTGAAGTAACTGGCTTTTATTAAGCTCAGGGTGTATTATGATACTATTAAGATATAAATAACAATTTTTAAATAAATATCTGTCTGTCTGTCAGTTTGTCTGGGT
The DNA here is from genome assembly GCA_033319125.1 of Parnassius glacialis. Lineage (NCBI taxonomy): Eukaryota > Metazoa > Arthropoda > Insecta > Lepidoptera > Papilionidae > Parnassius > Parnassius glacialis. The sequence continues at coordinate 46,644,994 of JAVANC010000006.1, read as the reverse complement.
TTATCTTCTTCTAGAGAAATTTAATGACCAAATCTATCTGGCTCTCTTTTTCTTGCTCTCTAGAGCAATACCAAGAAGGATCTAGGCTTTATTTTATCCGAAAATCTTAGCTTTTTTAAACAAAAAGTTAATAAAATAAATGGTCTTTGATTAACTTAAATAAAAAAAGCCTGGGCGGATCGCTAGTAAAGCATTTAATCTAATCAATAAATAATAAAACAAACTTAAAAGTTTAACTTGCTTAGTTATACAATTCAGCGTATTTAACGTCAAAATATTCCACAAGTTTCTTAGCATTGTAAACAACACTTAATCCATTAAGTTTCTATAAAAGACCTTGATATTTTGTAAATCAAGGCTGTCCATTTAAATTATTCGTGTTGTTTTACGCCAAGGTTATTTTCAAATATATAATTTAAGTAAAACACCATAAACGTAACACAATTTACATAATAAGTGTCAAGGGCAATAATTAAGAAGTTTTTAATTAAAATGAACTTACCAATCACATTGAGCACGAACTTATAGTTTCGTGTAGGGGAAACTTTGAAGTCGACCCTGCAGCGGTAAAGGGCGCGGTCTGATGGTACCACGTCACGTATTTGAAGCGCTGAGTGTGGTGAAGCATGCCACCGTGCGCGGCCTGTTAGAGTATCATCTGCCCAGTGAGCTGAAGGCCCCTTTACTCGACCATCATAACTGTAAAAAGGCGTTTTCATTAAGAATGCTGATTTTGTGATATAAATTCAATGTTATTAATTACACATTAACTGAGCCGTGGTAGCACAGATCGGCATAAATTTTATATTCTATTTACGAGACCCAAGTTTGTTTCCATCGGCACCAAAATGGTTGATTATTATTATAAATAGCTACTTTGTAAAATAATATTGTTCTTTCTGGTAATCAGGGTTCATGAGCTGAGTACACATAGAATTTGGAGAGATTCAAACTTTGATACACACATTACGAAAAGATAAAAAGGATATATATATATATATATATATATATATATATATATATATATATATATATATATATATATAAATATATATATATATATATATTCGTATGCCGGAAGAATACTATAACTAATTTTATAAGGAATCGAACAAATATACGGAAACATATTGCATGCCGTAAGCACCAAGCGCATTGGTATGTTCTACTAGGGCCTAAAAATTAAGATTTCAACGTTTTATCGCATGTAATCGTATCTAGCAATCATATTGTACATATAAGTGATATAAAAAGCACATTGTCAGAAAGATAAATGATTGTTGAACTTATTAATTTCTTTTAAATCAATTATATGCTATTTAAAAAAATGGGTTTTAGTGGCTTATGGTGTGAATTGATCAAGGCCGCAAGGCTTACAAACACGATAACTTTATAAAATATTTATTTTTATTTATTTATTTAATATTTCAAGCATAAAGTTGTACATATGGCGGACTTAATGCCATAGGGCATTCTCTCCCCATCAACCATTAGGTTAAGCAGAGATACACAAACAAACGGCGGTGCAGCAGTAATCAAAATAAAAAGTGCTAAAAAATTCTTGTATATACATATATACATATAAATATACTTATATACACACACATATATATATTTGTTCTGACATAGATAATATATATATATATATTATCTATGTCAGAACAAAAATGAATAATAATATCAATTGTTAAGCTCAATATATTTTAAAAACTTCATCTAATCTGGCTGCGAAATGCCGAAATTTTCAGTATATACGGCAGCCTTGTATGAATAAATTATTACTAAATAGAGACTGCGTCACACAGTTAGTTTGGCGTCAGTCGCCGTCGTGAGTGGACATTGTTTTGGTTGTTTGCAGCTGCTCGAAAAGATTGCTGTACAAATATACAATATTCGAAAAACCAAATTTCTTAAATACTTGATTATAATAATAATGACAGATTTTTTTTATCACAATATTTTAAATCACAGAATAAATAATAGTAGCACGTACTAAAATTAAGAAGTATCAATTTTTTCGTCATGGGTGTCATTTTTATGATTTTCGAGGTTGTTGAAGCCGATAGTGCTATCGAAATGTAAATCCAAGATGTCGGCTGCAATAGGTATCGATTTTTTCATCATGGGTGTCATTTTCATGGTTTTCGAAAGATTTGAAGCCGATACGGTGGTCGAAATGTAAGTCCAAGATAACGGCTGCAATAGGTATCAATTTTTTCATCATGGGTGACATTTTCATGGTTTCGCGGGTGTTGAAGCCGATAGTGCTGTCGAAAAGTAAAACCAAGGTGGCGGCTGCAATGGGTATCAATTTTTCATCATGGGTGTCATTTTCATGGTTTTCGAGGCTGTTGAAGCCGATTGTGCTATCGAAATGTAAATCCAAGATGGCGGCTGCAATAGGGATCGATTTTTTCATCATGGATGTCATTTTCATGGTTTTCGAAAGATTTGAAGCCGATACGGTGGTCGAAATGTAAGTCCAAGATAACGGCTGCAATAGGTATCAATTTTTTCATCATGGGTGACATTTTCATGGTTTTCGCGGGTGTTGAAGCCGATAGTGCTGTCGAAATGTAAATCCAAGGTGGCGGCTGCAATGGGTATCAATTTTTCATCATGGGTGTCATTTTCATAGTTTTCGAGGCTGTTGAAGCCGATAGTGCTTTCAAAATGTAAATCCAAGATGGCGGCTGCAATTGGTATTAATTTTTTGGTCATATTGAAATTGTATTTGTATGCTAGTTATTTAAATTTGATTGATTGATTACTACAGAACGAAAATGTTCGCACGCATGTTAATTTCACGGACTCTAGATAAACCTACTTCAACGTTAGATATAACTTGTTACTCACAAAAACTGCCACATGGCGATCACGCATAGTTAAACATTAAACTTCAAAACATTTTTGACATTAAAGATGATTAGACACGATGGTGAATCCGGTTACTTAGGAAATATATTCTGAAGTAAGAGGAAATGCGGCCCGAGAGACTTGAAAATTAGGTATTACATGCCGTAAGCGCTAGGGCGCGCTGGTATGTTCTACTAGAGCCTGAAAATTAGGATTCCAATGTTTTGTCGCATGAAATCGTATCTAGTAAGTGATATAAAAAGCACATTGTCAGATAGATAAATAAATGTTGAACTTACCAATATTTTTTTTAATCGATTAATTGCTATTTTTACCAAAAAAAAGGGTTTTAGTGGCCTATAATGTGGATTTATCAAGTTCACACGGTATCGTAAACACGATTACTTTTAAAAATATCAATTGTTTAACTCAATCTATTTTTTAAACTCTTCATCTATCATCTGGGAAGCCAAGGAATGTAAATGGCTGCAAATTTTGTTTTGTTTAGTTATAATTTTTGTTCGGCTAATAAATGCCGAAATTTTAGGTGTTTTAAGCAGCCTTAAACTAATATATTTTACTTTATAGACAGTGCCTCACTCTGTCATTCCCATAAAACATACATATTATATAACTGGACATTCCGGCCTCGGCCGCCGTCATGAGTGGATACCGTATCGCTTGCTTGCAGCCAAAAAGATTGCCGTAGAAATACGAAACGTTTCAAAAACCAAATTTGATACATACTTGACCAAGTTAAGATATAATTGTTATTTTTATAATCACAGATTTTTATTACAATATTTTGTTTCCCTAAAAGCACGCAGGATTTTTATATAAATATATGTACTTTACGTCTTGGACTTAATAGACCTAAAAGTGTACTTTAGTATTTGCTAATGGAACTTCTCTACGAGGAGAACTAGATGTGCCGAGTTTGGGCTCGTTTTGTTAGTTCTAATAAGACCTTACCTCCGGACTTGATAGAGTGACTTGAAAGTGTACTTTGATGACTGTTACTGGAATTCCTCGACGAGGAGAACTAGATATGCTCAGATTGGGCTTGTTTTGTTAGTTATGATGAGAGTTTACCTTCAGACTATATAGAGTGACTTGAAAGTAGACTTTGATCACTGCTTCTGGAGTTATTTGACGAATAAAACTACTAATTACAATTTTTTTTTAAATTTTTTACTCTCTTATGAGCATTATGTGTCATGCACTATTGGATTTTTTAAACTTTTTTAAATTGAAGTTTGACAAAATTATCGGAAAATTGAAAGTATAGTAAGGTGTCATGTGTGTATTTAAACTACTTTAAAAATTCCGTATAATCATGTAATACGTAATTTTTTTAATGACCTTAGGGCATGCCCAATTGGATTTACCAATGTTTGTTCGATTCGTGATAAAACTTCCCTATCTTTTTTTCTATTATTTTTAGTTTTCATGACTGAGTTCGTATAAAATCTTATTTTCTTTTACTTTTTGTAAAAATAATTCAAACTTCAACGGCATTTTGAAAAATCTGGCACTATCCTGCGTGTATTTCGCTGCAGAACATGCGATTATTCGCGCCAATGTGAACACCTCCATACAAGTAAGCTGACGCAATCGGCGCGAGCGAATCGCGTCCCGCGTCCGGCGCGGGATTTGCCTCAGTTTGGCTGAAGCTTAATATTATAATTCCTGGGTGACCGAACTTTGCTCGGAATAAGAAAAATATATTAATTAATATATTTTTTAATATATTAATTAATTTCAATAATTCGGAATTAGAATATTTTCTGAATAGATGTGTTTTACAAGTAAATATGTAGGTGAAGTAAAACATTATCTAAGTACAAAATTGCACCCATATCGTACGTAGGGCCTGTTTCCGAGAAACCATTTATTATATTATATACATTAATATGTTTATTATATTATATAGTATAATATATAATATATATTTTTAATATTAGCAATGATTTTCTGTAAAAAAATACGGTAATTAAACATTTTTCGACCAAATCTTAGACCTCACGATTATAAAATACGCAAGGCACCATAAAATGTACGTAACTCGGCAAATAATAATTTATTTTTGCCGATGTGTGAGGCATGTGGGTAAGAATACTTAAAAACACAATTAACAAATAAAATAGTTTATACCTTTGCGGGATACGTGTTTGACACCCACTCTTACCATTAGGCTAATTATAACTTACCGTGAGATAAAATCAACAAGCATATTGCACGCCAAATAAAGTTTGGTCGCTAATAATTATAACTGATAACTAATAAAAAATTAAAGGTATTTCAACAAAGATAAGAAAAATGCCTTGCCGTGTTGTGGCGGTTAAGAATATCCACTACCCCATATCGTCCCGTTGGTGTCGTAAAAGGCGACAAAGGAAAACGGGCAGGAGATTGGCAGCAGCGTCTTACTGATAGCAGAAAATTATAATAAAAAAACTGTGGTTGCCAACCCGCTCGCCAAGCGTGGCAAATATGGCAAATACCCCCCAATTATGAGAATAACAAAAAGAAGGCCCCCAGTCCTCGGCTGCCCCACTATTCCTGGCTGCGGTGGCGACCATGGTAACGGCGGGGCAGGGAGTGCTGAGGATCTCCGGTGGAGGTTCGATTGCCACCTAAGACGTCTCGACCTGGTAACTTACAAAGCACGCACCCTGAGGACTGACGAGAAGATCGTGATGACATTGACTTCATTATGCTGACCAGAAGACAACTGTTTAGTGATGTCTCCATGATCGCGAGGGTGAAAACTGGTAGCGATCACCGAATGGTTAGAGGCACACTGAAGCTAAACGTTAAGTCGGAGAGGTCTCGTCCAATGAAGTCAACGCTCCGTCCCTCTCGTGCTCTGTTTCTAAACCCCGAAACCTTTCAGCCCAAGTAACAAAACCGTTTTCAGTGCTTTGGCAACTGCAATGAAGTGGACGATATGAATGATAAGCTTGTGGAAACTGTCCATGCAGTCGGAGCAAAGTTTTGCAAGACTCGCTTCAGAAGAACACACAAACTCTCCGATCACACTCTTAATCTCATTGCTGGTAGGCGGAAGATGAAGCTACATTCTTCAACAGATTTGACAGCATACAGGCAACTGAACAGACAGATCTCGAAATGCATGCGGCGGAACTTACGCAACTTCAATACAGCTTTTATTGAAGAAGCGATCGAGCGGAACCAAGGCTCCAAAGTCTTTGCCAGGGATCTGTCTGCCAGAAAGAGAAAACTGTCAATGCTGAATATTGCATGTGGCAGCATCGTTTCCGGGACACCTGAGATTTTGAGTGAGATTGAGCTGTTCTATGGGCAGCTGTACAAGTCATCGTTGGAGCCACACGCAAGTGTGAGTAAAGATTCAATAGCAAATCTCATCCGACACTATTCCGAAGATATTCCAGACGTCAGTCTGAGTGAGATTAGAATGGCTCTCCAGCACCATAAAAACGGCAAGTCCCCGGGCAAGGATGGAATTACAGCGGAGTCTTTGAAAGCGGGTGGAAAACCGGTACTTGAAGTCCTTCAGAAGCTCTATAATTCCGTCCTCCATGGTGGCACTACTCCGGAGGCGTGGAGCAGAAGTGCGGTGGTCTTGTTCTTCAAGAAAGGCGACAACGCTCTCTTGCAGAACTACAGACCGATTTCCCTTCTGAGCCGCGTCTTCCTGATGTTTTCGAGAGTCATCGATTCGACTTCTTCGAGACGAGAGACGAGAGACGAGACGACTTCCAGCCTCCCGAACAAGCCGGTTTCCGAAAGGGCTTTAGCACCATAGACCACATACATACCCTACGGCAAATTGTACAGAAGTCCGAAGAGTACAATCTGCCACTTTGCCTTGCGTATGTGGACTATGAGAAAGCCTTTGATTCCGTCGAAATTTGGGCGATGCTGTAGTCCCTTCAGCGATGCCAAGTTGACTTTTGATATATTGAAGTGATGAAGTGTTTATACAGTAGAGCTACGAAGGCTATCCGAGTACGAAACCTATCTAACTGCAGACAGGTGTAAGACAGGATGACGTTATATCCCCGAACTCTTCACCGCTGCATTTGAAGACGTTTTCAAGCTACTGGATTGAAAAGCGTGCGGTATTAACATCAATGGCAAGTACATCACTCACCTTAGATTTGCCGACGATATAGGCCTTATGGCAGAATCGCTGGAGGACCTAAGCACTATGCTCAATGACCTAAATAGTGTCTTCCAACGGATAGGTCTTAATATGAACATGGACAAAACAAAAATCATGTTTAACGACCATGACGTTTGTCATCCAGTATCAATTTGTACGCTGAAAACGACCTCTCTACATCAACTGACATCATTGGACAAAAATTAAATTTTGCCAGTTGGTTAAGTCAGCCACTGCGCTCGCGCCTTACACGTCTTCGTCACCTAGGTCTCTATAAGTTCCTCCCGCTACTAAACGAAATATGCACGATTAGGAAAAATGACTAAAATAAGCATTAACGCCGTAATTAGACAGTTTCATGCATTTGCATATGCAAATATGCAAATGCATAAAATCCAATATCTAGTCATCACGTTTAATGTTGTCAAAAATCAGGCCATAGAGAATAAATTGCTAGGGTTGTCAGAACGGTAAGTGATAAAAAAAAATTAAAAACGGATTTAATTTTATTTCCCGTTTAAACAAATTAAATAACTTCATCAGACAATGAGTGTTCAGAAATAATAAAAATAGGTTATAATAAGTTTAATTTCTTATATTTAAATGAGGACGATTCAGCGTTTTTAGCGCACATGTAGTGTGAATCATTTTGATTTATTTGCGTGACATGACAACCCTAGGAGACAGCAGCACTCCACCCGCGTCTCGCCCTGCAACGGAACGCACGATTTCCCTATCTAGACACCTTCTATGACCGACTGTTAGCAGTAGCAGGTCTGTCTCACTCCGCGCTTTAGGCACGAAAATATACCTATGCTACGCGGCCCTTCTTCTTTTTGACCCGACCACAGCTTCGCAGATTTCGATTTTTTCGCGTACAATGCCAATGAACTTAAAATATTGTTTAGTGTAAATAAACCTGCCAGTACTAGTGACTGCCTACTAATGCAAGATCAGTATATACTGGGAAATTATTGAAAGTAGCAGCACTTTTCATTGCCACTCTTTCATTAATAATTAAGTCGCATGTTTGTAAATAGCAAAAAATGTGAAACAGACAAGTGACGGCTCCGAAGCACAGTGGTTTAGTAATGAATTGCAGCGCCAAGGACCGCGGGTTCGAATCCCAGACAAAACAAGCATTTGTATGGCCTACAAATAATAATTGGTCTGGGTCTGTTCTATGTATGTAAGCTGTCCCTGCGATACAGGAGAAAATCCTAGTGTGGAGGTAACGTTTTCTAAAAAAAAGAGGAAGAGTCAACTTATGAAATTTAAAATTTTGTACCACCGACTTCAGTACTAATACGCATTGTTAAGGTTAATTTCAAAACTATTCTCAGATCTTGATCAAATTTATATGGGATGTATAAATTATAAGCACCAGCTTTCGAATAAAAATAGAATCATCAAAATCGATTTCCCTAGAAAGAAGTTCTGAGGTAACACACATAAAAAAAACAGTTGAATTGACTACCTCCTCCTTTTTTTGACGTCGGTTAAAAATGGTAAGTAGGTAAATTATCTGAGTTTCAAAGACATTCACGTTGATATAATCTTAATTTTCCTCGATGTTGCATATTAACCTTCCTCACATTAAACAATAAAGTTTTTATTATCAGCAAATTGATGGCTCCGTGGCGTAGTCGCTTAGCAATGAGTTGCAATACTTTTTTTTTTAAACGTTACCCCCACACTAGGATTTTCTCCTGTATCGTGGAGGCAGTTTACAAACACAAATTACACAAGGACTCTAAACATCCAGCCCCGGAACAATTATTTGTAGGCCATACAAATACTTGTTCCGTGCGGGATTCGAACCCACGCCCCCCAGAGCAGCAACTTCTATTTATTATTAAATCCATAAAATAGAAATTCAGAATGGTATATAAAATAACATAGATAAGATAAATACATACATACATATTAATATATATATACCTTTTTTAATTTTGATTTGAATTGTTATTTTTATTATACAACTGTTTGTTGTCCTTAATAAAAAATATAAATAATTATTTTTATAAATAAAAACATATAAAATTACAAATATATACTTTAAGACTATTATATATAACATAAATGTGCCACAAGTATAAATAAATATTGTAACTAAATAAAGATAGAATAATTATATACAAATGAATAGGCATTTTTTTTGTATAAAGCGCAGCCCTCAGCCAGGGCAGTCTACGACGGCCGGTTTCACGCCCCGCACACACCCAGGCACCCACACATAGCCGCAACTGATTTTACGTGTCGTTTCTTTTCGCGGAGTGTATATTATATTCTTTGCTAAAGCTAAGTAAAGCGGGGTCTTTGACAATCCTCTTACTCCATTACAATACAGAGGTAAGACAATGCAGAGGTAATAAAACCACATACAATTTGCATACAATTATATTTTTAATTAAAATAAAAAATATTGTTGGAGTTTATAAAAAAAGTTATTTCTATACGTTTGAATAATGATCGTGATAACGTACTTAACGGGAACCACATAGTTTTTGTTACATGTTTGAATACGTGATGTCATTTATTAAGTTTCACGATAAAAGTTCACGAATTAAATTCACATTAAAGTTCACGGTGAAAATAAGAGGTATCTTTGAGATTATTTTCTATCGAGAGAGTTCTATTCTATTATGTTCTTATCGAATGACGCCCCTCGCAATTAAGATTTAATATCCATATTAATATTTTTTCTTACTTTCTACTTGATTTAGCTATGTAAAAATCTACTCTACGATTGACAATTTGTGTTTGTACGCGTTTTTAACGAACTTCGCATGTAAATCGGTAACGGAAACCACCCAAGGTTTCTTTTCCTACGTTAATTGATCATTATATTTTTTGTATATATAATTTTTTAATAATACATCAAACATTATATTTTTGAAGAGTGATTTAAATGCCTTTATATATTAACAGAACCAGAAATTTAAAATCGCTCAACAAAGTACGAGAATCGCAACAACTTGTGCCTTCTTGATGACTTTTTGCTCGCTGGAAACATAATTATCGTGAACCATTAATTTCTTCAAATTTTACCATGGAAATTCGCGTGAAAGTAGCTACAGCAATGCCTTGAGCTGTAAACATTTCGGCTCATAAATATTTCATAACTGAGCGGACTAAAGATGCCAAATTTAACTTTTTGTACAGGTGTATAATACAGCTGATTAAAGTGTCTTGAGTAATTATTTGTGGCCCTAAGGTATTCGAAATAATATTTTAAAATATGTTTTGTTATGAAATTAATTTTATATAATGATAATTGAACAAGTATCTAAGTTTGATGTTATTAAAAATCCATTAGAGAATAATGATATAGTTATTCAATAACATATTGAAACCCCTACATAATAGTGGCGGTGCAAGAATATCGAGTACATGGGGTATTCGAAGAGAGTGTTAATAGTCCCGTACGTGTAGGCGACAAAAA
>JAVANC010000006.1:46502569-46634443 GCA_033319125.1 Parnassius glacialis | reverse complement strand
CGCCACCTTAGATTTACATTTCGAGAGCACTGTCGGCTTCAGCACCCCCGAAAACCATGAAAATTACACCCATGATGAAAAAATTGATATCTATTGCAGCCGCCATCTTGGATTTACATTTCGACAACCCTATCGGCTTCAACACCTTCGAAAGCCACGAAAATGACACCCGTGATGAATAAATTGGTACCTACTGCAGCCGCAATCTTGGATTTATATTTTAACAACACTATCGGCTTCAACACCCTCGAAACCCATGAAAATGACACCCAGTGTGAAAAAATTTGGTATCTACTTCAGCCGCCATCTTGGATTTACATTTCGACAGCACAATCGGCTTCAACACCCTCGAAGCCCATGAAAATGACACCCATGATGAAAAAATTGATATGTATTGCAGCCGCCATGTTGGATTTTCATTTCAACAGCACTATCGGCTTCAACACCCTTGAAAACCATGTAAATGACACCCATGATGAAAAAATTGGTACCTACTTCAGCCGCCATCTTGGATTTACATTTCGACTGCACTATCGGCTTCAACACCCTCAAAAACCATGAAAATGACGCCCAAGATAAAAAAAAATTGATATCTATTGCAGCCGCCATCTTGGATTTACATTTCGACAGCACTATCGTCTTCGAACCCCTCAAAACCATGAAAATGACACCCATGATGAATAAATTGGTACCTTCTTCAGCTGCCATCTTGGATTTACATTTCAACATCACTGTCGGCTTTAACATCCTCGAAAACCATGAAAATGACACCCATGATGAAAAGATTTATACCTATTGCAGCCGCCACCTTGGATTTACATTTCGACAGCACAATTGGCTTCAGCACCCTCGAAAACCATGAAAATGACACCCACGATGAAAAACTTGGTACCTACTTCAGCCGCCATCTTGGATTTACAATTCAACAGCACTATCGGCTCTAACACCCTCGAAAACCATGAAAATGACACCCATGATGAAAAAATTTATACCTATTGCAGCCGCCACCTTGAATTTACATTTCGACAGCACAATTGGCTTCAGCACCCTCTAAAACCATGAAAATGACACCCATTATGAAAAAATTGATACTTATTGCGGCCTCCATCTTGGATTTACATTTCGACAACCCTATCGGTTTCAACACCCTCGAAAACCATGAAAATTTCACCCATGACAAAAAAATTGATACTACTTACTTTTACTACTTACTGTACTACTATTATTTATTTTGTGCTGTTAAAATATTATTATAATCAAGTATTTAAGAAATTTGGTTATTCAAATATTGTGTATTTGTACAGCGATCTTTTTGAGCCGCTTCAAACAACCGAAATAATGTCCACTCACGACGGTCGACGGCGACTGACGGCGAACTGATATATACAGTAACCTATGGCAATGGCGAACTGAGTTAGTGAGTAAACTACTCTGTGGCTGTAGCTCCCCATTTACAGATATAATTTTATACGAGGCTACCAAATCAAGGAAGATTTCGCCATTTTCGAGACGAAATAAATTAATTATAGCTAAACAAACAAAATTACACTGCCATTTACATTCAGTGGCTTCCCACATGATAGATGAAGAGATTAAAAAATAGATTGAGTTAAACAATTGATATTTTCAAAAGCTATAGTGTTTACAAGCCTGCACATGATAAATCCACACCATAAGCCACTAAAACCCCTTTTTTATTTAAAAATAGCAATTAATCGATTTAAAAAAATATTAATAAGTTCAACAATCTTTTATCTTTCTAACAATGTTCTTTTTATATCATTTATATGTATAATGTGATTGCTGGATACGATTTCATGTGACACAAACGTTTGAATTTTGATTTTTAGGCGCTAGTAGAACATACCCACGCGCTTTGCGCTCGGCATGCAATACCCAACCAGATGGAAGCCCTCGGCAGGGGAGACCAAACGGCCGAGGGTTAGGGGGAAAGGGAAAGAAACCGGTGGACGATGCGGCCGGTATCGGGGAGCACCGCCTTCTGCTTTTGAGCTTGGAGCGGTCCGTCACGGAGTCCCAGTCGCCTCAGATGACCCGAGAGGCTAACTGGGATTAACCCGTTCGCAGATACGACGTAAGGTAAGTGCTGGTCTACCCTTCCGATTCCCTATTGTAGACCGGTATAAGGACAGGGATATTCCTACTGTTAGGCAAACTTATATTTTGCATAATGTGCTTAAAACACACTCCCAGCTGCAGTATGACAAGAAGATCCTTAATAATAAGCGCCAAAAAGTTAAGGTATGTCACACACTTCAACTTAAAACATCTTTCTCACACAAGTTCCTTTGCTTTCTTGGACAAAATCTATGCAACAAATGAAATAAGATGCTTTATATACATCCTAAAACCAAATTTAACTGTAAAATAACATTGAATAATTATTCTAAATTATCTAGATTATAAAAAATAGAGAATCTTTTGACTGTACTTAAATAATCCTAAATCAAAAATATATCTACTCATAGCCGTTAAATCCAAACTCGCAACAAACACACATATTTACACATTTACATTCCCAATAATCGCTTTGATCATACGTTTGCACACACATACTTATTGACACTTTATACCGACCTAAACAATCTTATAATTTCTGCAAAATTTTATACTTTATTTTTATAGAATCAATAACAGATGCCTCGTCAACCGTGAGGACTAGTACTGCCTCTTTTCCAGTAAAATGGGTCTCCGGTGTTCTGCACTCACCATACGGAACACAGCAGTGTCAAGCTGCCATTTTACGCTGGTATTCTGTGAGAGTGTAGTCCTTCCCTGGTCGAGCTGACCCATTCGTGCTACAACTATACTACTAATATAAAATATAATTATTATTCATCAATTTGTAACATATGGTGGTAGCGTAAGAGAAACACAACATCACCCCGTTTCGTCCGTGAGCTTCCTAAGAAACGACTACGGGAAAATCAAGAAATACCTCATTATCTCTTATAAATGACTACTGTTCCGTATTTACTAAATGTAAAATATCCAGATTAGAACAGTGACAAAGGTGCAAGATATCTGTTCGTTAGCCAATTCACATGTCAAACTTAGTGATTACAGCAAATATTATCTATGATAGGGATTCCCATATCCATTACGCACGCTGTTTAAAATGTTGCGGAGTGGTAAAAGATAATTATATAAAAATAAAAGAGGCGGAAGCATAAAACTCTAAACATTAAATTAGCAATTACGTTGCTTTTTGTAGATAGGATAAATAAATTGAAGGCTTTAAACCAACTTCGGTTACCGTGATATTGTGAAATTTATAAATACGTTATCAGCGAATAGCAAAGCAGAAATTATTTACAAATAAATTTAAGTTAAGATTCATTTTATCTTAATTCTTGGATGTTATGTTAAATAACAATAACACTTATTTAATTATTTTTAAAATAACTTTCGATACCTGCTGCTTATTTTTAATTTTGTGGAAATATTACAAAGAACATTTCCTCTTTCTGATTTCAAATAAAATAGCTGCTTCTCCACAGTCGTATATATTTCGTACTTTGTACCTTATTATTTATCTGACGTGATACCTAAACATTTGAAAATGAAATTGTATTATCAGTGTAATTCTTTTCATACTTTTTTCCATTTGAATTAAGCCGTTAGGCCGTTATTTTAATCTTCTCACATTAGTATTAAGTGGCAGCGGTAGACACAATTTTTTTGTCAATCGAACATATTTCTGACATATTTTATTATATTTTACATTACATATCGAATAAAGCTTAATTTAAGAATTTTATTGCGTTTAAATATACTTATTTTTAGATAGTGCCCCATGACCATGAGTGCTGGAAAGCATCCGAAACGTCGGGAACTTAAAAATAAGTATAAGTAAATGCGATAAAATCCGTAAAAGTAGTTTTATTCAATGTATAGTGTTCGTGTAAGTATATGAAATATATTACATACTTTTTTTCATTATTTGACATATTTTATTACACAAGTATACATCTGTGTCTACCACTGCACTACAACGTATAAGAACAGAGAGGTAACAAGATGAAGGTGTTAAAGAGAAATACAATTGTAGACTGAGAGAAAATATAAGTGGTTTGGATGAATTGTGTATGAATAATTAAGACTTGGAGACTGTGTGACATAATGATAAGAAAGGTTTAGTGGATGCAGCTAACGAAGTATGTGGTGTACTTAATAGAAATAATGAAGGAAAAATAATACGTAATGGTAGGATGATAAGGTACGAATAGAAATTGAAGCAAAGAATAGAGCAAGGCTAGAATGACTAGCAACCAAGACTGATAATTCGGCGGTTTGAATTATGATTATGATTATGTCTAAATAAGAGACTAAAAAAAGTAATTGAAAGGAAAAAGCAAGAAGGAACGGATAAGAATAATAGAAGAATATCTAATAACTTGCAGCCTAATATTACAAAGTTTCGGAACTCGAAAGGACTACTAGTGGACAATCAAATGCTATACGAGACCAAAATGGCTGTTTTCTGAATGACGTCGTTTCGAGTGTAAAGAAATGGAAGGAATACTTTGAAGCGTGTTTATGAGTAAAGAGACGTTCGAATTAGATGAAATAAAAATTCCAAAAGAAGAGGAAAGGTATAAGGAGATAATTTAAGACGAATAATGAAGCAATAATAAGCATGACCTATCCAATTGCAGAGAGGTGTAAGACAGGGTGACGTTATATCCCCGAAATTCTTCACCGCTGCATTGGAAGACGTTTTCAAGCTTCTGGACTAGAAAGGATACGGTATTAACTTAAATGGCGAGTTCATCACTCACCTTTGATTTGCTGACGATATAGTCCTTATGGCAGAATCGCTGGAGGACCTAAGCACTATGCACAATAACCTCAATAGTGTCTCCCAACGGATGGGTCTTAAGATGAACATAGACAAAACAAAGATTATGTTTAATGTCCATGTCACACCTATGCCGGTAGTTGTTGGTAGCACTAAGCTCGAAGTTGTTGACGAGTATGTTTACCTGGGACAAATAGTCCGACTAGGTAAGTCCAACTTCGACCGAGAAGTCAATCGACGGATTTAACTCGGCTGGGCAGCGTTCGGGAAGCTACGACACATCTTCTCATCAGACATACCTCAAAACCTTAAAACGAAATTGTACAACCAGTGCGTGTTGCCAGTGATGACTTACGGATCTGAGACTTGGTCCTTCACTGCCGGCCGTATGAGGAAGCTCAAGGTCGCTCAGCGAGCTATGGAGAGGACTATGCTCGGAGTTTCTCTGCGTGATAAACTTAGAAATGAGGTTATCCGCAGTAGAACCAGAGTAACCGACATAGCCCAACGGATTAGTAAGCTAAAGTGGCAGTGGGCCGACCATATAGCTCGAAGAACCGTACAACTGATGAGGAAGAAAGGTTCTTGAGTAGCAGCCTCGTACCAGTAGGCGAAGTGTAGGGCGACCCCCCACGGGATGGAGTGCCGACCTGGTAAGACATGCAGGAAGTCGATGGATGCAGGTAGCTCAGGACCGCGCTTTGTGGCATTCCTTGGGGAAGGCCTATGTTCAGCATTGGACTTGTGAAAGGCGTTAATGATGATGATGATGATGAATAAGCATGAAAGCGGGTAAGGCAGCCGGATATGACAGAGTATCGAAATGCTAAGGGCCGGAGAGGGAGTGGTGGTAGGCCTCCTGTACATCTTGTTTATATTACGTTGGGAACTGAAGTGGCTACCGGGAGACTGATGCAAAGCCTTGATTACCTCAACATATTAAGGAAAAGGGTTGCAGCGGGATTGAAAAACTACCGTGTTGAGAAAACCGCCTTCTTAGTTTTGAGGGAAAATTGTATGATAAGATAGTAATTGAAAGAGCTAGGAAAGAAACTGATGGAAAAATTTTGGATATGCAAGCGGGATTTAGAAAAGGAATATGATTTACGCATCAATTATTTCTATGCGCATGATCGCTTAGAAGTTTTTCGCTAAACCCAAAAAGAGTTTTGTGCGTTAATGGACTTGAAATAGGCTTATATAAGACTGTAACACATCCCTGTCCACTCTGTCGGACAGGGATGTGTTATGGCAAACACTGGACTCATTTGGCTAGACCACTGGCTTGATACAGCTATTAAAGTCTCTTTATAGGGACTCTTGTGCTTGTGTCAGAATCAACGGCGCCTACTCGGACTGGTTTAGCATTTATAAAGATGTCAAACAGGGTTGTGTGGCTTCCCCGTGGCTGTGCAACCTATTTATGGATAGTTGTTTGGAAAATTTTATAGTTGAAGAATGCGGTTTAAGAATGTCAGGTGGTCAGTTCGTTCAATAGAGATACTAAATTACGTGGTGGCTTCTTAATATTAGCTAATAAATCCTTATCATGTAAAGAACGTAAAGACATTGTGAGCCTCTCTGTTGAGCGTACTGTAGAAATGGCATGTGTTGAGCTTGAGCACCTTATTGTTGTCAGTGTTTACAGACACCATGTTCAAATTATGATACCTTTGAAAAAATTATGGAAGAAGTTTTAGTTAAGCTTAATAAACAGAATAAATCTCTTGTAGTGTGTGTAGACTTCAATATCAATCTCCTGGAAACTTCTTCCATCAGTATTAAATTTTGCTCTTTGTTCAAATCCTATAATCTTGATAATTTATTCTTTGAAGCTACACGAATTGCAGGGTGTAGTGCAACTTGTATTGATAATATTTTACAGGTGTTGTACCAATCAACAAATCAATAATTCAAAAACTTAGTTTAGATCACTGTGGACAACTGGTTTTATTACCTTATATGCACAAAAAACAGGAAATTGAGAAAATTGTGTTTGTTCCTATTAATGCAAAACGCCTGGAGAGATTTAGAAGTAATATGGTAAAAAACCTTCCATCGCTTTCTTATAAGAACAATGCAGACTTTTTATATGGAGAATTATTTACCCTTATAAGCAATGAATTTAAAAAAACATTTACTTCTAAAACATTCTCCGGAAACAGTCGCAAGGTATTTAATGAGTGGGCGACAGTGGGAATTCATAAAAGCAGACGAAGGTTATATGACCTTTACCATGAAAGATCATATAATCCTTCTGATGCTTTTAAAGAATATGTCAAAAATTATTCTAAAATGTTTAAAAAAGTTTGCTCCACAGCCATATCGTTACATATTAGCAACAAAATTAAGACGGCTAAGAATAAAATTAAAATGACGTGGAGTATAATTAACAGCGAAACCGGTAATGAAAAACCTCGTAACTCAAACTATCAATTAAAAATTAATAATGAATTGACTAAATCAAATCAAGAAGTCGCAGCGGTGTTTGAGAAATATTTCATTGATATTCCTATTTTGACAACAGAGTCTTTGAATTCTTCTCCAACTGTCGCCGAGTCATTACTCAAACAGAATGTTAATATCTGTTTAAAAGAATTTAGATTTGAAAAAGTATTACCGCGCAAGATATTGTAAAATACTTCAAAACCATTGATGTAAAGAAAACCGCAGATTTGTGGGGGATTTCCGTGACAGTTATTGCGTCCATAATAGATTTAATTGCATCTCATCTTGCTATTATTTTAATACTTGTATCGATTCTGGTGTGTTTCCTGATTTAATGAAGTATAGTAAAGTAATACCTTTATTTAAATCTGGTAGTACATTGGACCCCGCTAATTTAAGACCTATTTCTGTACTACCAACTCTTAGTAAAATTTTTGAAAAAATTATTTTGGATCAATTGTTAATTTTTTTTAATACAAATAAATTACTTAATAAAAACCAATTTGGATTTACAAGGGGTCGCTCGACGTCTGATGCCGGCGTTGAGCTTATGAAATATATTTTCAATGCCTGGGAGAATTCACAGGATGCCTTAGGTGTTTTCTGTGATCTTTCCAAGGCTTTTGATTGTGTTCATCATGAAACAATAATCAGGAAACTACAACATTACGGTGTAAAAAATTGGCGCTTAGACTTATTACTTCATATTTAAGTAACAGAACTCAAAAAGTCGTGATAAATGGTAAAGGTTCCTACGGATCGGTAGTATCAATGGGCGTTCCTCAGGGCTCGATTCTTGGCCCATTCCTGTTTTTAATCTATATTAATGACTTACCTTATCTTGTAGGGGACAATCAAGATATAGTATTATTTGCTGACGATACCTCTTAAATTTTCAAACTCAAACGGCAGTTAATTAATTATGACGATGTAAATAATGCTCTATCGAAATTAGTACATTGGTTTAACGCCAACAATATGCTCTTGAACGGCAATAAGACAAAGTGTATTAAATTTACACTACCTAATGTAAAACATTCGAATACCAATGTGCTATTAAATGGGGAGGAGTTGAGTCTTGTGGATACCACTGTTTTTCTCGGTATTACTATTGACGCGAAACTTCAATGGGGCCCCCATATTTCTAAATTAGCAAGCAGACTTAGTTCTGCAGCATATGCTGTAAGAAAGATTAGAAGTCTCACAGATGTTGAGACAGCTAGATTTGTGTATTTTAGTTACTTTCATAGCGTAATGTCTTATGGAATTTTGCTATGGGGTAATGCGACTGATATTGAAGCTATATTTGTTTTGCAAAAGAGAGCCGTTCGGGCGATATATAACCTAAATTGTAAAGAGTCCCTCAGACAAAAATTTAAAGAAATAAACATATTAACTTTGGCATCGCAATATATTTATGAAAATCTAATGTATGTACATAAAAACATAAATAGCTTTAATAAGAATAAGGATGTGCATTCTTTAAACACTAGGAACAAACATAAGCTTATAATACCTGTTACTAGACTCCACAGAATCAGTAATTCATTTATGGGGCAATGTATACGCTTTTACAACAAAATCCCAGAACATATTCAAAGTTTATCAATAAACAAGTTTAAAAGTTTTATTAAAGAAAAACTGTACAAAAAGGGTTATTATAATATCAAGGAATACATGAATGAAAATAACCCCTGGGAATAAGGTGATCGCCACCATGCTGGTTCTATTAAAAATCATTTAAAAATTGTATAAATGAAATTATTGTTAAGTGAAATATGTTTGAAAAAAAAAAGTCCCGCTGGGTTTCTTGCTGGTTCTTTCCAGGACAGAGGTATTTTCCGAACCAGTGGTAAATAAAAAATGACTTTCAATAAGAATTATGTAATAATCAATATTGAATAAAAAATTATTCTATTCTATTCTATTCTATGTGAGTTAACCGTCAAATGCCTTTTGTACGTCGATGATCAGGTTTAACTTAACGCTGCTGTGTTTTGTATGGTGAGTGTAGAGAACCGGAGACCCTTTTTACTGAAAACGAGGCATTCCATCTTAGTCCTCACGGGTGACAACGCATCTGCATTTTGATAAGTAATCGAGGATAGGTGTAGATGTCTATGGGTCACAGCAACCACTTACTATCAGGTGGACTGTGTGCTATTTCGTTACCCTTATCCTATAAAAAATAATAACCATTTAACCGCCATTTCACAATTAACTATGAGCTCGTAACTGCCCTTGTATTAATTTTACTCCAAATTACAACTTCAAATTAATTGAATGGGTCTTGAATTAAAACTTTTTTTTTGCATTACATTACTAAAAGGTTTTATTTAGTAATTTTATATATGATGTCTTAAGTTTTATTTTTCATATTAAACCAATATAATATTTTATTTCATAACTTTATTAAAACTTTGAAATTTCACGGTTACAAAAGTGGAAAGTTATGTAGCTTCAGCGTCAGCCGATATCCAAATATTTACTCTAGCGGTACCGAATAAAATGTAGAAAACATAAACATCTCTTAAGGATTGCGTTCACAAATGATGCTAACTAAATACTGCGGCATGTTTTATTAACTTTCTTTTAAGACTATCTTTATTCGTGCCTTCGCTCGCATAGGCTACGGTTTACCAACAAGAAGTAAAGGAGCAGTCTACATATGAGTACATCTAACCAATGGGAATAGGCATGGGTTTTGGGACAGGGTAGAATAGAACAGAATAAGATTAGTTTTATTCAACGCAGATTATAAATAACACCTATTTCGTCTTTCTTATTACCGTAGATTCGTAAAATACTTATGTTTTGGAAAAACATGCAAAAACGTAGCTTAAGTACGTAGTTACGGTCAATCAAAGTATGATAATGTAATAAAGTTGTGATTATTTCAGCTGTGTAAAACAGTTCACAGACAGCAACAGATCAAATCCCTACGTTTTCACTTATCATCGAAAATAAATATTTGTTTTATTTGTTCTTATTATAAATTCGCAATGTTACGAAAATTGTCTTTTATATATTTTTTACTTACTATATATAAATATGACCATTAATTTAAATTGAAAAAATTTCAATGGATCTTTTTTTAAGAAATGTGTGAGCGTGTGAATGGAGAAGGCAAAAATTTATAGATCAAATTATGCTTATAATAGTATGTTGAAATTTAATTACAATGAAACCTATTTAGATAAATATTTCTGTAATTATAAACATTGCAAAATATTAAATTCCAGAAATATTAAAGCATTATTTTATTCAAAACTGATAGAAAATCATATACATTTTTTGCATTTGATAATATAGATTACTTGCATTCTATGTTTCAAAGAAACGTACTAAGTAGATAGACTGCGAAATTTTGAACTACGCCACAACGTTTAAGATAATATTTAAGCTACATTTACAAATATTATGAGATACACGTCATTCCTGTTATAATTACTAAATCATTAGCAACTATTATGAAAATTAACTTCTAAGGAAAGGAAAATCATAAACCTCCTTTTTGAAATTACGTAACCGCATAATTTTTTTTTAAAAATTGTTGTTACATCCACTACCAAAATCTATCATACGTGTTAGAGCGATAAAATACTAGCGGAAATACTAGCTTAATGCTGGTGTTTCGTATTGAACATGGTTCCGGAGACCCTTTTTACTGGAATTGAGGCATACCAACTTTGTCCTGAGGAGTGACAACACATCGCATTATGATTTTTAAACGAGTCTAAAAGTAGATGTCTATGGGCTAAAGCAATCACTAACCATCAGATGCACTATGTGGTCGTTCGTCACCCTTATTGTATAAAAATAATTATATACCAAATTTTATGGAAATCGGTCCAGTAGGTCGTTGAGTGAATTTAACTTAACTTTGTTCTTAATTTTACACAACATTTCTTTTTTGATTCCATTGCTTAAAACTTTCTGTCGAAAACTTATTGTTTCTTTAAACATATCGCCTAAAATTTCGTAATTGGTCATGAATACATGAAACAATGTACTAGGCTTAAGGTGTTTCGGATGCTTAACGAGAAAATAGGCCGTAAACATTAAGAAAACATAAATTATTTTTCTTTAAAGTTATTTTTAATTGATGGAAAGAGAATTACGTAATTTTAATAGATTTTGACACCACCATAAACTAATTTAGCTGTCTGCCTGTGAGTTAACTCACTATTTTATAAATAGTGAGTTAACTCACTATTTATAAAAATAAGTGCTTATAGCTAAATATATTATCACCTTCTTGATGGCAGTGTAGCTTATTGTTTAAAATAAAATAGAAAAAAAAACATGACCTGATTTTATCCCATAACCTCTATTATAGCGCTTATTCTTATGATATCATAATATCTCTTGCTCTTTTAAAAGTGTACGATAATACGAACTGCTATCGGCTAAAACACCATAATAATATTTTTATTCATACTGAATATTTAAAGAAGTATAAATAAGATGATTTTTTGCGCCTCAGCACTATTGCAAATGGGAGTTTTTTAATTACTACCTAAGACGAACTCTATGGTTATATAAACGTGAAAGTTTGTGAGGAGGTATGGATGTGTGTTACTCTTCTACGCAAAAACTACTGAATGTATTATAATGAAACTTTACCAACACGGCTCATCAGAACAACAAATAGGTTATAATTATTAAAGATATTGTGTAAATTGGTCAAAATGTAACGATAAGTGTTAAGTAAGTCGGAAAAAAATCTGTCATCTGCGAGCTATTTTAGCGTGCAGTGCAAATACTATAAGAGTTACATAAATATAATGTATAGAGGAATTGTTTCTACTAAATAGTTCTGTTCTACAAAAAAGTCATCAACAATATATATCTATCTTTTATGTGTAAGCTATTATTACCAAAATAGTGAACCATAAATACAATAAAATTTAATACTTTATATCCAATGCATATTTTTCAGTAACACATTGATTTTACCAAAATAAATACTTTAATCGCTTCTAATATTCAAAGTACATAAACTTTGTCTTTTAAACTATGTAATTTGGTCAAATATTTTAATGGTAACGAATATATAAAATTGTGCGATCGGGCGTACTGGGGGTGCGGTTCGGTGGGGGAATACATCGCCCATCTCCACGTGAGCAAATATACCTCTTCACGCTTAAACCGCTGAACCCATTCAGATAAAATTTGGTATCGAGATTGTTTAAGTCCCAGTGAAGGAAATAGGATAGCTTTGATAACGGAAATCATCCCTAAAGAGGGTGATGTAATTTACTATGAAAGTGTGGTTATTAATGAATCACATATGGCTTAAAGTATAATATCTACGCGGACGAAGCCGCGGGCAAAAGCTAGTTGTATATAATTGAGTTGAATTTAAACTCACCTATAAATTGGAACGTCATCTTTGTACCAAACGACTAACAGCAAAGCATCGGGAGGTTGCGGTGAGCGCGTATCACAAGGAAGAGTCGCATCGCCACCTGACACCGCTGACAAATTGACGGCGTCTAGAGACTCTGCTCTCGCGCTCCATGAAACTTGCCGGAGACCTATGAAAGAAATCACCCGTATTATATGAGAACGGATATATTTAAGCAAACTTAATCAAGTTTAAAATGCAATGTTATTCCTTTCATTAATGCATTACAACCTATCGAGGTCCACTGCTGAACGTAGCATAAGATAAAGTTGCCACTTTTGGCAGGCTGATTGCCAACCGCATATTTATTTTTTTATTTTTTTTATTTATTTATTTGATAATAATTTGACAATATTTAAATTGATATTTTACGGTATAAACATAAGCTATACAGCTTTACCGTATACCGATGCCATCAACAAACATATAATAATTGTTATTCGTAATAATTATGTCATAATGTTGTGATGCACGCATTGTACCGCGCTCGCCGTACAGTCAAGAAACCGGTTTGCTCTCGGGTCTTAGTGCGTCCTTTGCCTACCTGGCTTGACGCGTCGAGTTTGCATATACAGGCTGTTCACATACTTTGGTACTAATTAATGATATTAAAGATAAATATTATTTTGACTTGTCATAAAAATTGTCCAGTGTCCATCTCTTATTTAATTTCCCTCTGTCACCTTATTTAATATCAGGAAATTAATTAAAACTCATGAGTATGTCAGTCGAAAAATCTTAATTTATTAATTAATTTAAATATCTTAATTTATTAATCTTAGTTTTGTATAGTTTAGGTTCAACGGGTAATGTTTTAACTTTACACCGAATATCTAATAGTAATAGTAATTGACGAATAAGCTATTCGTGGGACCGTGAAAAATATAGTACCCCATATCAACCATTAGGTGTCGTAAAAGGTGACGGAGGAAAACTGTACAGGAAATGGGCAGCAGTATATTCGTGATAACAGCTACAGTAAAAATAACTGTTTTAGACAACCCGTCTGCCAAACGTAGCCATTATGGCAGATATTTCCTCTGTGAGGCAATCTATGAGTAGGCTTATGTCCATCAGTTTAAATGTGACATGTTTTAATAAATGAATACAGGAAGGAATGGATATATAATACGTCCAATATTAACTTTACTTTTGATGGTAATGGGAAACAAAATTATCAATCCGTGTTTATCGTGTCTGCATTCACCAAATTCTCTACTCGACATTATGATGAGAATGAGCAGGCTTTTGTAATTAATAAAATCTAATAAAAGTAGGTTCTATGTATTATTTTTGCAAAAAAATTATCTAACATTATACTTAAAAATGAACATAATAATGTCCTCCAGACCGAATTTCGGTCACGACAGCCAGTCTCAACGGAGAGTAGCTATTAGCGTAGGATAGGATTATAGTGTTCGAGTGTATGGGTGCAAGAGCAAGTGCAAGTGTACTCTCTATTCCCTCACTCTCATAGACTGATGGGTTGGCAAATCGACACGGCTGAAGAGAGATCAGGTGCAGGAACATCGGCTTTACGTGCTTTCCGAGGCACGGAAGCGAAACACTGTCAACTTCCTGACACCGACCCGCTACTGTAAAATTTTTGAGAGGAAAACACTGAAACTGATTACAGCCCAACCCTGAATACGAACCCGGGATCTTATGAGATGCAACCGCATTTAGGACCACTAGATCAACGAGGTAGTAATTATAATGGCCATATTAAAATAATGACATAGTTCATGATCATCATCATCATTCGATGCCTTTACAAGTGCACTCGTAAACACTGGCGTTCCCCAAGAAATGTCATTACTGTATTCATATAATATTTATATAATTAATATATTGACATTTTAATTTATAAAGTTATAGGATATATTATATAAAGAAATAATATAATGATTCTTTTATTATTAGGATAAATTAATAGGATAAACATTAAAAATGGAATATGATCTTTTTTTAAGAACGCTAATAAATGTTTTGCATTGAAAATATTACAGTATTGCAAATTTTAATTGTACTCACTTTAACCGACTTAAAAAAAGGATATACTCAATTCGACTGTATTTTTTAATGTGTATTCCTCCGAACTTTTTTCTAGTTGAACTGATTTTAATGTTTCTATTTTTATTTGAAAGCTGGTGCTTCTCATGCGGTCCCATATAATAATGCGTGTTAATTGAATTCGACTACATTGATGATGTTCTCATTTCATTCATATTGAAGTCGGTTCTACAAAATTTTTAGGTTTACCACTTATTCAATTAAATTTCTTCAAGCACAAAACTGTAAAAATAAATAGACCCTTATTATAGAAACGAGGCATTCCATCTTAGTCCTCAGTGGAGACAACGCATCTGAATTTTTATTGTTAACACTCACTTATCATCAGGTGAACTGTGTGACTGACTGTTTGTCACCTTTATCTCTATATATAAAATCAATTGCTGTCCGTTAGTCTCGCTAAAACTCGAAACTGACTCGACCGATTCTGATGAATTTTTGTGTGTTTGAGTGGGTCTCTGGATTGTTAATTAAACTAACAATTATATCCGGTCGGTGGAGCTGTTGTTGAGATCCAGAATTAAGAGAAACTTTATTAATTTATTAAATTAATTAAGAGAACAGAATTGCACGTGCGAAGCCGGGGCAGATCACTAGCTCTTTATAAAATAAAACTAGACAATACCTGTTCTTAGTAAAAATTGCCAAACAGACAATTTACTCAGTTGGATTATCAGAAATCGCATTTTAGTTCTGTCTTCATTCCAAAGTCGATTTTAAAGCCTTTGATGTATTTAATTAAACTAGCAGCTTTTGAGTACACCATTTTCATAAATAATGAAACATCCATTAGCCAAGTGCAAAACTTTTCCTTTGTAACTACTGCTAAAATAATTTTATCAATAACAATTTTAGTACTTTTTTAGTATAATCCAGTAACAGCGTTGCAACTGTAACGACTTGTGTACAATCACATGAATAATATGCTTCCTCATTCACCAAAAAAAAGTCCAAGTTCGATATAACAAACTTGTATTTGACTTGTAAAATCTTCTCCTGACAATTTATGTGTACCTGCAAATGATGGGATTGTAAAGATTAAGGTTTATTGTAAAATTTAATATCAATATCACAATGGTATTTGACCGTGTGGTGGCGGTGGACGACTATTTACTACCTTATATTGTCCTGTGGGTTTCGTATGAGGTGACAGAGAGAAATAAACTAAAAGATTGGCAACGCGTCTTACTTATAACAAAATAAGGAATAAAACTGAGGTTGTCAACCCGCCTAATAAGCGTGGCATCTATCGAGTAATACTAAAATACAATCTAAGGGCTCTCCCTTCTGTTCAACATTGAACTTTCATGTCATGTATTCAAAACTACCTGATCCCGGCCCGTTGCTGCCGCAGAAGAAATAATTGTAAAAATATAGTATCAAATTTGGAAGAGTATAATTGTTTAATTAAATGATGATGAAAAATTTAGGAATGATAAAACATTTATTGAATTTAAATAATATTAACTAAATAAATAAATAACTTTCTAAGTCGGTGCAATACGCGCATCACCCACTGTAAGTTAATTTTACTATGCCTATAACCTTCACGCAAGTGCAAGCAATAAGTTGACATAATTTTACGCAATCTGATGAACAGTACGGCTGTACATAAAATACGAACAAACAAACATAATTTTTATATATTAAATTTATTCTGATCAAAATCAAATATTAATGCTGTTGAATAAATTTAAATTTTAGAATATTGAAATTCTAAAATAGAAAATAAGTTTAAAAAATTATCTATTTAAAGAAACATCTACACCTGATATTTCCAGGCATTCAAGGAATCGCTCACGATCGGTGCGATTTCCGTGCGAAATTGTTCGCAAAATTTGAATTGTTCCTTTGCAGTGAATACCAAGCATGATCGTGACAAATAGCCCGATTAACAATCCAAGTCTACGACGAAGGAGGTGGCGCGAATAACGATCCAATATATCAAAGGATTTTTCCCCTGTGCTGACGAGTCTTTGGAGCAATTAAGTGTTTATTGAGAGATACTGTTACCAGGCTTTTATATAAAAGATATTTCTTTGAACAAAATATATATCATAAATTCAATTTTAGTGAAATTCTTCTCCTATATTTCGATTATTTTGCGATAAATCGATATTGAAGAATATTGAAGAACCAATTTTTAATATTTATTTAACTAAGTAATAAGTCTTCTAGTCATCGTATATAGTTATAGTTCAAATTATATCGAATTGCTCAGTTCAAACTCTTTGTACAGCAGGGCTCGATGCCTGTCTGACTACTGAACCATAGTAAGAAGCCTATCCAACTGCAGAAAGGTGTAAGAGAGGGTGAAGTTAAATCCCTGCCATAAGCTAATTATAAGCTACTGGGCTGAAAAGGATGCGGTATCAACATCAATGGCGAATACATCACTCACATTTGAGTTTCCTTTCCTCCCTTCTCTGATAGTGTCTTCCAACAATATATCTTCTCTTCACGTATACCTCAAAATTTGTGAAAAAGGTTGAAAAATTACAAAAAAAAACTTGAACTCTGTGTTTGTAGTAATCGTGATAAGTATCTACTCTTAAAAAAATTATCTTATTAGGGATTGCTACTTAATTTACCTATAGTGACAGAAAATTATTTTGTCCCACCGGGAAGGTTAAATAAAGTAGGTAAACTAACGGTTAGCGGGAGCAGCGTACAGCTTCAACTTGGCTACAACCAAATCTTCGGATGTGAAAGGCCTCGGTCTTTATTGACCACTCTCCTACGTGATTTTTATAGTCTATGACAACAAATGAGTTTATCCAACATACTCGCTAACACTTAATTACACTTTCTATTGGACAATTTAGACAAGAAAAGCGATTAACGATTCTTGATGATTTTTTCATCGATCGCGTCGTCTTCTGTAGGCCAACAGATGGAGCTACAAGTTTAGTTTTGCATTTTATTGAAAGGAAGTTAAGCAAGTACAACTTGAAAACAAGATTTTCCAACCAGTGTGTATTGCCAATGATAACATTTGAATCTAAGATGTGGTCCTAAGGTGTGTGTAAGGAAAGCACAAGGAAAATAGTTAGCTAGTACTAGTGCGCCCCGATGCAGATATGAAAAGGCGGACTTTGGTGCTTAAATGTTGCAAATGGTGAGCGTACTTAAAATACTATCTCCCTCTTCTTAGCACGCGAAGCTTCTTAGAAGCCAATTTGGCATTTGCTTGGAAATGAATGTCATTTAATATATCAATAGCGATGATTTCTATACTGGCTTAATATTAGAGTACACACGCTCATAAATACTCCTAGAACGCACGCGCGGGTTACAAGCGTAGCCCACTTGCAAATCATACATTTTCCTTATTAGGCAAAAAAAATAAATAAAACGCAATACATAGTTACTTAAAATCTTTATTTTTAACATATTGGCACAAAAAAATCAACAAAATTTAGCCTCATAATTAATTTCTGTAACAAAACATAAACTTCGTGGAACTAATATTTATTAGGTTCTTTGTTCTATGCTGCTTAAATGTTGCAATCGGTGAGCTGACTTAAAATACTATCTCCCTCTTATTAGCACGCGAAGCTTCTTAGAAGCCAATTTGGCATTTGCTTGGAAATTAACGTCATTCAATATATCAATAGCGGGGATTCCTACATTGGCTTAATACTAGAGTACACGCACTCATAAATACTCCTAGAACACACGCGCGGGTTACAAGCGTAGCGCCCTTTCAAATCATGTATTTTCCTAACTAGGCAAAAAAAACTTAATACATAGTTACTCAAAATCTTTATTTTTAATATATAGGCACAAAAAAAAAACAACAAAATTTTGCTTCAGAATTAATTATTGTACCAAAAACATAAACTTCTTGGAACTTATATTCATTAGATTCTTTGTTTCTTATCATCTAATTGAATAAACAGTCAAATCGCTTTATATAAATCACTCTGCGCATTCATTTTTTTTCTTTATAGAAAACGTTACTCCCACACTAGGAATTTCTCCTGTATTGTGGGGGCAGTTTACAAACACAAATTGCACAAGGACAAACATCCAGAACCTGAACAATTATATGTAGGCCACAAATATACTTGTTCCGTGCGGAATTCGAACCCGCGCCCCCCAGCGCAGCAACTCACTGCTAAGCCACTGCGCCACGGAGCCGTCGAACACATGACTGCCTGATAATCGCTACAAATGCGTCGCATGCATTTGCTGCATTGTTTGACGCATGCACTTGCTGCGAAAAAGCAACGACCAACACTTCCTCTCACAGGCATATTATAATGTGCAGGTTGTTTGGTCAACGGTATTTATACAATATCATCGGGTAATGGTATCAATATAAATGTTTGTCGAATCAAAGAAAACGTTCCAAACATCAGCATCGAAATATAGCTGGAATGATATAAGAGTCGTTTTGCCATCATTTGCCACACCTATTGGGTCTGGTGAATGGGCTAAAATGTTATGAGATTTTGTTATTAGTAGGCGGTGGAAACTTAAATTTTACTAACTTAAGCCCGACAGAGGAATATCTTCCTTGTATCAAACTGGTGGAAACAAATCTTCTACATTTTGTTCGGCGTGCCCTCCTTCCTCCTTACTTTCACTAAAACATCATCCTCTTCGTTATGCTCTAGCAGCCGTCTATGTATTTTTCACATAAGTTATATGAATAGCCCTCCACCTGAAAATAGCAAAATCAATTGTTTGTATTACATATTATGGTAATACTACAAAAACTATATGATATTTACCTTAGTTTTATCATTTGTGCACTAAATACAAACATACTTAGCCCACCGACTTTAACGACAATATTATACTCCAGCATCTGCATATCGCCGGAGTCGATATGCTACTGGCGGGAGGGGGTAATATCATTTGAGGCATACAGGAAACTTTATGGGCGATTTGGCAAGTTTAATTAAAGAAATAACTTACCGTTTTATACGATGGATTACATATGTAGCCTACGCGTGCACTCTAATGTTAACCAACAAGTGAAGTGCATTTCTAAACGGAAGATACGACGAAGAGGTTCTATTGATCGGTAAACACGCAAAACTGTGTCTTCTGGGGGTATGAATTGAAAATTTTGTCGATATTTATAGGCGAAAATTTAGGCCGAATAAATCATTACATGTTATTTCACCTACATTGCCATTAATGTTATTAATTTGCAATATATTATTGATTATTACAAATATAAAGTATCAAAGAATAACTCTATAAGTATATTAATGCCCTAAGTCTCAAATTGTATGATAAATATGCATTGTTCGTGTACCCTTCCTTTTTTAATAAAAGTTTTAAATAATCACCATTTGTTCTAATATAAATATAATTTGTTCTAAATAAATAAACACAAAAAACATAGTTTTGAGGGTACCACTCTTATACTTCCTAGGAAAGTGGTTATTGTTTCCTAGACAATGGTATTTTTCAAAACATTGGTAAATAAATAATAGATTTACAACTGAGGTTCCCAAACATTTTTTCTCTTGGACCACTCTCAAAGTTTTATTATTTTCGGCCCCTGCTGCTACATTTCTACTGTATTCCCAAAACTCCAAAAAAATATCACCCTAAATTGGGGGTGTTAAGAAGAAAAAAAAATGAAAATTTTCTTGTGTCCTATTTATTAAAACAATACTTGTGGTTATACAAAATTATAAACATTTGTTATTACAAACAATCAACAATTGACAAAAAATAAACAATGAACTCTGAAATGTAAATCAACAATAAGAAATAGTCATATTTTTAATGAGACGGAAGTATTTGATGAATTGACAGCAAATTATCAATATTTGGCTTCAGTTTTGTAAGAAGTAATCTCAAATCTCGCCGTTCTGTGATGTTCAATCTGCTCCTTTTTATTTGTTAAAAGATTGGTAACGGCACTAAAACTTCTTTCGACAAGATATGACGAGGGAAACGCTATAAAAAAAATTCTCGCAATTCCCACAGCCCAGGAAATTTTAAGGATTTTTGCTTGCAGGAGAAATGTTTGATAGCCTTTTTTAAATTTCACCTTTAGATCCTCATTGGTGCTGAGCTCAAGTAGCTTTTCTTGTAATACCACATTCGCATCTTCCGGTTCATGATCCATCGTGGTATTTCTATCGTCAGAACAACTTCAAATTTATTTTTGAAGTCATCATGCAGGGTATTTAAATATTGAGCGTATATCTGAATATATTCATCAAGAAATTCTATCTTCGACAAGTGCTGAAAATGGGTGAATTGGCGTCGACTAATATTTTGCATCATAAATTTCAATTTACCAAGAAAAGACGAAATGAGACCCTTTGTTTTTATAAAATTAAAGCTATCCCCTTGTTACTGCAAGTTAACGTCATTGAATTTTTGAACAAATCTATTTACTACGTAATGTCCGCTTTATATTTGATCAGATTTTCTTATAAATCTGGTGCTTTAGTTTCCAGAAACTCTATCAATGATTTGAAAAGTGAGTAAAATCTCGATAAGCATGCACCTTTTGACAACCAGCGTACTTCATTATGTAAGAGCAGTCGTTGTAAATCTTGAGTCTCGAATATTTTTGAGTACCTACCTACCGAGTGAATGATGCTACCTGCCTTCGTTGATAGGTAAATCGAAGTCAAAATTTTTGTTCTTTATTATGAAAATCAGAAAATTTTTCGTGGATCCCCACTTACAAGCGTATGAAAAGCGGTGGATAGCGTTATTCACTTGTTTGACGACGCGCGCGGTACATCTAGAGATAGTTTATTCCCTAACGACGGACTCGGCGATATCGGCATTGCGGCGCATGGCGGCTAGGCGTGGGTGGCCACGGGTCATCTACTCTGACAACGGAACGAATTTCCATTGGGCGGACACCGAACTACGACGGGCAATGGAGGAGTGGGCAATCCTGCTGAAGGACTACGCGTTGACTCGGCGGACAGACTGGAAGTTCATCGCGCCGGGCGCGCCGAACCAGGGAGGCGCATGGGAGCGTCTCGTGCGCTCAGTGAAGACCGCGCTCGAAGCCACTCTACACCAGAAGAGCCCGCGGGAGGAGACTTTGGTGACGCTCCTCACAGAAGCCGAGAACACGGTGAACTCTCGACCGTTGACACACGTACCGGACGACATCGACGAGGAAGAGGCGCTGACACCCAACCACTTCCTGCTGCTGGGACCATCGAGCCTTCCAGTAACCGCGCCGTGCACGCCTAGTGATCGTCGGGCGTGGAGAGCGGCGCAAGGACTTGCCGACGAGTACTGGAAGCGCTGGATAAAGGAGTACCTGCCGACGCTGGTTGCGCGCGGGGACTCACGGGATGTGCAGCAGCGACAGCTACAAGAAGGGGACCTCGTCGTGGTGGCAGACGGTAGCCTGGCAAGGAACGTGTGGCCGCGTGGAATTGTAACGCGGACCTTTCCCGGACCAGACGGCGTGGTGCGCAACGTGGAGGTGCGGACGAGGGGCGGATTGCTGCGGCGGCCGGTCAGGAAGATCGCCGTCCTCCCGAAAGAAGATGAGGCTCGCGAGCTACGCCGGGGGGAGGATGTTGAGGACAGCTAGAGACCCGCCGCCCCGTCGCCCCTTCGTACCCCGCTACCCCCCGCGCACCCCGCACACCGGCGCCGATCCAGTGATGTCGGCGACCAATCAGCGCGCGTGTGTCTTCATTTATCGTCGCACGGCACTACTCACAGACTGAGACACCTTCTTGCGAGATATAAGAAGGGCGTCTCGGTCTGTGAGCTGTTCATTTCACTTCGGAAGCGGCACTCGAGAAGACTCCAAAGAAGACTCAAGACAACAGATCAAGACTCCACAACTGAAGACCTCTCTCTGTACATATTAGATAGTTATAGTGCCGAATATTGTAAATAGCGTAATACAGTATAGTAAAAAGTACCATCTTTTCTTCAAGCAGTCCCCTAGTATAGCTAACCTCAGATCAGTCAATAAGTAATCAGTCAGAAATAAATATACAGTCCACTTTTCATCAATTATACTAACAATAATGTTGCTGATGCATTAACATAAATTATATAAAATAATAAAAAAAAATTAACTTTTTATGCACGAATATAGTAGGTACTTGTCGCAGACTTAATGCCTAAATGCATTTTCTCCCAATCAACCACTAGGCAATTGAAATATGATATGCAAAAACTGAAAGAAATAAAAATTATTGCATTAAATCCACACCTTTTCAACATTGTGATGTTGATTGATGATCGCTAATGCATTAGTATTATTTTACCTGTGTTACAAAAAAAATTAAAATATTTTCTCTTCGTTATTTCTCTTTAAAATATAAAAATTTCAAGTCTCATAAAATAACTCTTTCTAAAATACGGAACAAAATTTTCTTGTGTTGGTGAAACGAACGAACAAGTTTTACGAGCAAACATTGGAAACAACTGTTCCCCCCAGTACGTGACGCAAGATAGACAATTGTTTTAAGCTGACGATAGTGGCGCTGTCGAAAAGACATATTGCTTAACACAGCTATTTTACTATTATAATAAAATTTACGCTAACTTATTGAATTCTGTAGTTTGCCTTAACAATTTTAACTCTGAGATATCCATTATAATAATTATTAATTTCAATCATTATTTTAACTACTAAGTTAATGTTACAGATAATATTTACGACAAAATTAAAACGAATTAAATAAAGCATAAGTGCCTTACTGTTTGCTAACTTCTGATGTAGAAAACTCGTTCAAGGTGACAAGTTAATTCATTAAAATGCAAACGTTTGACAAAGAGCTCACAAGTTAAGTTGTAATACAGGGGTAAATGAAAAAATTGCTTATACAAATTGCCATTATTCAAATATCACAATATTATGTGTTTGTATGTTTGTCGGTGTCTTTTTTATCTTCTGTAAACAAAACTGAATGCAGTAGTAGACTTCAGACAAGATCGGAGAGATATCAGGCGCAGGAACAGAATAATTTATTTTGGCTTGACCCGGGAGTCGCACCTGGGATATCGTGATAAGAAGTCGCGCTTACAACCACTAGACCAACGAGACAGTCAATGGAATGATAATGGTAGTATAAATGGTATAAAGGTATCATTAGATTTTTGTCATCACTTTCGAAGTGTCATAATCCCTGCCGAACTAATTAAATGTTTTAATAACTGTTCTGCTATATCGTGGAGGTGCTTACAGATTATACATATATAAATTTCACAAGGACAAATATGCCGATCCGAAAAAATATTTGTAGGCCATACAAGTGCAACAAGTACTCTGCGGGATTCGACCCCGCGTGCCTGCAACTCAATCCTAAGCCACAGCGCCATGACGCCGTCATTTATGGCAAACTCGGACTTCTATGCAAAAGGGGCTCTAACGTCTTCCATCATGGCAAGAGTAATTAATAGGTTAATATGACACTTTAGGGACGAAATTTAAAATAAGTCACAAATACATGTTAAATAATTATTTAAACTTCATTACCGGATACATAAGCCTTCTAAAGTTTACGTCAGACGATTTTGTAATTGTAATATTTTTATGTAAAAATGCAATAATTGAGTCAATAAATAAAATAAAAGATAAAATAAAGTTGGATTGTGATTAATGTTTTCGTTGAATTACGAATATCTTTTACCTCGCAGGATCACTCAGGATTTTTATCCTGTATTATGGAGATATTTTGCATGCACGACATAGACAAGCATATTGCTTGAACATTCTGTGCAGGATTCGATCCCGTGGCCTCCTATCACCGCAGCCAACCGCTTATCTACAATGCTCCTGAACTGAACCATCATTTTTCTTTTTCGTTATATTTTGTTGCTTAATTTTGTGTTATATATATTATTTGGTACCAACAGTTTTGATAAAATAGAACAATTTACGATCTGTTTCTTATAACAAGAATATACGGTACGTGACAGAAGGGGGACTCGGAGAATGTTTGCAAGGAGCACGTAACGCTTGAATTGTTACACTAGATCAATGACGTAGGGAACATTTGAAATTGCTATTCCTTTGGAAAGCGTTTCTCTGTACCATAAGTCATATGCTTGTTTGTTAAATTTAATCTAATTAAATAAGTTTGAAACTAAAAACAACTTATTAAACTATCTAATAAGGAATACACGAACTCTACTCAAAGCCTTTTTGGGTGGTATTGAGTGGCTGAAAATCTCCCGATTCTCGGAAATCGAATAAAAACGTCCTATAAATTATTACAACAATTCAATCACAAACACGTCGCGATTTCAATATTACACGAGTTTTAATATATTTACAAATATAGCATAATTCTTTATTTTTTATAATTTTTGTTATTTGATAAAATTCACTTACCAGCTCCTTTTCTGTTATTACGGAAATGAGCTACCACTGACGGGGTCTAAAGAAGTTCTTTTCATTAAAAATGACAATAAAAGCCAGGGGCCAGTATAACTCAGGGTTGAAACAATTGGTCGCCGAGGGAACATAAAATGTCGCGAGCAAAGAGAGAATTGCAAAAATACCAACGTAAGAACATTTTTTATACAATAGTAAAACTTCAGGGATGGGTGTTTAAGCGGAATTGAGTTAACAACTTTAATCATGTGAAGAATTAAAGAAATTAAAGAATTGAAAGAAAGAAATTGAAGAATTAAAGAAGAATTGATGTAGGTTTATACAGTATATAGGGCAACAAATAAATAGATACTTTAAAGTTAATGATTTCTTATGTTTAATAATACCGCTCATCGAATGAATATTTATAATTAAATAATATTTTATAAATATTTTTTAATTATTATGAGGCTTTAAAAATAGAATTATAATAGCCTTTGGTCTTCAAGCAAAGTGGAGACACTCCAGCTGTTTTATTCTTGAGTTTTTGAGGCTTTGGATACTCTAGCTATGATTAGCTATATTGATGATCTAGGTATGATTTGAATAAAAGACTTTTTGAGTGGATGTCTTCTATGTTGTAGAGAGTTGAATATCTAACTCCATGCAGTGATTGCCAGTCTTGTGAGATTCAAAGAACCGAAGCCACCGAAGAAAGTCCACTTAATAAAGCTCACTTTCTCCTACTTTCTAGGATGTGTATTTGATATACACTGATTGACCTTCAATAGTTAGATGCTGAGATTTTCTCAATAGTTTGTAACTTTAGATAACATTGTGTCCAAAGCTCAAGTAGTTCAAATAGTTAGTCTTCCACGATGCGGTGATGTTTCATGCCGGGATAGCTTCTAACTTTAAGAGGCGTTGTATGAAACCATGTGAAACTTATAAATAATTTATCATCATCATCATCATCATTACAGCCCTTCCATCAACATCAACAAGTCCACTGCTGAACATAGGCCTCCCCCAAAGAATGCCACAAAGCACGGTCCTGAGCCACCTGCATCCATCGACTTCCTGCATGTCTTACCAGGTCGTCACTCCATCTTGTGGGGGGACGCCCTACACTTCGCCTACCGGTACGAGGCTGCCACTCGAGATCCTTTCTTCCCCATCGTTTATCGGCTCTTCGAGCTATATGGCCGGCCCACTGCTACTTCAGCTTACTAATCCGTTGGGCTATGTCGGTTACTCTGGTTCTACTGCGGATATCCTTATTCCTAAGTTTATCACGCAGAGAAACTCCGAGCATAGCCCTCTCCATAGCTCGCTGAGCGACCTTGAGCTTCCTCATACGGCCAGCAGTGAACGACCACGTCTCAGTTTCGTAAGTTATCACTGGCAACACGCACAGGTTGTACAATTTTGTTTTAAGGTTTTGAGGTATTTCTGACGAGAAGATGTGTCGTAGCTTCCCGAACGCTGCCCAGCCAAGTTGAATCCGTCGATTGTTCTCTCGGTCGAAGTTGGACTTACCTAGTCGGACTATTTGTCCCAGGTAAACATACTCGTCAACAACTTCGAGCTTAGTGCTCCCAACAACTACCGGCATAGGTGTGACATGGACATTAAACATAATCTTTGTTTTGTCCATGTTCTTCTTAAGACCTATCCGTTGAGAGACACTATTGAGGTCATTGAGCATAGTGCTTAGTTCCTCCAGCGATTCTGCCATAAGGACTATATCGTCGGCAGATCGAAGGTGAGTGATGTACTCGCCATTGATGTTAATTCCGTATCCTTTCCAGTCCAGAAGCTTGAAAACGTCTTCCAATGCAGCGTTGAAGAGTTTCGGGGATATAACGTCACCCTGTCTTACACCTCTCTGCAATTGGATAGGTTTCGTACTCTGGTTCTGTACTCGGATAGCCATCGTAGCTCTACTGTACAAACACATCAGCACTTCGATATACCGACAGTCAACTTGGCACCGCTGAAGGGACTGCAGCACCGCCCAAATTTCGACGGAATCAAAGGCTTTCTCATAGTCCACATACGCCAGACATAGTGGCAAATTGCACTCTTCGGACTTCTGTACAATTTGCCGTAGGGTATGTATGTGGTCTATGGTGCTAAAGCCCTTTCGGAAACTGGCTTGTTCGGGAGGCTGGAAGTCGTCAAGTCTGCGCGCGAGACGATTCGTAATGACTCTCGAAAACCACACGTAGACGCGGCTCAGAAGGAAAATCGGTCTGTAGTTCTTCAAAAGAGCGTTGTCACATTTCTTGAAGAACAAGACCACCGCACTTCTGCTCCACGCCTCCGGTGTAATGCCACCATGGAAGACGGAATTAAAGAGCTTCTGAAGGACTTCAAGTACCGGTCTTCCACCCGCTTTCAGAAGCTCCGCTGTAATTCCATGCTTGCATGGGGCCTTGCCGTTTTTAAGGTGCTGGAGAGCCATTCTAATCTCGCTCAGACTGACGTCCGGGATATCTTTTTTTTTATAGGATAAGGGTGACAAACGAGCAAACAGGCCACCTGTTGGTAAGTGGTTGCTGGGACCCATAGACATCTACATCTCTCCTCGTTTGCGAATCAAAATGCAGATGCGTTGTCACCCGTGAGGACTAAGATGGAATGCCTCATTTCCAGTAAAAAGGGCCTCTGGCCACCTGCACTCACCAAGCGAAACGCAGAGGTAAACCTTTACTTCACGCTGGTATTCTGTGAGGTCGTGGTACCACCCCGGTTCGAGCCGGCCCATCCGTGCGACAGCAAAAGCTGCCGCATGGCTCTACCACTGTTATATCTCTATCTTCGGAATAGTGTCGAATAAGACTCGCTCTTGGATCGTTACTCACACTTGCGTGTGGCTCCAACGATGACGTGTACAGCTGCCCATAGAACCTCTCAATTTCACTCAAAATCTTAGGTGCCCCAATAACGATGCTGCCACATTCGGTCTTCAGCTTTGACAGTTGGCTCTTTCTGGCAGACAGGTCTCTGGCAAAGACTTTGGAGCCTTGGTTCCGCTCGATCGCTTCTTCAATACGAGCTGTGTTTAAGTTGCGTAAGTCTCGCCGCATGCATTTGGAGATCTGTTTGTTCAGTTGCCTGTATGCTGTCAAATCTGTTGAAGAATGTAGCCTCCTCTCCCGTCTAACAGCCATGAGATTAAGAGTGTGATCGGAGAGTTTTTGTGTTCTTCTGCGGCGGGTCTTGCAGAACTTAGCTCCGACCGCATGGACAGTTTCCACGAGGTTGTCATTCAAATCGTCCACTTCATTGCAGTCTTCTAGGCACTGAAAACAGTTTTGTAACTCGAGCTGAAAGGTTTCGGGACTTTGGATTAGAGCACGAGGGGGACGGAGAGTTGACTTCATCAGAGGAGACTTCTCCAACTTAACATTTAGGTTCAGTGTGCCTCTAACCATTCGGTGATCACTCCCGGTTTTCACCCTCGCGATCACTGAGACATCACTGAACAGTTGTCGTCTGGTCGTCATAATGAAGTCTATCTCATTCTTTGTCGAACCGTCGGGGCTCGACCAGGTCCACTTCCTGTGGGGCCGCTTCTTGAAGAAAGAGTTCATCATAAAGAGTTCCTCTTTCTCCATGAAGTCGGCCAGCTGCTGGCCCCTTGGGTTCCGTTGCCCTATTCCAAATTTCCCTACTTTCAGCTCACCGTTCTCTCTTGTGCCTAGTTTTGCATTGAAGTCTCCCATTAACACCGTATATTGGGTTTTGGAGGAATGCATGGCTCTAGAGATATCCTCATACATTTCCTCCACCTCCTCATCGGGGTGTGCCGAGGTTGGTGCGTAAACCTGTATGACCTTCAGCGAATACCGTTTGGTGATTCTGAGTATTAGGTACGCAACCCTCGTCGACACACTCCCCCGATCTTTACAACGTTGTTAACGAGAGACTTGTGGACGATAAATCCGACACCTCCTTGGGACAGGTGGTCGCCCTCACGGTGATAGAGCAAGTTGCCGGATTCGAGGATTACCGTGTCCTCCCCCTCTCTTAGGACTTCGGATAATCCTAATTTATGCCAGCGCAACTTGTTTATATCTTCTTCCAGCTCCACGATCTTCTCGTCAGTCCTCAGGGTGCGTGCGTTGTACATTGCTAGGTCGAGTCGTCGTCGGTGGCAACTGAACCTCCACCGGAGATTCTTAGCACCCCCTGCCCCGCCGTTACCACGGTCGCCACCAATAGCCAGGAATAGCGGGGCCGCCGGGGACTGGGGGCCGTCTGTTTGTTGTTTTGATCTTTGGGGGGTATTTGCCATAGTTGCCACGCTTGGCGAGCGGGTTGCCAACCGCAGTTTTTCTATTGTAATTTTGGCTATTATCAGGAAGATGCTGCTGCCCATCTCCCGCCTGTTTCCCTTTGTCGCCTTTTACGACACCCACGGGAGGATATGGGGTAATGGATATTCTTGACCGCCACTACACGGTAAAATATTTAATAAAATATTTCGAAGACGTGAAATTCGGTAACATGATTTGGGGCACTACGGTTGTCTTGCCCTT
The DNA here is from genome assembly GCA_033319125.1 of Parnassius glacialis. NCBI lineage: Eukaryota > Metazoa > Arthropoda > Insecta > Lepidoptera > Papilionidae > Parnassius > Parnassius glacialis. The sequence continues at coordinate 46,604,855 of JAVANC010000006.1, read as the reverse complement.
AAATATCCTCAGAAATAGGGGGAGGCCTGTATCCAGCAGTGGAACATTTTTTTAGATAAAGATATCAGCTCTACAATATTTAAAGTTCGAAAAATACGTGAAGTCTCTCAGGTGGGAGTTGCACTCAAATGTCACAATATTGATAAATTGATGCTTTTATCTCCGGACAGAGCTACAATCTCTTGGTTCAGTGAACGGGTTAATTAATGAAATCTATTAACATTTTTCATTTCCCTGGTGGTATAACTTTGATAATCGGTATACGAGTCATTGACGACATGGATATTACGATTATTTTAGGACTCGTATCATCATCACAAGTCCACAGCTGAACATAGGCCTCTCCCAAGAAATACCACAATGCATGATCATGCGCCACTTGCATCCATTGATCTAGTGAGGGGCTACCATAAAGTTCGCTAACCCATACGAGATACACTTGAGAACCATTCTTCCTCATTTTTTGTCGGTCCTACATGCTACATGGCCGGCTCGTTCTATTGATTTGATAGACTTCGTAATTAGTAGAAGAGCTTTAAAATAAATAACGAATATAGCATTAATATTAATAGGTTTCATTGAAATAACTGTTAACGTAGTGGGATAATCACGATATTTATTTTGCAGTTATGTTGAAGGAATAACAATCAAAAACAAACAGCCACATTTGTAGATATGCGAAAGTGCTAAATATCACAGCACATTGATGCGGCGCTGATATAAATATTCATGATAGAGCAGAATACGCGGCATGTTAATGTCGCAGCTTAAACGTTCATATGATGGTACAAGTAACAAACTTCTAACTTGCATGTATTTCAGACAAACAATAAGGATAAACGAAGTGTAATAAATTAAGTCAGCTGAGGGAATACAAAATATCAAATCAAAACACAAGAGCAGTACTATCAGCATATCATGAAAACCCAACACAAGCTGTACACAGACAAAAGAATTCCCTAGAACTACCCCCACTCAACTATTTCATGTTTCAATTTCATTCTAGGACCTTTTTTATTCCATCGGTTGTCGATTCTTCGAGCTATATGGCTCGCTCCTTGCCACTTTAGTCTTTTGGCCCTTTGGGCTGTGTTGGTTACTCGGGTCTACTGCATATATCCCCATTACAAATATTGTATATATTATTTCATAGCTGAGTTTCAGCAGTGTAGGACCATGTCTTGGATCCATATGTCATCAATGTACACTCTTGTTTTCAAGATAAAAGGTAAACATGACAACAATAAATATCTTGTACGCTGCCCAGCCGAGTTAGATCCGTCTCTTGGAACTCTCGGATGAAGATCTATCATATACGTTAACAACTTAGAACGTAGTGATTTCAACAACTACCACCATAGACATGACATATACGTTACTAATGACCATTGCTTTCACCATGTTCATCTAAAGAAATACCCGTTGCGACTCTAGTGATTCTGTCATAATGACTATATTGTCAACTTAATGTTAAAATAAATAAATGTTCCAGGCCTGAAAATTTGTTCTTGTAAAATATATGTACGTAAACTGCCTCCACGATACAGGAAAAAATTCTAGTGTGTGAGTAAAATTTTTTAAAATAAAATCTAATAAACGGTTGACTCTGCAGGTCATATCTGGAACTTCCCGTCTATTTTCGAGTGCAACGCTCGAAAATCTATTTAATTTTTTTTCTTCTTTTTTTTAAGCTTAGAAACGGCTCGATCGATTGACTTGAAAATCTGATCAGCTCGAAGTTTCAATGAACACTTTCGAACGCCGTGTCGCCTATCTTGATCGGTTTATTCGTTCTAACGATATCGTACGACAAAATTTTATTTACATAATACACACACACACACACACACACACACACACACACATACACACACACACACACACACACACACACACACACACACACAAACACACACGGCCGGACGTCTAACCGGAAATAGTCGGAACGACTTCCTAGGACCTCAAACTGTGGAGATCTGATGAAAACTCGTATTCTTAAAATCAGACCGAAATCAATAACTACACTTGAATATTATTAATTTTGTTATATTAAGTTAAAAAAATGGTATAATTCATCTAAAATATTATCACAATATCTTTAGATCAGGCACTTGGGCTTTAAAACGAGTAAGTGCCGATGTATTTGCGCGTACACTTTTGGTACTAAAATATCTTTATCAATCAGCTTATGTTAAAATTAAAATAGGTGAATATTCATTTATTCGTGGTAGGATTCGTAAAAAATATTATCTGCAGTAGAATCAGAGTAAGCGACATAACACATAACTCAGTCAGCTGTATTTTGCATGAATTGCCCATGTGCCAGTCAAATACCCCGAAGAACCCATCACATCGACAACCTTACTAATTGTAAGGTTCTCGAGGTGACAGCATTATGATGACCTGGTGAGACGTGTAGATAATCGATGGATGCAGGTACCTCAGGACCTTGTTACTTCGGTACGTATTGGTGGATTACACATATACCATAGGTTACAGGCGGACCGGAGGAGAGTAGCCATAGCTATTTTTCCCGGTACAGAACTATCTGTCATTTCTTGCGGGAACAAATCTGCGCACACAAAACCAATCTTTTGTCACTAATTTGCGCGCGTACTTATACTTTTACAGAAGGCAATGTCTGCGTGTGGCTACTCCCCTCCGGTCCGCTCACAGGTGGCCGTGTTACTCTATCTATACACTCGAAATATTTTTTGTCAAATACATGTTTGGTTACAAAGTTTTACCTCTGACATGTTACAATATCAGATAAAATTTCTAGCGTTTGCCCCCTGAACTACCACATATCTAATTATTTAAATGTTTCATTAAATATATTAAGCCAATTAAGCTTTCACTTTCTAAAGATAAATAAATAAGATACAAATAAAAGATTAAGAAAAGGCATTTTTACAAGGATAATTGGCTTTAGTTGCTGCAGCTTGGAAAGCCAACAATGAATTTGAAGAAGCTCGAAAAGCAAAAATGAACACAGACGCAAATAACGTCAAAGACAGAAAACAACTTAGAACACGCTTCGTGCAGTAAGCGTAAGTAATGCCAAATCGCGCATGAGTTAATAAGTTCAAAGTATCTTATAATACGAAATAATTGGTAAATCCACGGTTAATCTCCGCTTTAAGCGCATTTTATGTACCATCTGAAAATAAGGGCGGGGTAATACGTGTATTCAACTCATGTGGTGCCGGCTGCTTTATTTCAGTAAGTGGATTCAGTAGTTCTACTTTGTAAATGTCTTTAAGTTAACAAAAGTGATTTACCAACAAGGAAGGTAAAGCTTTTTTTTTCATTAATTTTTAAGGTGCTAAATAGATACATACCGACAACAACACAGGTTTTGTTGTTGTTATCCCTGAGGACTAAGACAGCCTTCTTACCAGTAAAAGGGTCGCTGGTTATACTATTTTATCCTATGAAATACATTATGTGTCTGTATTCTACGGTGGTATTCTGTAAAAGCGTGGTCCGGTCAAGCTGAACAATTCGTGCTGCAACCATAACATAACTGCAGAGTGGCTCTACCACGTTTAAAATGATTTCATCGTTCTGATATGACTCTTAGCGTATAGATTTAAGGAATTTAAACAATTTAAGCAATTTATGCCACAAAATGAGCATGAATCGTTGTGTTTACATATGACAGCTCATAGCATTTAAAACTAAAATAAAATATCTTTAACAATGCTAATGCAGATGCCTGTCATTTGTATATTTTATTTTCGTAAATTTGAAAAAAAGAAGTCGACAAAAGTTATGACGCTTTACTATTTAAAAATAACACATTATGTTTTATATTAAGCTGACTTCTTAATAAGGAAATTATATAATATAAGGAAGAAAATTCATTTCTGCCAATATTATGTATTCTACAATAATTTTAGACAGCAAAGTACAGTGCACGTGTGAGATAAAAGGGGAAGTTGTTAAGACGGGTGTGCGAACGAGATTAAGAAAATTAGGGACTTATAATGTCATTGTTATGCCACTCACTCTATACATATTTGTGATGTAAAGTTATTTTATGATTTTCCTTGAATAAGACGTTAGCAAGCATTGTTAAATTACGAAATATTCTGTGTAAAGGTATAAAGATTATTTAAACTAACGATGTCAGTAAAGTCTTCTACTCTAATAAAGGTGGGTCAGGGCCGTTCTTTGAGGCATTCCTTGAGGGTATGTTTAGCAGTTTACTAGTGTTGGGTGGTAATGATTATAATGATGATCACATCACCACTAAAACCCCTGAACTAATGGTAATTATCATTACAATCACCAGACTATGGGATTAAGGTCCTGACACTTTGAATGAGTTTTATGAAAACAGTGTATGGTGATGAATGTCCTAAATCGTCTATCAACGGAATGAATTGAGTGGATGCGGTTCAAATTTCGAAAAACTTTCATATTATATTTTGCCCTTATATGTTTTTCATATATATGTTATTATTAACATCTTCGAAATATAAAAAGATATTTTTAAAGACCAAAAGTAGACTTCAAATTAGCGGTAATATTTGCAACTCAACAGGGAAAGGCAAATAGGATTAAAATTGTTACAAAGTATTAATATCATCGACATGAAAGCGGACATAAATTTGACATAAAGACTTTCACATAAACCGATCGGTTTCAAAGATGACGCCGAATTTCGTTCAAGTGTTAATAATTTATTCCGTAAAGCCCTTGTGACGGTTCCAATATTTGAATTCTTTTGACAGTAATATCTTTTTCACGAATATACTATTAATATTTCCTCCTATTGACGCATTTCATCTTGATTTAATTTCTACTTAGTATTCCAATAAATATCACAAATCAAATTCGCATGAAATTTATTTGTCACTCTAAAGGAAAAATTAAATACTTTTTCCTTTTTCAAATCTCAAAATAGTTCGCTACTATACATGAGTATCTCCTATTTCAGGGAGGTTACATAATCATTATATCTGAACGTAGGCCTCCCCCAAGTAATGCAGCGAAGTAAAATTTTGACGTGGCAGAGCTATGCTCCAGCTATATTAGTGGTATAATTGTAGCACGAACGAGTCGGCTCGACCGGAGAAAGACCACGCTCTCACAGAATACCAGCGTAAAATAGCAGCTGAACGCCGATGTATTTCATATGGTGAGTTTCCAACCGGAATCCCTTTTTACTGGAAACGGGGCATTCCATCTTTGTACTCAAGGGTGACAACGCATCTGCATTTTGATTCGTAATCGAGGATAGATGTAGATATCTATGGGCCACAATAACCACTTACCATCAGGTGGACTGTGAGCTCGTTTGTCACCTTTATTCTATAAAAAAACATACAGATCTTATGTGTGGTTTTTCACTGCTAACCGTTAAATATTATGTACATTTATATGTTATATAATGTTATGGGTGTGTTGCTCTGTCTGCACTAGATTATTAGGAGAAATACCCCGCTGACGTCTTCCGAAGAATATACTTTCATTAACGGACATATGTATTTGGTGATCGTAGATAAGTATTTCGAATGGGTTGAAGTCTAAATAAACTGAAAAACCTTAAACCTTATCATATAAAAAAAAAAAAAAAAAACTGCCTGTTCCTACATCGCAGTTAAAAATGAAATTCATAAATACATGTGAAGGTTCAGTCTTCCAGTCTTTGTAACTACTGATAATGAAACATCGTTTAGTTCACGGCAGCTTTTAGACTTTTGTTACCATAAAGGAATATCACATTCAGATATCACGTCATACGCCTACCATCTTGCAAGTAAGGGACAATGCGAAAGCTACGTGAAAGTAATATAAACGGTATTAAATATTGTTCCTTGAAATTTCTTAGAATAGATTTTTGACTCTCGCAATTTGATTTATACCACGACGGGTTTTTCTCCTAAGAAAATATTTTTAGTCATGAACTTGAATCATAAATGGAGAAAAAAACAATAAATAAAAATAATTTCAAATGGTATTAAACATTTAAGCAAAAGTGTTTTAATATTTTTGAAATCTTTCCTCGAAGTTCTAAGCTGTATTCGAAATATTACCTAAGTAGTAATAATAACATTACTTAGATTTTCCAAGTAAAAACCAGCATCTACTAATATATAACTTGACAGTGGACCTGGTTAAGCTGGTCCATATGGTTCTACAAAAATCGTGAGATTAATTTCATTATAACATCAAAGACAGAACTGTTCATTGATGTCTTTGTGGTAGCATATTAAATTTAAAAGCAAGTTGGAGGGTCTCGTCTAATAAAGTGAACGTGCATACTGTATTCCAAAATCTCTGAAACTTTCAACCAAAAAGCGTTCTATAAAAACTGAAATATAGTGACGGATATCAATAAAGAAGTTCTAGCTCTAGAGATTGCCTATGCGTTTAAAAATTAATTTCATAATAACTATCTTATAACCACATAAATGCTCTAGGAGCACATTTTCTATCTCATGATTGTTAGTATCGTAAAGCTGCAATCTACTTACAGGCCAGAAAACAAACAAATCTCCAAAAATATAATGTCATCTTGTAAACCCCGAGGGGGTAGGCAGAGTCCAAAGAAAATTGAGTACCTTGGTCTACATTTAGCCATAAAATTATCTGCATTTAGATGGAAAATTGTGAAATAAGTGATATTTGACTAGCTCACCACCAATGCGAACACGGACCTGGTATCTATTTAGTCGTCCTTTACGAAATACTAGGTAAGAAATACAGTTGGTTCAGTCTTTTTAGTAACAAGTCCCACAAAAAAATCGGAACTGTAACTCCTAGATCAACATTGGTCATATCTCTGAAGATATGCCACGTATCTTACTCAAAGTTAATAATACTCGTATTAAAGAAGCAATTGAGTAAAAACGAGGCTCTAAAATATTTAACAGAGATCTGGTCGCAAAATTAAAAATCAATTGCACTGACGTCATTATTGGGGACCAAGTATTTGAGTGAGCAAGATTCATTCGACTCTGTTCCGGATTTCCGAAGGATAAAATTATAACGGAGTCTCTGTAAGCTAAAACAATTTTTAGTAACATTAACCAAGCTTACAAGACTGATTATGTAACTTACAATCGCCCTGTGAAACGCTTGGTTATGGCTTGTAATTGTGGCTTAGTTATGTATGATACTTTAATTATTAACTTACTATTAACATTATAGTAATTTTAATTCAAGTCAATTGATCTATTTTCTGCAGTCGAGAATAATCTTAAATAAAAAAATGTGCAAGTTTTTAAACGGCTTTAAACTTGATAAAACATTTAAAATATTTCTTAAATAACCTTGTCTGCCTACTGCTTTTATAAAAAAAAAACAAATTAAGTGTTAAGTGTAACCCTGTAATATATACATTTTAATAAAGCAAAATCATTATAAGCATCATAATTTTAAGAAACGTAACCCTAAAACACGAGTAAAGCTAGGGTAAAAATATTTCAAATTAGAATTTTTAATCTACTATGGCTTACAGATTACTATATCATTACAATCTTAACAAGGACTTTATCCAAATACAAAACATAAACTTAATTTAGTCGATTTTAATGAACGCTGAACAACCTAAATTGACGATCGTATCGCAGTGCGGCCGTGGTGGTCGTAACAAAGGCCTTGGGTCTTTAGTGTAAATTAAATTATAATATATATATAATTAAAACGCTCAAAAATTAAAAGCCGTAAAGCTGCGTTGCAGATAAATATAATACAGTCGATTCAACTATCGATAAGTAAAGTACGGTAAATTATTTTTTATACTTAACAAAAACCAGGGAATATTACAATATTTGCATTATAATGGGTTAATTTTTGCTTTCATATTGGTTTCGTTGGTAGTCTCAAGAAGACTAGCCATATATAAGTATAATTTCACTTGAATGGGGAAAGATTATTCTCACATACAATAACGCCATGAAATACTATAATAGCAGCATAATGCTGCTGCGTTTAAAAATGTAGTTGACGGAAACCGGAGATCGTTTTTACTAGACGTTCTAAAAATCTAACGTCTAGTAAAAAGGACTAAGAAGTCCTCAGAGATGACGGCGTATCTGAACTTTTATACTCTTAATCGATGGTAATTTATCACCCTTATTTTTATTAAGAAATAAATTAGATTTAATTAAATATCAAAGGGCAAGTGCAGTGTAACTCTTGAGGACTAAGTTAGAATGCTTCCTTGTCATCATACGGAATAGCAACATTATTCTCTACTCTAAAAGTGTTATTTTGTTAGAGCATTACGGATTTCATATACCAAATAGGATAGTTGTTCGACTACTGGTCCTCCATTGTAGATGTACCTATACAAACATAGGACACGTAAGTTTCCTTAACACAAACACACTGTAACAGCACTTTGTTTATGGAAACAGAAGTGATAGTTATACAGCCATTTTATAAGAATGGAAAGACGCTTCTTTTGTTTTTCGTGTTAATTTATTATTTCTCAATAATATTAAAATAAGCCGTTTAATTGTTAACAGTTTCGAAACATATGATAAAAACTTTGGATCCTAATTTTAGGCCCTAGCAAAAAATACCTGCGCGCTTTGCGCTTACGGCATGCAATATTGTCGTATAAAGAAAAAATGAACAGGAGAAACATATCTTCAAATTATTGTTTAATTTAATTTATCAAATTCAAAACTGTATAAATCGTATTTGAAAACCATGTACAGCCACATATACACTGAACGGAAAACTTTGAAGGGAACTATTTGAAATTAGTGGGTTCCGCATTACTTTGAGTTGCCAATTACTTATTCGGCGACAAAGCCTGAGATAAAGTTTTGTGTTGTAGTTTATTAGTAGTTGTGTTAGGTTTCACTTACAAATTGAATCTACTCGTTGAATTGCTCCGTACTATTAAATTTGTATGGGTTTAACAGAAAAGGTAACCTTTCAAATATTTTCACACAAAATTTCTGATGAAATATCGATATGATCTGTATTTCTTCGTAGTTTAAATTGATTAGTAAAACCTTTGGTGCTGGACGGGACCGTATGAGTGATGTGACATTTTTTTAATAAAATACCATTCACTAGGGTGGACTCTTAAATATTTGGGTCATATGGTTACGTCCGGGATGATATTGATATAAAAAGGGAACCTAGGGCTCCGTCGGTTCGGGCAAATACGATTGAATCGCGAGTTCATACGGTGCGGAGTTAAACTTACTCTATTTAGAGCACTTTGCACGTACACGTGCAGCCTCAGGAGGAACCACACGTAATGGGCCTATGGAGTCCTTCGGATCCAGTATAATAACACGTTCTGGCTGCTGATGGGACTTTCCCATCGCTGCAGCCCATCAGCGATGTGTGCTCAAGTACTTGTGGATGGTTTTTACGTAGCATTTCTCAGAAATACGTCTAAGTGTTTATTTTTTAGTCCTTGAAGGCGATATATATATTTTTTTTTCATAAATATGGACAATAAGTAAGATTATTAATTAATATGTATAAGAAAGTGGGACCAAAAAGTGTACGCCTATTTATTCGCGATGGAAGCTTATGATCTTGTAAGGATTCCTAATTATTTAAGTTTAATATTACTTTTGTAAAGTACTTGATTATTTCCTTACTTTTTTTACTGTAGCTGCTGTCATATGTCTAAATTCGCATGCTTAATTTTAATTTAAAACGTTCCTTTTATTCTTCAGTCGTTTGAGTAGTTGCCGAGACCGTATCGTGACGAGCAAAGCGAAACGCTAACTGCACGTCATCGACCGTAGAATGCCGTTATTAAGTGTTTACCGCGGTATATACAGACTGACAATTTAATAACAGTGAATGATTAATATATCAGTAAGAACAAGAACAATATTTCAACATGCTATTACAAACTTACAGCAGTGCCGTTAATTAATTAGGGTACATTATAAAACACTATAATTTATAGTAGCCTTACTTGGGGAAACCATTGTTCAGCGGTGGATTTGAGAAGGGCTCTATTGATGACGCTGATGATTATGATAGTGATATAATATAATGTTTTGTAGCGTTCCTTAGGGGAGGCCTATCTTCGGCAGTGGATATTCTACTCTAAAACGCCCTTTTATCAAATTGTATCCTTTACCAACACAATTATGGGGCACACTATTTATTACTATTATTTATTATTATTATTATATTACTATTATCTATTATTATTATTTACTATATAATATTTAATTATAAGTTAATTTTGCAATATTGTTTATATATTTAGTTTTAATTCTAGGTTAAAATTTAGCTTCGTTTCGCTATTATATAAGTATTATTTTCTACATATATTATTTTAAGTTTTCTTAAGCTATTCGAGGATACCTCAAGGCCTGCGGGATGTTCGCGCCACTTGCAACTACCGCCTAACGCTTATGAAATTTCTTAATTGTTATCCAATAAGAATACTGCAAGGGCCACTCCCGGGTTTCCTATCTACCACCTTTATGTCCTGCATATTCACTTGTATGTTAAAAACGGGGGTTCATAAGTTCGCAAGTCACGCAACTGACCGCACCGCCATATCTCTCGCCGTCACCTCGAACCGTGGTGTAATTTATATATTGAGCTATACAAGAAAACAGCAAATGCATAGAAATTTGCAATAATGCAATATTTCGCAAAAATCAGTGATAGTTATTTGTATAGACAGCCGTCATCCAGCTAACGTGCAACACAAACCCCTAGATACACGAGGCAGCTCAGCGGAAGTCCAGGTGAGTGCAATTGCCTTTCTTCACGTTCGTCCTGTAGCTAGAATCTGGGGACATTTGAAGTATCGCTAAATAATATATTGTCACTGCATTGTACAGTCCATTATCTACGTAAAACCATCCCATTAATTACTCTGAACCACCAGTTGGTCATTAAAACCAACAAATCATATTTTACCGCATTATAATATTAACTAAACTAAATCACTGAAAACTGAAATAAAAATTTTAATAAAATATTAATTATATCATAAAATTTTCATAATTTATTTAATTACACTTTCGACATTCTCATCTTAATCAGGATTGACTGACAGACCTAACTGGTATTGGAATTCGACATAAATAATAAAAAATGTACGTTTTTGTTATTAGTCTCTACTCGTATTATAAATTATGTAGAAGTAAAATATATATAACACTGATTTGCCAATTTGAGTAAATGATCATACTATAATTGAATCATTATAACAGAATAATTAATTATTACTATTTTACTGATAAATGCAAATAAATTTGGAAAATACACTCTGGTCTACAAAATTAGATGCCGCATAATGCTAGGCCACGAGAGACCAACGTTTTACTTTGCTGCGTTCATTTCTCGTAAACCTCTCAGTCCGGTCTCAGTGGAATTATTTTTCCTTATTCCTCTCAAAGGTCCCCATGGGTTCATGAGAAGGCAAAATATTATTTTTCTTAACCCCCACGTGGACCTATTAACTGACAGAGCTTTAGAGAAATAAATATTATTTTTACTAATACAACAGAGGAAACAAAGGCAGCAAGATAACAGCCACGAAATCCCAAAGGAGAGAATTGCTATGTTTTTGGATTTAAAGGGATTACGAGTCCATTACCGTCAACTTTTATTTGAATTATTGTTATGATGTACAAATAACTCAAATAAAGTAGTACACATTAACTTGTTCTGAAAATAAAAATAGGTATTAAATCCTTTTATAAACATTAAAATTGGCTCCTTAGCAATGAGACGTGTTGAAAAGCTATTGTTTTTATGATTTCGGTATTCCAAAATCATAAAAACAATTGTTTGTTAGAACAGTTGTTTATTAGAAACTAACTAATTTCTATCCAAAAGCTTTTAAAAAAATTTACTTTGCAAACATACGCGCTTTAAAATAAAATGATGTGGTCTTACTTACTATGAAGAGCACCTCTCGCCCTCCCTCAATTGCGTGCACTGTCCCCGTCACCACTAATCCCAGCACCGCTACTCCCAGCAACTAGTAATGTTATAATAGTAGTGTAATGGGATTAGTGGTAACAGGGATAGTGCACGCAATTGAGGGAGGGCGGGAGGTGCTCTTCATACTGGGTAAGACATTTCATTTTATTTTAAAACGCGGATGTTTGCAAAGTAAATTTTTTTAAAAGCTTTTATATAATGGATTTCTGCAAAGTAACGCCTGATTCTATTAATATCTATCCATCTATCCGTAACAGCCAATCAAAGTACACCGCTAAACATAGGCCTCCCCGTATATTGCCTTATAAGGGGGGATTTGGCCATAGTTGCAATGCTTGGCAGGCAGGTTAGCAACTGCAGTCTTTCATTATTTTTAATTGTTGTCAAGAATTTGCTGCTGTCCATATCCTGTTACAGTTTTCCCCTTTAGCCGCTTACGACACGAACAGAACTGTATGGTATATTAGAAGTAGTAAGATTATTTTACGCAGCCATTACACAAAAATCATGCTGTAAAAAAATTGGAAAAATATTTAATTCTTTTTAATTTGTGAAATTAGTTTTAAATGGGACGATATTTTATACACTTACACCGTCACTACGCGATCGATAAGTGATATTTTCATCTCTAAGGTCCTTCTTAGTTGCAATATGTGTATAATAATTTCTTATTTTGACGTGAATACTACACATTGAAGGAAATATTTTTTTTTACATATTTACCAAACCACTAAAATCCCCTGTGACCATGGGTTTTGCAAACAGCTGAAAACGTCGGGAGTATAAAATAAATAGAAAAAAAGCAGAAGCGTAAATTAAATTATATATTACCTTAGTCGTGAATGGTAAAGGGAAGATCTCTCACGCAGCAAGATGTTCATCTTAACCAACGCGCTGTCATTTAGTGCGGAACGTCGATTTTTACTTATATAACCTTGAAGTCAGGCTTCATTAGGCTTTGGTTAATTTTCGGAGTATGCTATGTGTTACTGAAGCACGGTGACAGCGCCGCCCGCCATACAATAATACGTAGGTACTCAATAAGTTTTGAAATGCACGTAATTTAAAAATGAAAAGCACCCGTGTTACATGTTTCGAAAAATCAAATTTATTTAAAAGTAGAACTCCATAAGCCAATTGCTCAATATTAAAAAAAAATCTATTAATTTTCCTGCATCGCTTCCCGTGATTTTCATTTAAAACAATGGATCTTGTCCGTGAACATTTGCGCGCTATGATATATTATGATTTTAAATTTGGTTTAACCGAACACTTAAGTTTACAACGGTTACATTTAGCATTAAGATACATAGAGAGGGGCAATCATCGGTATGGGTCTCCTCAGAAGGACAGTTATCGACAAAACTCGGCAACGTCGGCAAAAAATGGTAGCTAGTTTTTTTCGCGGAGCGGACATTTGTCGACGTCAATGCTGAAAAGTTGTAGGTCAGTCAACTCTTAATGGTATATTTGGTTGCCTTACCCAAAGCTTTTCAAGCTGTGCGGAAGAAAAGACCAAAGACCGGGCTTCGGGGAATCATGCTGCATCACGATAACGCCTTTTCACATACCTCCCTTCGAACAAAAGCATTTATTAAGGAATCTGGTGATGAAATTCTAAGTCACCCACCATACAGCCCTGACTTAACTCCTTGTGATTTTTTTTTGTTCCCAAGAGTCAAAGAAAATATAAAAGGCAAGTGTCTTCAAGCGCTGAAGAAACCGTGGCTGCCTACAAAGAAGCGATTTCCGACCTGTCATATCAAGACTGGCAAAAGTGTTTTCAGAGTTGGTTTAGGCGAATGGAACTTTGTATAGAGCATGATGGAGAATATTTTGAAAAGGTGTTTAATAAATATTAATAGTATCTAGAATACCTTTTGTATATCCCGAAACTTATTGAGTGACCTACGTAATATAATATTTTAGAGGTATTATTATTGCAGTACAGTTTAAGAACCTCTAGAAATAATGCTTCAGTATTTTTTGAAGTGTTAGTTGTTTTTTATTTCCCTGCTTTCTTCCCAGAGAATGACATCATATTTCCTTATTATCTCTAAATCCTTTTGCAATTTTAGGCTTTTTAGGCTTAGCTAGACTTTGAGCAAGATTTCAGCGTAAGGCTTATCATCTGGTGTTATCAGCTAGGTGAAGGACTTTTTGAGTGAACGGTCTCTCCGAGTCGTTGTCGATGTCTGCTCTTCCACCTATGCCTATGACGATTTATACGGATGTTCCTCAGTGTGTCCATTCTATACGCAGTTCTTCATCTTGTTGCATGTCAATGGTCCTATCTGTGTCCTGTATCTATGGTAACGATTATTATAGTAGTTTTAGAGAGATATGTGAGAAATAGATGAGAAGTCGGTCCAATCGGAATAAAATTCAGTCTGAAAAAGAAGCCATCGTTGAGCTTGTGAATCACTTACTGCTGGCAGTCTTGGAATGGAGCAAAAATTCCCATAAAAAAAACCTACATCTTCAACCTTCAACAACAAAGAGCTGAAGATCCACCGACCGCCTGTTGGTCTAAGGGAAGTTTACCCAAAAAACTAAAGGCGGTTGTGAATTTCAATTTTGGAAAAATTTTCGGAAAGCAGGAGCCAACTTCAGCTGGTTTTTGTGGATCTCTACATTAAGAGTCAAAAGCACATATTGTTTTCTATACTAATAAAAATACTTTAAAAAGGAGATTTCTGTTCAATATTTTATATTTAATTTTAATTTTCATTGGATTTATTATGTTATCGAACAGAAGCTAAAAAAAATATCGTTGTCTGTCTATCTTCTAAAAAAATCTTCAGCATGGGTTCGGATGAGATTTTCACTTCTCATAGACAGAATAACTCACACGCCAATGTAAAGTTTATTTTTATTAAAAATAGCAAACCGTAAAATCGTTGTGACGTAACTATAAAACTATAATTATATGCCTCACTGCTGGGCACATATCCGCATCTTCACATTTCTGACAGTATTTTTGGAGTAGGAAATATTCCACCGAGCTGTCTTACTGCGTGTTGATGGAAAAAAAATATTTTATATATTTGTTGACGATGTTTTTCTACACCACCGACCGTTTGAAAAATCAATACTTAAAAGTGCTTTCTACAATTTCGTAGGTTAGCCGATCATTTATTTAAAAGTATAAACGTGTAATGATTTAATAAGTTGCTTTTTATATGGAAAACGGGTGACAATAAGACGAAAATTGATTTTTATTTTATTTGGTCGATAAATTATTCTGTTTGAAATTATTAAAAACTTACTTCTTCTCTAACCCATAACAGTCCATTGCAGGTCAACTATTCTCCATCTTTGCTTTGATGGTTACGTCTGGCAGGCACGATGATGATTTCAGTATCAGAAGTTTCGTATCTTCAACGTTGCTTTCCACTGCCCTTGGTATTTTTTACAGCTTGAATTAATGAAATGTTTTTTCGCTTTCCTTTTGTAAAACTATAAAATATTTCTGGCATATCCTAATATTCTATATTATTATTAATAATATAAACACAGGATGAAATGGGTGATAAGTTTTTTTACCGCTGCCACCATGCGACCACGTCCGTTATGTAGTCTTAATAGTCACGCTATGTAGTCCGATTTATAATTTATCTTATGACTTGTTATATTAAAATCGATCGAAAAATAACAGAGTTTCAATCCAAGTAAATTACCAATTTATTCTGCCTGGAAATAGTAGAATAAAATATTTTTACAAATCATAGTCGCGGCTAAAACTATATATAATTTAATGTCACCTTGCTTTATGATCAGACAAAGTACTCGATGACTTTATCACAACTCTTTTCGCAAAAAAAATAATATACGTGTGAAATCAGGTGAAGAATATTTTTTTATGAAAAGTTGAATTTCGAGATATGTGCATTGCGGCAATACTGTGTAATTACGAGTACATAAAAAGGGTGTGTAAAAGAGATCACATAGCCGGTTTGAATGCAGGCGGTATACATACTGATTCAATACAGTTTCATAAATTACAACTGGTGCATGGCATTTTATGTTCAGATGAATAAGTATAACTAAATTTTTTATTATAATGTAAAATTATCTTTAGAACTATTAGTTAGGTGTTAAAGCCTAACACCATAACAATGTTACATACATTATTATGGCGTTAGGCTAGTGTTTTTATAGTTCTAGGCTTATCTTTTTTATAAAATAAGGCTGACAATCGAGCACACAGCCACCTGATGGTAAGTGGATGTTGTGGCCGATAGTAATATATACAATAAAAAGAACTAAAACATCACGCATTGATCATGAACTAGATCAATGATACGTGGAAATCGTCATGTAGTTATTTTGGTATTGTCACCGGCTCTTAACTCCTTATTTCTGCGAAATTTCTAATTATTCAGACGTCCAGAAATGGGTGAAAACAGAATAAAAATGTATGTTATATTCTTTCATATGTGCATGCATTCATACGCATATGTGTATAAAATACATACAGCCTTCTACTCGGCGGAAGGATTTCTTTTCTGCCTACAAAGATGATGGTGGTAAAGGTGCCCATGGGCTGCAGTAGCTACTCGCTAACAAAAAATAATTACATACATACTATTATATTATTAAGTGTCGTAGTAGCTCAGCGACTAAGCGCTCTTTGTAATTTTCACATTATGTGAGTAAACCGGGTTCGATCCTCGCCAGCAAATTGTTACTTGCAATTTAAGTGCTTATTTACCACGTGATCAGCGGTGAAGAAAAACATCATGAGGAAACCTGCATGTCTGAATAGTTCCCTCTCAGTAATGAGAAGAGGCCTATGCCCTGCAGTGGGACGTTTATAGGCTAACTTTATTATACTATTCTGTTCTTATACTATACCTGTATGTGCAAGCTAACTATATGGATATATATAACTATTATCGATATACAAAATGTATTTTGAATGCAAGATCATAACTGATTAAGTAAAAATATTCTCATTGTTCTATATTTTTAATCGCGCACGCTAAAGTCCCAATTCTCTAGAGCAATTTCGGGATTTTGTCGATTACAAAATAATACGCTTTGTGGCGATACTTGTAATAAACGAACCTTTTAATGGCACAAAGCGATTGGAAATCGCTTGCCCGTGAGAAGCGAGATAACAGATATAGGCACCACTGAAATTTTAATTGTGTTCAATGTTTGGGCGTCAAGTAAACAACTTTGATGAATTTACGCAAATGAAGTATCGTTTCAAGTATACAAAAAGAAGAGCATGTTACAAGCCTTATATTAACTTGACATTATCTTTGTATGCTTTTATTGACGAAATGAAATTAGATAATTCAGTTTTATCCGCTTCCAGAATTTTCTGAAATTTTGACAAAACAATATATTCATGACTATAAACTAGTAACTAGTCAATAGTCGTTTGTTATACAATATGTCAATAAATACCCTGTGTTTCCCGTTAAGTGCGTTATCACAGTCAGTATTTAAACGTATAGAAATAACTTTACTCCATTAAATTCAAAATTAATATAATTAAATTAAATTTTAATTAAGTAATATTTATATAATTAATAGAATCAGGCGTTACTTCGCGGAAATCAATTTTATAAAAGCTTTTAAAAAAAGTTTACTTCGCAAATATCCGCGTTATAAAATAAAAAGATGTGTCTTACCTGGTATGAAGAGCACCTCCCGTCCTCCCTCAATTGCGTGCACTATCCCTGTCACCACTTATCCCAGCACCGCTACTTCCAACACCACTACACTAGGCAAGACACACCACTGACGACAATATGACACGTGTTTCGACTCTACACGAGGCATCCTCAGGTGATATAGACTCTACGGTGGGCTAACCGCTAAGATCATTTAAGATCACTTAGCGGTTAGCCACCGTAGAGTCTATATCACCTGACGAATTCTGAAAGAATTTACGGAATTTGTTTTATTTATCAGCGCTAGCGCACTAACGCACTGGTGCTTTTTTGTGTGGTGCATGGATGTGGCAAAGCGACTGTACTCTAAAACATAATTTTTATATTTCTGAATTGAGGAAATTTGTTGGTGATTTTTGATGTATTTTTTTAATAATATTATTTATTTATTTATTTACTTCAGGCAGAGCCCGAAGTATTACTAATAAATTAAATTATAGCCAGAATTAGTAAAAATACATTAAAACACTACAATAAAAAGACAAATTTAAAAAGATTGAGATAAATCCACACAATAACATACATAATCTGTTTTGCTGCGGTGTTTTTCAAAATCTACTAATTAGCATCTTTTTTATCGATCGTTGATAAACAATACTTATTTTTATTTCTATTCTAGACTACTGAATTGTGAGAAAGTTTTATGTTTATAAAACTTCCACGTTTTTAAAATATTACTATTAAATATTAGCACAGAATAAACAATAGATATTAGATAGATCAAAATAAGTTGGTCAACATATAGTAGACGCTACCTTTGATCACTCAAAGAGTAGGGTTTTTTTGGGTTTTTCTATACTTAAAACCTTCTTCGGCTAACGGTACTGAGTTTTGAGAAGCACGCGAAACGCTGCGTATTTTATAAAAATCTTGTTTTATTTATTATATTCTTGTAATAAACAATAAATATGACTTTACTTAATTTAAAAAAAAATACCTGTTACATATTCTTTATTGAATTAAATTTCATATGAACAGAATAGAATAGAATATAAATAGAAATTTATAAAATAAGTATTCAAATACAATGTGTATTTGGGTTGAAAGAATATCCACTAACCTAAATCGTACCGTGGGTGTGGCATCATCTTCACAGCATTTTCTTAAGGTGAAAGCGCCAGGGGTAGCCGGAGAAATTCAGTTTTTTTTACGTTTTACTTAATTTGCAGGTCAGGTGTCAGGTTGTATGTTTAACAAAATATGATTCGCGACCGTAACGAGTATGTTTTACGGATATAATCAATACAACCCTCTAACTTCGTATAATCCCATTAAATGGCTATTTCCAGAAAAACTCATTCAAAGGGGTTATATGAACTAAGAGGCTTGTATTGGTGGTTTAATGATAATAATTCTGAAACCACATACTCATTACGATCGCGAATCATATTTGTTAAACATACGAGTACAACCTGATCCTGACCTGCAAATTCCAAAAAACGTAAAAAAAAATTGAATTTCGCGGGCCACCCTGGCGCTTTCATCTTAACAATAACTAAATCCAAAGTTAAAAAAAAAAACAACGGGGTTGCACTCCGGGAGTGCCAACAGAAGTGAAAACTTGAATATTAACGTTGTGCATTTTTGATATTTTGGAATGGCGGAGATTGTTATTATTATCTTATTTCATTTATTTTCATTCGAAATTACTTGTTTGGTAAACCTACACCGCACATGTGCTTATTGTGATGTTATGAAAATAAAGTATAAACATATTACAAATATTACATCTATAATGTGTAAGTACATATGTATCTATATTAATAATTTTGTCAAACAGTACAGTAGACTCGATCGAAACCTAATCTTAATAATAAAATTATATTAATTAATAAATGAAAATTAATTAAACCTACTTACTTCCTCTCTTACGCCGCGCCGGCTGTCTACTCTCCGTCCGTCTTACGAATTTTCGATCAGGACACGTGACCTGACGCGAGTTTAACATTTTTTACCATTACAAAAAAGTGTACAACGCCGCTAAAAAAGTTATCACTTCAAAACTGTGGTTGCCAAAAGTGGAAAGAATGTCAAATAACCCCCTTATGAGATTATCTGTAGGGAAGCCAGTATGCTCAGTGATGTCAGGAGTTGACTTTGATAGGTTGTAATAAACGTAATTTCAGAAATTATTAGATCTCGTCAAACATAGTCATCTACTTAGCGGCTCTAAGAATCGTTTCGATTAAGTGACTTCGTAAAATGATATTTATAAGATATTATAAAATATAAAATAAATATCAGGTTATTAAATATTATTAGGTATTCGAGGAATGGAAATGGAATATTCATAAATTGTTAGCACATATTAAAAATATAGATTTCATTATAATTTCTATTATTTATTAATTTAAATTTTTGGAGCAAAAACTGTGTTTAGATATGTATAAGATTTACACAAAAATCTTGAGGAAGCTCGCGCCGCGCAGCGGCTTGCTTTGTGGCGGCCGTGTCAGTTACCTCACAGCGGCCGTACATAATATGTCATGTCGGTAAGTTCAGAAGCAAATAACATTTTTTAGAAATGTTAAATTTGGTAAGTTATCTGATTAGAAACTCTAAAACCCCATTTAAAGTAACCCAAATAAATTTCATTATCATAATTGCCATGCCTATCTGTATAATTATTCCATAAAATTAAACCCATAATCTCTCATGGTGACTTTTTTTTTTAATAAACATCAAGTGACAAACTTACAGTCTACCTGATGGTAAGTGGTTACGGCAGTCATCTTCAACGAAAGAGGGCTACAGATGCGAATACGTCCCTAAAGCGACCAATGGTTTTTTTTACATACTGTATATTATAGTGTATGATCACAACTCTTAACAAGCTTGTAACTTGTTGTAAAAGCTTAATATTAATGTATAATATAATATAAAAATATTAAATTTAGTCCGTCATTATCGTGCATCAATCATATATTGGGGGAGAGATTTTAACAAGTTTTTATTTATAGAACTAACTGCTCCCCACGACTTCGCCCGCGTGTATTTTAGAGTTTTAATTATGTTGCGCGAAAGCCCCAATTATTTTACTAAAATATAAGTAGCCTTTTTTTTGCGGATAGTAAATCATCAAATGACGCCTTTCGCTCTGGGTGGAGCGGAAGGGAGTGTCAGACTTTTACTGACAAAAAACCATCCGTGTTCCTTCAGTGCCCTTAGGTTCCGGAGCCGCGGTATCTCTTTCGAACAGCCCGCAGCTCCGGCAGGCGTCGGCCCTTGCGGGCACCTTCACGCTGCTGACAGCTCTTTGAGGCGCGCGTGGAACAAAACGCGCCGTCGACACGGCCTGTCGTCGTTAGACGGACGGACGGCGAGCTACCCATTGCTCGTCGTCCGCAGGCCCGCGCCTACGGTGGCCGGGGGCCACGACGTAGCCCCGACGCCCGGGGCGTCTCCCGCGGCGGCCGGGAAGGAAAGCTGCTGCTCTCTCCTTCTCCCGCTCCGCCACCTCCTTCGCTAGCATCACTGCTTCGCAGAAGGTGGTGACGGCATCCCATTCCGTCTCGCTCCGGACCATGGCTTCGACCAGGGCCGGACGCGAGAGGTCGCCGCCGCCTATCGCCGCTACGAGAACACGGCGGTGCTCCGCCCAAGCAGGGCACACCTCCACGGTGTGCTCCACCGTGTCCTCCGGTCAATCCTCGCAGTGGGAGCACCCGGGCGTTTCCTCCCGCCCCGATTCGGTGCAGGAACCTCCCGAACACACCGTGTCCGGTGAGGACCTGCATCAGGCGGAAGGTGAGGACGCCGTGGCGTCTCTCAAGCCACTCCTCAAAGAGGGGTCTTATCGCCGCTATAGTGGCGTGTCCAGCACGGGGTTGCGACAGTCGCTCTCTCCATGTCGCCATGAGATCATGCCGGAAGTCTGTCCTCTGCACGACAATTTGCCGCGGCAGCGGGGTTTCCCCCCGCATAGTGCCTCCGCGCGCCATTCGTGCAGGCGCGCGAGAAATATCGCCTCCAGATCCCATGGCGGCAATCCGGCAAGGAGGCACGCCGCCTCGCGGGAGATCGTGCAGTAGCCGCGTACCATTTTCACGGCAACCACCCTTTGGGGCGCGTTCAGGTGGTGGACGGCAAGCTGCGCCAAACCACGCGCCCACACCGGGGCCCCGTAAAGGGCCATGGACCGCACAATCCCCGCGTAGAGCCTCCGGCAGGAGGCGTTTGGCCCCCTCAGGTTCGGCAGGAGCCGCCTAAAGGCAGCCCCGGTCCGTTCCAGTGTGGGAGCCAAACGCCGGAAGTGCTCAACGAAGTTTCCATCGGCCGTCGAGGACGAGTCCTAGGTACTTCAACGTCGACTCGACGCCGATGGATACCCCTCCTACCATCGCTGAGGATCCCGGGTGGTGGCCTGTTCCGAGGACCATGGAAGTGCATGGCCTCGTACTTGTGCAGAGCCACCTCAAGACCCAGCTGCCGGATCTTCTCAACAACTTTTGCAACCCCGCGTGTCATAGTTTCCGCCGCCGCCTCGTACGAACCCCCCCTGTGCCAGTACCAGCGTGTCGTCAGCGTAACAAGCTACGCTGACGCCGGTAGGGAGGTCGGCGCGCAGGACCCAGTCGTAACCGATGTTCCACAGGGGCGGCCCCAGAAAACGAACCCTGTGGGACGCCGCACGACATCTCTCGCCGGTTCCACTCACCGTTGCGACCGGGGTAGGTGACGGCCCTGTCCGTCAGATAGTCCCCGACTATACGACGGAGATAGGTCGGCACCCGGTGATACCGGAGTGCCTCCCTAATACAGCTCCAGGGCATGGAGTTGAAGGCTTTGGCGATGTCGAGAGACACGCCAAAACAACTCCCCCCCTGGCCACTGCATCCCTCGTCGTGAGGGCTCTCACGCGCATGATGGCGTCCACCGTAGAGCGCCTTTTGCGGAAACCAAACTGGTGTTCCGCAAGATCTGGCCCCGTCCCCCGCAAGGTGCTCGGCGAGGCGGTTTGCAATGACTCTTTCAAAGAGCTTGCCCACCTCGTCGAGCAGCACCACGGCCGGTATGTGGACGGAGAGTCCGCAGGCGGCCCCAGCTTCCGAATGAGGACCAGCTTTCCAGTCTTCCAACGAAGCGGGAATTGGCCTCTCTCCAAGCATGCGCTTAGGAGCCCCTCCAGTCGGGGCCCTAGAGCCTCCGAGGCCAGGACCCAGGCTTTGCCAGGCAAGCCATCGGGTCCTGGGGCGGTATTCCTGGCCTTGAGCCTACGTACCGCCACTTTCAGGTCTACCCCGGTCCCTTCCGGGGATGCCGTCGTCGTCGTCCTGGTAGTCCGCTTCCGGGCACCGCAGGTGGCGGAGCCATAGGCGGGGGCGGATGTTCCCCTCGTGCAGGGAACAGAGCGCTCACCACGTCCTCCACGAGCTGAGACCGGAGACTCTGCGTCAGCGGGGGGGCCCAGGTCCAGGCCCAGTTTATCCCGCACCATCTTGTAAGGGCGCCCCCACGGATCTCTGTCGAGAGTCTCCAGCATCTCCTCACGAGCCCGATCCCGGGGCCCGCATGACAGCCTCCCGGAGGGCGGTCTTCGCCGCTCTGTATCCCTCGTACAGCTCCGCCTCAATGGCTGCCGCATTCGGTGGACGAATGCGGAGCCTGGCGTACAGGTGCCGCGCGGCGACACACGCCTCGCGCAGAGACGTCAGCTCACGCGACCACCAATACACCTGACGCCGGGCGCTTCCTGGCCGGACGCGGGGCATTGCCACGTCACATATCTCGGACATGGCCTCCTGGAACCACCCTGCCTCATCATTGACGTCGGCAGGCCTATCCGGTGATGACACACCCAGGCCTGCACGATCGAGGCTTCCAGGAGGAGCTCCCGGTCCAGCTGCTTCAGCACCCAATGCGAACCACTCGGGGCCTGTTGGACTGGCGCGCTCGAGGGCCTGGGTGGAGACGTCAAACCGGATGTACCGGTGGTCGGAGTAGGTCTCCACCCCCTCCATATTTTATAGTTTAAGTTACTCCTTATAACATCAGCTATCTTCCAGTGAAAGTCCCCGTCGAAATCAGTTCACCCGTTTCGGAGATTAGCCGGAATAAACAAACAGACAGACAGACAGACAGACAAAAATTTTAAAAATTGTGTTTTTGTTATAAGTACCGTATATACTTTCATATGCATTTAGTAAAAAGCTGTTATTTTGACATTACAAACAGACACTTCAATTTTATAAACGAGCATACAGTCCATTTGATGGTAATTGGTTTGCAGTGGCTTATAGACATCTACATTTATCCTCAATTAAGGAGTAGGCTGATGCTGAGGACTAAGATGGATTGCTTCGTGCTCACCGTGCAAAAACGCAGCACGATGCTCCATTTGAATGAATAAGAAAAAAATACTTTCGCCAAATGTTATTAATAAATTGTCTTGGGTCGTGTATTAAAGCTTATTAATATTATAATATATAGACTTTTTAAAAATTTTACATGGACTTAACATGAAGACTGCTCGTGGTCATAAAGCACGAACAACTCAAATATGCCTCGAGAACAATAATAAGGACTTCATAAGAGCTGAAGACTGGCCCCCATCCAGCCAAAACCTGACCCCTCGGACTGTAAATTGTGGTTAGTACTTGAAGTTTCGCCTTACTCAGAAAGTTATTTGGACTATGTGTCTCAAGAAATTAAAGTTCAAAAAATTTGCTATTGATATATTAAGGGACTGTTTACAAAAGCGGGTTATTTTATTAAAGTCGCTTTAGCTAACAGCTTAGACTTCATTAAATATGTGTAACAGACAGAACTTATGACAATACAATATATGTTCAAAACAAAACGCATAAAAATTGTTTTGGTGTAAGATTAAAAAAAATCGGTCATCGGCGTAATTTCCAATAATCCATTCGTTTTACTAAGGATATTTTCATTACAGATAAATATATTTATGTATGCGGCTCAAGAATATTCACTATGTCATCCCGTGGATGACGTAAGAGACGATACATGGAAATTGAAACAGGAGATGGGTGTGGGATCTTATGAGGAAAAAGAAACTGCGGTTGCGAACCAAGCGTGATAACTATAAGAATATCCCTATTATGAGGCTATCTACGGAGGGTGGATGGAAAAATGAATGTAGTATTAATATAACTGATTTTGAGACATTGAAAACTATTACAAAATGAACAACTAAGCATTATTTGTAGTAAGTTAAAAATCTTAATTTATTAATAAATGAAGGTTTCCCTTTGATTACATATTTAAAGGAACTTCTTTTAAGTGTTTAGCATTTTGAGCATGATCTAGATGTAACAGGTGAGTAAACGAATCACAATTTTCTTAAAAGATTCGTAACCACCCGTCGTTGTGGGTTTTTGGCGGTTACCAAATTAGACTTATAACACACAAGAATCATAAATTTGCAGTATATCTGACAAAAGTCACGCACTTTTTTGCCGCCGGCCCCGAGCGAAGTAGCTCTTTCTCATGCAAAATACATATAAATCGCACGCAACCACTCCGCGTCGATTTATTTTCCAAAGGAACAATGCGAAATAATAAAAAAAATGGCGTACGTGCGAACACGACTCGCTTGTATCGAGTGACCTTCAGATAATAAGTGACGGGTTAGGCCGAGATCGAATTTATTGTTCTGTCACTTTTCAGATTCCATTTTATCGTTTTTTGAATACTGGTAAAATATATTTTAGTAAAAAATATGAGATACCAATATTTTTATTCTAAATATGAGAATTCCGCACGGAAAAAGTGTTTGTTTTGCCTACAAACAACTATTCTGAGTTTGTATGATGTTTCTCCTTGTGCAACTTGTGTTTGTAAAACACCTCCATAGTATAGATAAAATTAAGTTATTTTTTAGTCCTATGTGTAATTTATGATGTTCATTAGGGTTAAAATTTTCAATCTTCAAATAAACAAACAAATGAAGTTTATAAGATGGTAAGCGAATAAATTAATTTGTCGATCGTCGGATAAGCGAATGTCGATGAATAATTTAACCAACGGAGTAATAACTCAATATGTTCCTTAGACGGCAACATAATCGCTTATTTGATACATCGTTTCATTTGATGACAGAGGATGCTTTCACACTTTACTTTACTTGATATTTATTATTTATTTAATTTTATGATTTTGCATTTATTTTAAAGTATTACTGTTATTTTAATAGATATTTTAATAAAAAAAGAAGAGGGCAAAGACTTACTATCAGAATCATTTGAAAACTTCCGTTTGATTTTGTACGCCTCCTGTCCTTGCAGAAAGATTTTTTTTTATTCTCACTTATTTAAACTTCAAATTCTTCAATCAATGGAAGTTTACTGCAGTTCCATTAGATTTAATAAAATCAGTTTTTTCCGTTCATTCCATTTATTTTAGTTAAAAAATAAAAAACTTAATATAGTGACATCAAGTTCTTTATTTTTTTATTTGATTATATATCTTTTGACCAAAATCACGAACACTGACTTATTTTTTTTTTTATTTGCGGTTATATAGTGATTTCCAATCAAAATAATACGAGCTTAAAACACATTATACAATTAATTTAAAATTAAAAATTTTGTACAGCCGAATTCAATATAAGTCATTTAAGAATAACTCAAAAACTATTGGTCTGACCTTGATCATATAGGACCACACGAGAACTATCAGCTTTCATATAAAAAAAGAATCATCGAAATCGGTTCACCCAGTACAAAGTTATGAGGCAACACACAAAAAAAACATAGAGTCGAATTGAGTACCGTCTCCATTTTGGAAGTCGGCAGATGAATATTTATTAGCCAAGCATATCCTCAAACATAAACTGACACTTGACAATTTCTCAAGCGTTTGCTCTGATTAGTTACAAGTGCAATAGATTGCAAGTCTAAACATGTTTACATCGACTCACGACGGATGTCGCTGCTTATCGGTTAAGTTTCGTATATCACGTAAAAAGTACACTCGAATTAAAATAGGAATTCAGAGTAATTAATTATTGTTGAGCATCTCTGTCTTTATAGAATGCATAAAATATTATCCCATATTACGGGCCGATTATTATTTGCAAACTATATCGATATTCATGTTTCAATTAAAGGAAACCAGGTATTGGCATAATTATTACTATATTTTATAAATATTAAAAATTAAAACTTTTATGTATTATATTAAGTTATTAAAACCCTCTTCAATTATTTAATATTTATATACCTAACATAACATATAGCAAATAAATTCTAAGGCGCGTGCAACAACACTAAACTAAATTTTCATAAACTTCGCGACATCTATATCTCTCGTTTGTAAATACCTCTGCGATAAGTTGTAATAGTATTATTCGCGAACTTCTTACGAGATATTTATTGCAGAAAAATAATGCAAGAATTCAATTGATAAATAAACAGTTTTGCAATAAACTTATGCAAGACTTCCGCGAGAGTGCTTGCAGGTAGAAACGCAGCCTGATATAAGTCACAATTAAAAAATAGACAACCAATTATTCGAAACTTCTTCAGTCAAATAATTTTAGTCCATAGCTAGTTATTCGTCCTTTATCCTAGGATTGAAAATTAGGTCCTTTGTTAATTATTTTGGTAAGAAATTATCTAACTGCTAACAATGTTTACCTAGATATTTTATAAAAATTAATGTAAAGTATCCTTTTGAATTTACATTCGTATATCGGTATCAAAACTAGGCAAAAGTCGAAGAGACTTTTAATTCCTGGGTTGAATTAACTATTCTACTTTTTTAAAGTAAAGGGTTACAAGCAAGATAAACACACAGCCCATCTAATTGTAAGTGAATGCTGTGGCGCATAGCCATCTACATGTATACTCGATTAAGACTCAAAATGCAGATGCATTGTCACACCTCAGAACTAATATAGAATGCCTCGTATCCAGTAAAAAGGTTCTCTGGTTCAATACACTTACCATACAAAGCACAGCAACATTAAGGTGCTATTTCGCGGTGGTATTCTGTGAGAGCGTTGTCCTTTCCTGGTCGAGCCAGCCCATACATGCTATATCCATAATAACCGTATAGCTACAATATGGCTCTACCACGTGTGAAAGCTCATAAACTATTGTAATATATAATTGTAGCATTTTTTAGCTGAGGCTTACTATGTTCAGCACTAGACTTGTAAAGAGCTGTTCGTGATGTTATTTGCAATTATACTCAATTACAAAAGTATTATGTGCTAGATAAGCGTGATTATTCTTTTCAAATTATATTACAGACTTTGAAAAATGATTTAACGCGTTTCCAACACTTGTTTTCAATATGAAAAGCGCAATACGAGTTTCCACATAATCAAAGCCGACATACCCGTGTCTCAAAGGCTCACATTCCCGACAATCTGAAGGGGCAACATTCCTACCGAGATTTAACTACGCGATAATTCAACGTTGCGATGCACTGACATTTAACGCCAAATTTTTCCTCTGTAACTTTGATGTAACATTTCAAAAACTATAATGCGTCATAAACATTGATTTCAATTATTAATTTTATTTCATACATACAATCTATCTCTAATCTATTTTAAACTATTTATTAAATTAAATTAAACAAGTAAAGTAGAGATAGCCTTCTATAAAATTGCACGCGATTCCCTTGTATTTGTGATAGGTTTTTTCACATTTACCGCAATAATTATCAGAAAATCTAAATATGTGCGCCCTTTCTATTGTGCTTAAGTTATTTTAATTTTAATGGGAGAGGCGTGGAGTTCTAAATAAGATGATCTATACAACCTTATTCTTTATGGTTTATTTTGATGTAAAACCTATGTAAAGTGTCCTTTGTTTTAAGAACACTACCTTCATGCTTTGCATTGCTCATTTGTTTTGTAGAAAAATTTAACAGTGTAATTACATACCGAACAATTATTTGTAAGTCATACAAATACTTGGCACATACAATACGTGCGGTAAACAAAGCCGCAGACTGTAGCACCGCAACCAAACGCCTTGCACTGTCGAGTAGTCGGTGGTTTAGTAACATCAATATTCAAATACTTTTGAAATTACAGATACCTCATTATAGCTAACATTTTAATATTTTAACTAGTTACATATTAATATAACCACTACACATAACAAGTACACCTCGTCAAGACAATTTTCTCAAATATTGCGGCAAACATTATATAAAAGAATAATTTTGCGGCATATTAGATACCTCATTAACTTAGTATTAAACCAACTGTTGTAAATAGTATTTATTGAGTTACTCTTTTCATGGTAGAGAGGACTTGATCTTAGTAATTTATTTACTAACCAGGCACAGTAACAGAGCCACACGCTTTTAACGTTATTTCCCCTGTCTGTCTGGGTATTTTTAATTTCATTTTCTGTGCATTTCCTTAAATTACTTATTACGGCATTATCAGAATGAGGTGGAAAAAGGGATTCTCTTTTGCCACCACCTGACGCATTTATTAAATGATCATCATAATTATTTACCATGTCTTTAACCCATTTGGTTTATTTTCCGGTTATTTAAAATGCAAGCATTAATTTATAGCAAGTAAGTCTGCTAATGAGCGGTGGTTGCTCAGAGGTATCTCAATGCTAAGTGCTCTCTGTAAATGTTACAGTATGCGAGCAACCAAAGTTCGAACCCCACCGGCAACAATGAAATTGTTAATTACAATTTTCAAGGCTGATTTACCACGTGATCTATGATGAAGGAAAACATCGTGAGAAAACCTCCATGTTTTAGAAATTAAAAAATATTTTGAAAACATGTGAAGTCGACCAATACGCTTTGGATCAGCGCGGCGGAATTTTCCTAGGCTTAACCCTAAAACCTTCTCAGAAATTAATGCCTCCTCCTCATGAATAGAACGTAGTAGGCTGTAACTTTACTTTACTTATCTACTAATGGGTATTGTTTATAAAATAACCGACTTCTTTTAATTTTTTTTTAAATTCCAGTTTTATTGGCCATAACTTGTCGATTCGGTGTGAAGAAAACGGCATATCCTCTCTTCTAAGGCTGATGCCTGTATAGCTAAATAGATCGTATTATGACACAATAATGTAATCCGAATTATAAAAACTATTGGTAATTCCAATTGTACATGCCTGAAGCGCAATAAAAAAAATACGTATAACATGACTAATCCCAATTTTTAAAGTAGTTTAAATACATACAAGTTTTCACTAATAATTTTATACTATATTTCCAATTTTCCGATAATTTTATATAAACTTCAATTAAAAAAAGTTTGGAAAATCCAAATGTGCACGACTCATAATGCTCATATTATGATAGTGAAAAAATAAAAAAATGTAAAGTATAATCACTCTATCAAGTAAGATCTATTCATAACTAACAAAACATCATTTTAGGCGCTAGTAGAACATATCACCCGCTTTGCGCTTAAGGTATGCAAAATGTTTATTGCAGACAATGAAAACATTTTGAAATAATTGGGCTCCTAATTAAAAAAATATTTTAACTTTATTTATTTGCTATTATAGTAATGTCAAAAAAGTTAATCTTGTTATAATTTCATAATAATATAAGTTACTAAAGTTGTCTTTACTCCTAGAATATTCAAAAAATACTGTAAAATAAACCGTAAACGGGATGTGAGATGATTGAAACACTTCGTATCTTTCTCTCTACATGCTTTATATTTCAATTTTATAAGCATTAGTGTTAATGTATTAAATTTCGTGACACTGAAGATAAGCAAAAGGGGCGCTTGAGTGACCATCAAAGGAATTACGTCTTAATATAATGATGGTCAAATGTCATTCACAGGTAAAATTGTATGAAAACTCATACAAGCGATCGTACCCTTATAATCTGAAATAAGACAACGGGTGCAATGCTGCAATATGTCACTGTCACTGAGCCATACGATAGTTATTGTACGTTATTTATAGCTGCAATAAGCCTGAATAAGTGGCCTAGCGGCATTCAAGATACGCTGTTTTACGCGACAATCAGTTTTGAAAAAATCAAACATTAAAAAAATAAAATTGGCTCCAAAAAATCTAAAATGATTGTATATTTGTCACATATTTTTTTAAATATATAATAAACAACTTTTAAATTTGGTTCTAACACAGTGTATCAAAAAATAGCCCCGCGTAATATAAATGCAAGCTCCGCCTCCTTCTATTTGAAGTAGGTTAAAATTATAACTTATTGCAGAAAAATCTCACGTGGTAGATCCATGCTGCAGCTATATTAGTAGTATAGTTTTAGCATGAATAGGTCGGCTTGACCGGGGAAGAACCACGCTCTCACAGAACCATAACCAGCGTAAAATAGCAGCCTAACGCTGTGTTTCGTTTATTTTTGCTGTGTTTCGTATGGTGGGTGTACAGAACCGGAGACCCTTTTTACTGAAAACGAGGCATTCTGTCTTAGTCCTCACGTGTGACAACGCACCTGCATTTTAATACGTAATCAAGGATAGATGTAGATGTCTATGGGCTACAGCAACCACTTACCATCAGGTGAACTGTGTGCTCGTTTATCACTCTTATCCTATGAAAAAATCGCATTGTTTAATTATGATCGATGACTGTAAGCTGTAGCCATCCCGTTTACGTCAGACGTAAAGACCCCCAGAAAGGCAACGAAAAGCAGCGTTGAAAGTGCGAGACATGTTTTACTACGATCGTCAATCTGTCTGGCAAGCATGGTGAATACGGCACATACTCCTACAGTAGCTTTTATAAATAGATATTAAAGAAAAAAAATAAGCATATATATTGTTGCAACAAGCTTAAAGCACTAATTTATCAATGACATTTAATAATGTTCGTTTGCCTAATTATAATATAGGCTTATACCATAGATTATTCATAGTTGCCACGTTTGTCAGTAGGTTGGCAACCACAGTATTTTATTTTATTTTATTCAGCTGTTATCAGAAAAACGCTGCTGCCCATTCTCCTAGTTCAGCTTCATTCGTTTTTCTTACCATTTACGACACACACGTGACTGAAAGTTTGCGTAATAAATGTTTAAATATTAACAAATGTATTCGAAACATTCTGATATGAATCCTAGAAAACTAAAAACTACAATAATTAAATCATGATAAAACAAGTGATTATTAAGAAGAAGATTGTGAAGGATTCATAGGTAATAAAATTTCTTTTATACTACCGTGTTCAAAGTGACTCAATTAATATCTAGGTCTATTAAATTGGAAGTTTTAATAGACCTAGAAGAAGTTTATTATATACGTGTTGAATAAAACTTTTACTGGAAACGAGGCATTCCATCTTAGTCCTCAACGGTGACAACGCATCTGTATTTTAAGTCTTAATGGATGATATAATATTATGTAGATTTTTATAGACGACATCATCCACTTACCATTAAATGATGAGAATACTTTGAATGAGATGTATGTTTTTAATATATATCGACTGTTTCTTTGGTCTTGTGGTCGGTCCCGGGTTTGAATTCCAGATTGGGCTAGTTTCAGTTATTGGGCTTTTCTTTTTTTTATAAGAGAGGGGGCAAACAATCATGCGGCTTACTTGATGGTAAGTGACTACCGCCGCCCATGAAATACTACAACACCAGGGGAATTGCAGATACGTTGCCGGCTTTTTAAAAAGGAGTAAGCTCTTTTCTTGACGGTCCCTAAGTCGTATCGGTCCGGAAAAATAGCTGGTGGTAATCGATTCCAGAAGGAAGTTGTGCGGTGAAGAAAACTTCTTCTAAATCGCACAGTGGTGGACCGCTAACCATCCAGATGTGGATGGTATCACGAGTTTTGTCGCGAAGTGCGATGGTGAAATAGAACGGCTGGAATTAATTCGAACAATTCCTCAGAGCACTCCTCGTGATATATATGATAATTTAAAATTAAAAATTTTGTACAGCCGACTTCAATATAAGCGACTTCAATATAAGTTATTTAAGAATAACTCAAAAATCATTGGTCTGTCCTTGATCAAATTTCAATTATTATATGGGACCACACGAGAACTATCAACTTTCATTAAAAAAGAATCATCGAGATCGGTTCACCCAGTACAAAGTTATGAGGTAACACACATAAAAAAAACATACAGTTGAATTGAGTCCGTCTCCTTTTTGGAAGTCGGCAGATAAAATACGCAAAGAGATGCAACATATTTACGTAGTGTCAGTGAGTCAAGCAGATCGGAAATAATTCGGTCGTCGACGATTCAAACAGAGATGGGTACAGTATTCCATGTGACGCCGAACAAGCGCCTTGCAAAGTTGCAGTGGTGTGTCAGCATGAAATATATATATTTTTTTATAGAATAAGGGTGACAAACGAGCACACAGTCCACCTGATGGTAAGTGGTTGCTGCGGCCCATAGACATCTACATCTATCCTCGTTTGTGAATCAAAATGCAAATGCGTTGTCACCCGTGAGGACTAAGATGGAATGCCTCATATCCAGTAAAAAGGGCCTCCGGCCACTTGCACTCACCAAGCGAAACGCAGAGGTAAACCTCTACTTCACGCTGGTATTCTGTGAGGTCGTGGTACCACCCCGGTTCGAGCCGGCCCATCCGTGCGACAGCAAAAGCTGCCGCGTGGCTCTACCACTGTTAATTTATAACTTTTTATGTATACATTACAATTTAAAAGTTATGATGACAATAACGTTTTTACATACCTGCAATATTGAAGCTTCCGATAAGAAGCGTCCAAAGAGAAAGTACTCGAGTAGGGCTGGGACGAAGCCCGCACTCCATCATGTCTATGTGATGATCAAAATAGTTGCGCTAAGAAATTTCTCATAGTCGATTGTTTACTTAAGCAGCTTACGCTCACAATCCCGAACTTAACTGAAACAATACAAAATTATGATAACATTTATCTGAAATCAAATAGCAACAATGGCTTTATTCTTTTACATTTACTAGCTGTTAAACTTACTGACTAATATATTGTTTCCACCAGTGTAATATTTAGGTTAGCAAAAAAGTCTAGACGAGCATTTTTTTCTGTACGCTTCTTGTTTTTTTTATCTAAATGGTTCCTTTTTATAAATTAGGCAACTCTTAAAAAGTCAATTTAAACATAAAGAGAAAATTCCA
The DNA here is from genome assembly GCA_033319125.1 of Parnassius glacialis. Classification (NCBI taxonomy): domain Eukaryota; kingdom Metazoa; phylum Arthropoda; class Insecta; order Lepidoptera; family Papilionidae; genus Parnassius; species Parnassius glacialis. Next base: position 46,571,223 of record JAVANC010000006.1, on the reverse strand, counting down.
GCCCTAAGTATGAAAAAATTGGGCTCTTAGATAACATTCTAGTTATAACCTTAAGTTTGTCATATTCCATTCTCTCAAAAGGGTAAGCAAGTGGTAAAATTAAAAATTTTGTACAACCGAATTCAAAATAAATTATTAAAGGTAACTCTGAAACTACTGATCAGAACTTGATCAAATTTGTATGAGACCACATGAGTAGCACCAGCTTTCAATTGCAATAAAATGTCATCAAATCCGTTCACCTAGAAAAAGTTATGAGGTAAACACACATAAAAAATACAGTCGAATTGAGTACCTCCTCCTTTTGGAACTCGATTAAATACTAATCTGAAATAACTAAAGTGAATAAAATAAATTTCATATAACAGCTTCTGCAGTCGGGGAGTTTAATTCTTCTTAACACCATGTCTAAGCATCGTCTTCTGCAGCTACTTTGTGGGAATATTTTTTTGATCTCGTAGTTCTTACAAGTCTGTTTTCATTTTATATTAAATGTTTAATAATAATGATAAAATTAATAATAAAACACAAGCGCACAGTCTATCTGATGATAAGTTGATGCTGTGGCCCATAGACATTTATATATATCCTCAATTAAGAATCAATACGCGGATGCGTTGTTACCCCTGAGGACTAAGATGAAACGCCTCTTATCCAGTAAAAGGGTCTTGCAATAAGCTGCTATTTTACGCTGGTATTCTGTGAGAGCGTGGTCCTTCCTCTGTAGAGTCAACCCAATCATGCTACAATCATAAGATAGCTTTGCTCGGTATATTGGTCCATGTAAAAATTTCCAATGTGGTAATTCATGCGTTGTTTTTTTATTTAATTTAGATATTCTTTTACGCATAAATCTCATGAAAAGTGAAAAGTGGGTTACATATGTATTAAGCGTCTATTTAAAGCACAAGATAATCAGGCATCACGACATCAAGGGCAAACACAAATATGGGTAATACAGAAATTTTTATGCGAAAATTGAGTTATAAAGTTTAAAAAAGAAACTTAAAAGTACCCCCCACCCCATAAGTAATCGGAAGTGTCGTAAAAGTTGACAAATGGAAAGCAGTGTATTGCTAATAACATCTGAACATAATAAGAAAACAGCGGTTTCCTACCCGTCTGCCAAGAATATAATAAATATAGATTACGTATAATTAACATAGAAATTTTTTTTCACTCTTACCACAGATTTTGTAAAATCTTTGCCCTCAGAAGAACCAGCAAGAAAACCAGTGGGGCTTTTGTGGGGGTTGTACAATTATTTACAAAATTTGTTTAAAAGCAGCAGCTTGAAAGCGACCACCAGATTCTCGGGTTTATTACTATCCATGTAAATTTCGTAAACTCTTTTACAGTCATACATTCGTTCCATAATATACAGTGTTTGTTATATAGGTAATAAAAGAATTAAAATAACGAATACAGTGAGGTCAGGGGATGCTCAAGCGTACACTGTAATAAGAAATGATTTGTCGAGGATAATCACTGATTCTTATGAGATTTTTTAATCGTTTTAAGGGAATCCAAATATATTTATTTAATTTAACAGTTTAACCCTATCCGTGTAGTGGTGTAAGAATATCCACCACCCCATATCATCCCGCGGGTATTGTAAGACGGGATAGAGGGGAAACAAATCGGGAGAGAGACAGGAGCGTTTTCCTAATAACGACTAAAAATAAACTAGTTTCCAACCCGCTTGCCAAGCGTAGCAACTACGGCAAATATCCCTATAAGACAATCAATGGGAGGGACCTTTGTTCAGCAGTGGACTTTAGGCTGTAATGATAACTGTAAACCTAGGGAAAATTGTCTGACTAGCTAACCACTTCGACCGAGATGTCAACTGATGGACTTAACTCAGCTGGGCTGAATTAAGGAGATATGTTTACCTCCCAACTTGAAAGCAATAGTGTTAAACTTGTGCGTGTTGCTAGTGATGATATTTGGATCTCTGCCGAGGTCCTTTTTGCTGACCATAGGAGGTAGCATAAGGTCACTCAGTGAGCTATGGAGAGGGCTACGCTCGGAGATCTCAGCATGATATACTTCTTAATGCGGATATCCCCACTAGAAACCAATTAACCGACATAGCCCAACAAATTATTAAGTTGAAGTGGCAATGAGTTGGAAATCTCGAAGAACTGCCTACCGGTGGGTAAGATAGGTGCTCAAGTGGCAGCCTTATGCCGGTCAGTGAAATGTAGTTGGGCCCCATATTTAATGGAAAGATGACGTTTCAAGACATGATGGAAGTCAATGGATGCCACCCAGAACCGTGTCGTGTGGTATTCCTTAGGAGAGGGCTATATTTCTTCAGTGGATTTGTAAAGGGCTCTAATAATATTACGAGGGACATACTTTGATTGAAGAGTTTCTTTTATAAAAATGGTTAACTTATATGTACTTGGTTGAGCCTTGCTTAAGCTTATTCCGGCGGCGGCATCAACAGATGAGCTCGAATGGAGAAGTACCACGTTTCCACAATGTAGCAAAATGCTGCTGTTTTTCGTTTGGTGTGTGACGAAAACCGAAGACCACTTTTTACTGATAACGAGGCATACTTTCAAAGGCAAACTTAATATTTTTATTCCATTTATTCGTGTTTATAACTCTTATGAACGTCAAAATCTATGATGCTTTTTGATAGAGTTAATCGAATATAACTTTGTTATATGAATGTATGGTCGTTGGTCATAACTTCTATAAAAAAGATAAAATTAAATTATAGTCCATCTGGTTATATAAAGCTAAGTGTCATATGACGTTAACAACCCAAATAGACTCCTAGCTCCTATGATTAACGTTATTTAAAATAAATAAGTCGGCTCGGTAGCGCTGTGATAAAGCGTTTGTTTGCGGTGTTGTCGGCTAAATCCCGCATGGCTCGCATTCCGCGACATGCAGCGGCAGTTGCTCCGTACAAGGAAAAAAGCCCAGCACGCCCTATTTAATTCTCTATTCCGAAAGTAAACTGATTACGAAATAACATGACTACAACTATAAAAAGCCGAAAACTAACTAAAATCTGTCGAAGTTATTTAATCCGTTTCCTTGATTTTTTTTTTTGTGATTCTATTCTTGTAAAGCTGACCAGTGTAACATCATGATAAGCAATGATGCTGTTGGTTGGTGTTATTAATTTATTTTCATGTTATCATGTAATTATGACCACTAAGTTACAATGCATTGTGATTATGACGGGTACTTATTACCCTATGGTCGAATAGTGACTGCGCTACAATGGAATGTGTGCGGTAGGCAGTTTTATTGTTGATAATTAAAAATTATTGATTACCAAGCAAAGAAGTAAGTTAATCATCCTCGCCTTTACGATTGTTATTATTAAAAACAACCTCTTATTCCATCTTTCGACATGACGATTAAAGACTTCAACTTTCATAAGACCCATAACGCGGTAATTACGCGCAACAGCAACTCACAACGAAACAAGGCGTTCTCAACCACCTCGCTTGCACTTGTTGGCTTTATATCAACCTTTCAAATAGCGTAACATATCCACACCATTCATTTTATTAATAGAGTAAGGGTGACAAACGAGCACTCAGTTCATCTGATGCTGTGGCCCATAGACACATTTATTTTGTATTAAGAATCAAAGCCTTGTTATTCCTAAGGATTAAGATGGAATGCCTCGTTTCTTAATCCGATATCGAATCGATAATTCATTCTTAAATTCGGCCTGGCGGACATTACATCATTTTCTTTTCGAATGAGAAGAAAGTTTGGAATTCTTCTAATTATAGCGAAGTAATTAAGAAAATGTCAAATACCATTAGAAGGCACATGAATTCACACAACATTAATGAACAACATTAGAAATATAAAACAGTATTTTTTTTGTTTTGTACATATGCAAAGAAATTTCAAAACAATATTAATTCAAGCGTTGACAACAAATGAAATATTTTTCTAAGATAAGTTGACATTATTTATGATATGGCGCGACAGGGACTTCCCTTTAGAGGCCACGATGAAATCGAAGATTCTTTGAATAAAGAAATTTTCAAGATTTTTATGTTATGAAATTAGAAAATAAAATTCATTTCATTTTAAGTAATAGATAAAAATGTGTTATTCTCGATAGAAATCTTAATGTAGCAATAGAAATTATTCGGACATACTCGTAATCATCAGATATTATAATTTATTAGCGGTCAATAATTAATTTGTGTCGTAAGATGTAGATGAAATTCTTGTCATATTTTATGGCTTCCGATATTTTGAGTATTTTTTATACAATCTAGTATTAATTCCAGACATAAAATGCCATCGGAAAATATAAAAAGCTAAACTTGCCATATGTTGACAAGTGTTTGTATGGGCTGTAAATAATTATTTTGTATATGGATGTGTGTCCACGTGCACTTTATGTATGGAAAACGGCTTCACGATACAGGAGCAAGTCCTTGAGTTTACTCTGTTGAGTTTTTTTTTTAATAAAAACACATGTAGCGAATTTGCACCTAAAAAAGGAAGTGTGCAAACGTCGTAATAAATGCTAACATGGCAGTGCAAAATAAAGTATTTTTATAAAATTTTAACAGGTTTGGTTTTTTTTATGAAAATAGACATTTCTATAATCACAACAAAATACTTTTAAAAGAGTAAGAAGTCGAAGAAGACCTAAAATTATCAATAGCTATCCATATAATATACTCAATAAAACCATTAGAGTTTTAGCTAATAGATAAGCTATAACAAACGATCGCGAATCAATCTTCATATTTCCTGAAGAACTTCCGACATCAACCTTTTGTCTCTCCAAATTGCCATTAATGGCTCAATTTTTTTACCAATACTAGTATAATCTATAATAAAAAAAAACTTATCAGATTTTGTTGCAAGTGAAAAATATTCTTAATCCTATATTTTTTCAATCTCAATAATATATGTATAATACGCAATTGTATAGAATAAGTAATATGCACATTGCACATAAGCCTTACAATAAATAATATGCCTACTTACTATACAAAAAATCAAATGAATACAGTAGCTCAGCCACAGCAAATTAATCATAATTTTTACTCACATTATTTAAAATGTTGCTATTAAATAAAGAAAGCAATGTTGCAGAAATTTAAATAGGTAGTTCAATACTATTATTAACATTAAAAAATATGCGGTAATTAATTAATAATAATATAATAATAGAAATTGAAAATTTATTTATTCCTCCCATGAAATTGTTTTGTTTAGATATTTAATTTTGCTTAATTGCGCCATAGGAATAAAATTTAGTTTTTGAATTACATCGTGGAGCTACGCTGCAGCTATAGCTAATTACTATTGCAGAATGTATGGGTCGACTCCATCGGAAGAGAACCACCCTGTCACAGAATACCAGCGTAAAATAACAGTTTAAATATGTTTCGTGTGTTGATTATAGAGAACCGGAATTCATTTTACTAGTACCGAGGCATTCCATCTTCATCCTCAAGGGTGATAACGCATCTTTATTTCGATGGTCTCTGTGCACATTTTTCACCCTTGTTCTATATAAAAACTAATACGAGAAAATAATGATTGAGTTTCAATTTATAATATTATGAGAAGTCACTTTAGTCTGTTTTGTATGTATTTCCTATCATTATAAGTACTTCCATGAATAATGTATAGGGATATTTCACGTTACTAGCACAACTTTTAAACGACTCGCCAGTTCATTGATTTTTTTTATTAATAAATAAATTCATATATTTAATAAAATTAAAAAAGTGACAATTGATTCCGGTACATTTTTTCTGTATTCTTAAATTAAATTAAATTAAATGACGGAGGTGGTAAGATTAAGTTAAGTTTATTGTGATAAATTTTCTTCCTTGTGTATCTTATAGAGTAATTTTTAACGACCATTAAAAGTTAATTATTTATTTAGCTCTGCTACTTTTTCTTTACCATAAAATATTACCATATCCCCAGAGAAGAGATGTTGATAGCAATAGATGTGCTGGAAGCGGGCGTGTTCCAGTGTAATGTTACAAATTTCATTGACACCAGTCAGAGCGTCTAATACTAATAAATTACGGCGACAAGTTACACATAACGTTACGGTACGTCTAGGTAATTAATTTTTAATTTGCATTCTGAACATCAGATCCTGCTCTCAAACCAAACTGTAAGTATGAAATTGCACGACAAAAGCTATAATGGGCAAACTATAATGGGTAAACGAACTTTTGACTTGGTGTTCCAAGTAGCCAACGAGATGTTATAGGATAACTTCACTAGGATGAACTCCTCACAGTCTGTTATTCTCTCTACTCTACTCACTGTCCATAAACTTCGAACCAAAGTTCTGCATTGAATGAAAAAAAAGTAAGAGTGTGCTACGTAGAGTGTCGAAAAAAGTATATAGAGTATACATTTTTGACTTGCGTGTATAATATGTTACGCTATTAATAGTGTAAAATTAAACTTAACGTAATGTACTTGATGTACTGAATGTAGGATAATTATATATTTTTTCATACTAAGCCGTCTTAGCTGAAGCTTAAACAAAACATATAATATCCCTCGATTAAAAATCAAAATGCAGATGCGTTGTCACCCGTGAGGACTAAGATGAAATTCCTTGTTTCCAGTAAAAAGAGTCTCCGGTTCTCTACACTCACCATACGAAACACAGCAGCATTAAGCTGCTATTTTACGCTGGTATTCTGTAAGAGCGTGGTCCTTCCCCGGTCGAGCCGACCCATTTGTACTACAACCATAATATAGCTGCAGCATTGCTCTATTACGTTTAAGTTAACGGCTGTTTTTGAATATTTTTTTATTTTTAATTTTAAATTATTTAACATCTTGTTGGACTCTTTTCCTAATAATATATCATTTTCACCATCCTTTTTACCTTGTTCCTCCCACACAAACATCTGTATAGCCTTAAGAATAAATTAAAAATTCAGGAACATTGCCGCACTCAACTGCAACGTTCCTGCTCCTGTTCCTGACTCAATATATACTTGATAAGACTGTTGTGAAGTCCATGTATAGCTAAGGAATATTTATCAGGTCATGTAGAGTGGGAAATAAAAATTAAGCTTAATATTTCAGATATATTCATTTTAAATAATGAAATAATCTCTATTAACATGTATATAATTAGTAATAATTAGCTCTTACGGCTATAATACTTTGGAACGAAACACCTCTTGACATTAAAAAAGCTTCCAACAAGTTTATTTTCAAAAACCAAGTTCGTGAACATTTTAGTAAAGCATTGCAAATGTGAATTAACCCTTTTTTCTAAAGAATGATTCAAAGGTCACATATTTACTTTATTCATCATACATATTTGTATATATTCTAGTTTATTCGAACTTCGTTTCCTTTTTTTCTCTCATAATTAGTTTAGTTTTTCTGTACTACCTCCCATATGTTTATCTCTGCTTAGCCTAATGTTTAACTAGGGAAGAATGCCTTAGGATACTAATTCCACCATATGTGCGATTTTATTTTTTGTGTATATAAGTTGAGCTATATAAATAAAAATACTTAATTGATATAAACATTTTGAAAAAGTAAAAGAAAATCCAATACAAACAAGTGTTAGTTACATATTATTAAGATATGAATTATTAATATAATCATATCACGCCTAGTGTTTTATCAGCATCAACATTATTATGGCCCTTTACTAGTCCAATTAGCATGCATTTACTTAGAAAATTTGCTGATATTAATTAAGCTGAGCAAACGTGTTTGTGAGTGATGAGCCACCAAATCACCGGTAAAGCTACTCCCATAATACTGTTCCTATGAAAATTAATTTCAGTGTTTTTGGATTGATTTTCTCCCATCATTCAGCCACCAGATCCTCGTCTAGCAAAGAGGAGAGTGTACAGGGTGGAAAGTGTGCATGCATTTGGAGAAAAGAAGAAAATTAAATAAAACTAATCATAGTGTTTTATATTATATATACCATGGTGTTTTCTTTTATATTATATAGAGCATAATGTGTACCACTAACTGAATGTATTTTTTTTTGTAACTGAATTGACTAAAAACATACACTACACCTGATGGTTAGCGACCACTGCAACTAGTTTGAAATAAGGGAGGCTTCCGATGCGTTCTGAAGACTTAGGCTGGATTTAGTGCTCAAGCGAGGGTGAGCGCTGACAACAGTTGAGCGTAGCTATATCAATGAAAACCTATTAAGGTGGAAGCTCCAGGGTGGCCCGCGAAATTCAAATTTTCTTGCATTTTTTTGGAATTTGCAGGTCAAGGTCAGGTTGTATGTTTAACAAAATATGATTCGCGACCGTAACGGGTATGTATTTACAGAGTTATAGTTATTATAATCATCAATACAACACTCTAAGTTCGTATTATCCCATTGTATGGCTTTTTCCAGAAAAACTAATTCAAAGGGCTAATATGAACTTACAGGGTTGTATTGGTGACTTTAATGATAATAATTTTGTAAACACATAATTGCTACGGTTGCGAATCATATTTTGTTAAATATACAACCTAACCCTGACCTGCAAATTCCAAAAAACGCAAGAAAATTTGAATTTCGCAGGCCACCCTGGAGCTTCCACCTTTACGGCTACAGTGCAGTACTTCATCAGTACTACGCGCGTACGGCTACGTCGCGCGTACGAAGATCGGCGGTTGAGCTCGTCGGTCCGACGTACGTCGGTTGACTGACGCGCTATGGTGGTACATGCGTGCGTTCAGTGCGACGCTGATAGAGCGATCGACTGTAAGCGCGTACGAATTATCGCGAACAAAAATGAACATTGATACATGAACATTTTTCTCGCAATTTCGAATACAATGAACAAAATTGTCCTTCAATTAAATGGTCTACAATTATTGGGTGCACATGATATCTTTTCCGTCTTTTATGCCGTAATAATTTACGTAAATAGTATCATATAAAGTAGTATATAAATAATCAGGACGTACCGTAAGCGCGTATAGTACGTGCTGACCATCGTTCGGGCACTAAATCCAGCTTAAGACAAAATACTCCACAAGCTTCGATTTTGATTAGTTTTATTTAATTATTCTTTATTGTAACACCTTACACTAAGATAACAATGGGCGGACTTAATGCCTGGTGGTATTCTCTGCCAGTCAACCTGCCATTACATTGGCTCTCTTTACCCATCTGTCCGAATGACAGAAGTGGATGTACGGTGTTACGGCAGAATTATTTCCAGTCGTAAAAAAGTAACAAATAAAAAGTAATAAAAATCACAAAAGCTTTTTAATCGATTTTAGAAACTTATAGCAATCTTTACAAATAATACTGTTTCAGCAGTACTGAGTCGTACAAACGCCAAAGTGCATAGCAAGTTCTTCGCGGTAAACTGAATTTCAAAGACAAATAATTGAATCGGAATTGCTAGAGGGAACAATTGATTCAATGCACATTTTGCAAAAATAGTTTGTTTCCTTCACAGCGCATATATAATTTATCAATGGCATAAAACATCCATGATTAGTTTTAATTAAGCCTATATACGGCCAACTGCTGGACAAAGGCTCACTTCTGAGAGAATTTTAAGCCAAGGAAATGTCCGCCGCGCTGCCCCGCCCCAATGCGTATTGGCGAAATTCAAATGTTTTCGAAATTTTTTCTTATTTCTCAGACGTGCAGGTTTTCTCGCGATGTTTTCCTTCACCACCAAGCGCGTGGTAAATCACTTAGCATTGCAATTAACAGTTTCATTGGTGAAGTTTACAGAGGGCACTTAACCACTGAGCTACAACGGCTCAGGGCGAATCGCTCGCTCATGATAAGTGTGAGTAATTTTATTTTACTAAATATATACTTAAATATTTTGGTTTAGTTACCAATGTTGGTAACAGAAAAAAATTACTTCACTAAGTAATAATCTTTGAACAATTTTGAATCAAAGTTTTTCTGTTCTAATGTTCTTTCCTGAGAAACAGGAGCCACCGGCGGAACGGAGAAGAGTAGCCATAGCGTTTTCTTCAGAGTACACAATTCATTAGGTTCGTATCAGTGGGCTCATGTGGTACCCAAATATCGAGATTTTTTTTATAAACAGCCTTTTTCAAATGGGTCAAAACCGTTTATTCAATCCTCAATTCCTAACTACTAATATGCCGATCTTGCTCTACTTTTTTCAAAAATGGTATCGACTTTATCCATATGAGAGCGACCAGAGCGAGCTGCATCTTTGAAATCAAAATTTCTGGACTGAAAATGCTTCAACCAAATTTGTGATACACTTACTGACACTGCATTACGACCATAAACGTCACAAATTTTTTTGCGGCTCGAGTGGCATATTTCCTTTTTTTTAATAAAATTTCATAATGTATCAAATTTTGAAAATTTGGCGGACAGAAAAATAATTGAAAAAAGACGGGAAAGTGGTTTTTACTTTTTATTTTTATTTTTCATAATATCCTGATATTAAAACCGGACAGATACTAACAGTACAACCAAAGAGATTTTTCTTAAATTTAATACAAATAAAACACCTATCCTCCTATCCTATGTCCTATGAATGATAACGCCATCTTTTTGTAAATTTGACGTAGCAAATCTCTTTTTGCAGCAAAAAACGATTCAGCATTTTTGTAGGAAAACTATTCAGCCACGCAACTAGATTAGTGTTATGAGCAGTGCGGTTTCAACTACTTTTAATGTACGCATAGGATCACATGGACTTACACTTTGACAGAGGGGGACGCCTGCGTATGGCTACTCCTCTCCGATCCGCCATGTTGCTTTTTTGTCTTTCCCTCAAGAAATACATTTATTATATAGAAGATTAGGCAAAGAAGCACGCTGCTAAACTGATGGTAAGTTACTTAGCCCATGACAATGCCAGAGGAATAGCAGGAGCAAAGTTAAAGTCAAATATATGTAAGTATTAAAAATTGGCTTTTGCAAAGCACTTTCTGAACTTCTAATGCTACGCCTTTCCTTCAGTAAATTGTACTGCAGGGAGACCTTGTGAGAATAAACGGCAAGAAACTTACATGTAGACTACCTTATTTCTCCCAACAGTTACAAATAACCTTTAAAATTATATCTGTAAAAAAATCTAAGGAAGCTCGTTATGTCCACGCATTCCTATTTTTTAAATAGTTATTTATTATATTATTTTCTTCATAAGAATGCGATTTGAATTTATGTAAAGGCAAATCAGTAGAATAAAAGGGAATATTGTTTTAAATAGTAACACATTTATTCAAAATGAGCCGCTACTTATACAAAGTTTGTACTTTGAAACATTAAATTTAGATTTATTGCGCGTTTTAAAAGGTGCGGCGGTTAAAGTGCGTTCCTGTCCTTTTAAATATGTACGACATGCTTTATTATAATACATCTTACACAGTACAGTGTTTAAATAAATCATTTAAACATTTTCATGAATGCTCTGACATAACTGTAAAAATTTTCCAACACCTACCACAATAAGTGGCCAAGTAGCTGTGTACGCAAAGTTTTCAGTGGTAACTCTCCCCAATTGTGTGTGAAATTAGGGTTTAGTATTTTCTCATGCAATCATCAACAGGATGAAACACTTGTAGAGACAGTTAGCTTTTGAATAAGTGGTTGTATCCTTCATATTTAACATAAAATATATTAAGCTACCACAGCTTAGGGGCTTAGCGTTCGCTGTAAACTTCACAGGACATAGGTTCAATCCTCGCTGGCGCTAATAAATTGTTAATTATAATTTTACGAGCTGATATACCAAGAGCTCGTCGGTTAACAGAAACAACGTGAGGAAACTTGCATATCTAAAAACATAAATATTTCGAACATATGTAAGTTCACCAAAACACACTGGAATGGTGCGCGGCCAACAAATATTCTGAAATTCAAAATTCAAAAGTTATAATAAAACTAATACAATGTCAAATTTCCACTATTATTTTTAAACATTAATAATAAAGTATTATGTATATATATATATATATATATATATATATATATATATATATATATATATATATATATATAAATTACGTGTCACGTTGTTAGTCCGCGATATAGACTCATATACTACTGAACTGATTTCAATGAAATTTTGCACACTCTGTGCAGTTTGGTCCAACTTGAGAGCCAGGATAGTTTTATCCTGATAAGCGACGCTCAATATTTTTTATTACGAATTTAAAATTTTTTATCTGAAGAGTCGTCGAAAAGGGCAGAACAACGTCTGCTTGGCCTATATATATATTTGTTATAACAGTCGTAACGACATATTTATGTATTATTAGGTTGCGGGACCCTTTTACGCTTAGCAAATGTGAAATTTGGCATATATATAAAGTTTATATGGCAAAAATTCAGGAATATAAAATTTAAATATTATTTGTTTTACTAGCTATGCCCGCGGCGTAGCTCGCGTATATAGGTTTTACATAAAGAATTTGTCGTTTAGGTAAGAGAATATTAAACGATTTATATCATTACTGTATCAATAAGTGGTAACAAAATAAATCATTATCATCAAAGTTCTAAGTCGTTTATGATAGAGCTTCTGTGTAAACGACGCGACGTTAAAAGTAGGCTTAGCCGAGGTGTACACAAAAAAAATACGGGGGCTACTTACGCGGGAAAAAGCAACATAGAGTTGGCAATGTACAAATCAGTCAGTACTGAGATGCACTCCTACAACGCGTAAAGTTTGACCTTGCGCTTTATTTATGATCATCGCATAACCACGCTGACTGTGACTGGGAACTGAACGCGCTTAAAACTGAAAGGAAAGTTATTTCTTAATAGAGGTATTTTGGACAGTGCTGCCAGATCTAAAAACTCATTCAGCGTTACGACAACACAAAAAGCGCTAGATTTCATGAAAACAGCGCTTTAAAAAGCCCTAGGTTTCGCGCTTAATTAACTACAAACAAAGTTTGTGTTTTTTATGATAATTTATATTTCAAGAAAATATAATCATAATAAAGAAAACAACATTAAGTTTTTTTTTCTGGCAATAGTTTTTAATGTATCAATACTTCGCAGGACATCGACTTATATTTATGACAATTTCTGTCAACAGTATTTAGTACTGTACGAACAATTAAAATGTCATTAATTGTTTTAAAGTGCAATGTATTTTGCAACTTAGTTTCAGATGTCAGCTTCTGATTGCGGTTGATACAGTTTTTTTGTGTTATAACTTCTAAGTAACTTTTAACTTAGCTGTGCTCTAAACAGCTAACTGCAACTGAATAAAGCAAAATAAATGCGTTGCCAAAATCATGAACGAAAACTTTAATAAAGGGGATTTCCCCGCTTATAGTCGTCGGTAAAAAATCAAGTTGATCATTCTAAAGGGGGGGCCGGGATATCCATAGCACAGGGTATCCTAGTTTGGACTCCAGTCTCCCATGCTCTTTGTTTTGTAAAAAAACTATGATTGAAAAAGATAAACTGCAACGTACTATTTGTGGGAAAAAATAATAAAGGTCATTATTATTAATATCGGTAATGTGGACTAACAGTGCTGCTATAAAAGAGTTAGATAACCTGCTAGTCGCTACAATTTTTAAATGTGTGGTAAATACACCAAAAAGCGCTGGATTAGGCGCTAGGTGCTAAAATTTTGAAATGCGCGCTATACATTCCTAAAAAGCGCTAGATCTAGTTCACAAAGCGCTAAAATGGCAGCACTAATTTTGCGTATATTATAAAAACAATATCGCGACATTTCGTTGCAATTTTGATACTTTTGGTCGGGTAAAGTTGTATGGCTTGGTAGGTACAAATTTCTTCAGTGAGTCTCAATAGGATTCACCGGCGGAGAATCTCAACACCGCAATTCAGAAAAGGTTGTAATTTGTACAACTCAACTCAATGTCAACTCCATCTATTACGTCCATTGTGTGAGAAAACATCCTTTTTTATTTTCTTTTTGTGTTATATATAGTATAAATATATTAATTATTATGGAACGTTTATTTTACACAGAAATCTTTTTATTACTATTTCTGAGATTTTATGGCGCCATTGAACAAATTCAAACCTACATTTCAAAATAATAATCATTACTTTCGATAGAATTAACCAATTTTAATAAAACAAAAATTAAATGTAACTGGAAGATACGCTTTATGAGTTTCGTAATAATTTCATAAAAAAAAAAGATGTTTACTTTAGACGTGATGCGTTCATTAAGAAAAAAACAGACAGAGACAATTCTAAAAATTATAAAAATGTACTTATTTAATTATTTTCAGTTCCCCGTAAAGATTTTAGCCACAAAAATATAGTATTCAATGTACAGAAATAGACATAACATGTTATCATCATTTTTATTATATGTATATATTTAAAGAGAGATGGCGCTGCTTACATCAATTCTAAAAATAAAAGAGATTAGTTGACGCGATTGATACATCATTATATAAAACGTAAAAGAACTTATAAATCAGTGCCTGCACACTAAGCAAAAAAGAAAGTTTGATCCTCGCCGAAACCAACGCAATTGTTAATAGCTCTTTTAAAATTTGATTTACCACATAGAGTACTTGGCAGTAAAGAATAAATTGAGTTGGTCAACACGCAGTAGGGCAGCGAATAATATAAAGATTGGTAGTAAATATGAAAAATCATCTACAGGAAAAAACCACAACCTGCGTTTTTGCATTACATTTACACAACACCACCATCTATAGATGAAATTAGTTAACTTTTGTACTTTTGGATTTAGTTAATAATGTTAATTTATTTTTGTATAATATATTTTTATTACGTTCTTTAATAATTTTGTTTACTGCGTTTTACATCATTTAATTATGATTTATGATATGATATTAGTTTAAAATGCACTTGATGACTCAAGCAAAGCCACCGTTGTGCAAATTCGTATCTATACTTCCCTACCCATACTTCAAAATATTTATCATAACTTTTGATGGAATGAACTGATTTTAATGAAATAAAGACTAAATGTAACCCGAAGATACACTTTATAATTTCCTTAATAATTTTTATGATATAAATTAGTACTCTATACGTGATACGTTAACAAACAAACAGACAGACAGACAGACAGAAAATTTAAAAATGGTAGAAATGTATTTAATAACAAATTTTTAGTACCCCTCAATCACTTTTATTACAAAAATATAAAATGTAGAGACATCTGCTATTTACATTTTTATTATATGTATAAATAAATATTAATAAATCCAATTGGGCATACCTTAAGCGCATTAAAAATTTCGTATAACATGATTAAACGGAATTTTTAGAGTAGTTTAAATACATTTCGACAGCACTATCTGCTTCAACACTCTCGAAATCCATGAAAATGACACCCAAGATGAAAAAATTGGTACCTACTTCAGCCGCCATCTTGGATTTACTTTCGACAGCACTATCGGATTCAACACCCTCGAAAACCATGAAAATGACACCCAAGATGAAAATCTTGATATCTATTGCAGCCGCCACCTTGGATTTACATTTCGACAGCACTATCGGCATCAGCACCCCCGAAAATCATGAAAATGACACCAATGATGAAAAAATTTATATATATTGCAGCCACCATCTTAGATTTACATTTCGATAGCACTATCGGCTTCAGCACCCTCGAAAACCATGAAAATGACACCCATGATAAAAAAATTGGTACCTACTTTAGCCGCCATCTTGGATTATATTTCGATTACACTATCGGCATCAACACCCTCGAAACCCATGAAAATGACACCCATGATGAAAAAATTGATACCTATTGCAGCCGCCATCTTGGATTTACATTTCGACAGCACTATCGGCTTCAACACCCTCGAAAACCATGAAAATGACACCCAAATTGAAAAAATTGATATATTTTGCAGCTACCATCTTGGATTTACATTTCGACAGCACTATCAGCTTCAACACCTTCGAAAACCATGAAAATAACACCCATGATGAAAAAATTTATACCTTTTGCAGCCGCCACTTTGGATATACATTTCGACAGCACTATCGGCTTCAGCATCCTCTAAAACCATGAAAATGACACCCATGATGAAAAAATTGATACCTATTACGGCCGCTATCTTGGATTTACATTTCGACAACCCTATCTGTTTCAACACCCTCGAAAACCATGAAAATGTCACCCATGACAAAAAAAAATTATACTACTTACTTTTAGTACGTACTACTATTATTTATTCTGTGCTTTTAAATATTGTAATAAAAAAATTCTTATTATTATTATAATCAAGTATTTAAGAAATTTGGTTATTCGAATATTGTGTATTTGTACAGCGATCTTTTTGAGCCGCTGCAAACAACCGAAACAATGTCCACTCACGACGGCGACTGAAGCCGAACTAAACTACTCTGTGGCTGTAGCTCCCCATTTACAGAAATAATTTATATACGAGGCTACCAAATCAACGAAAATTTCGCCATTTTGAAGCCGAAAAAAATTAATTATAGCTAAACAAAATAAAATTACACTCCCATTTACATTCAGTGGCTTCCTACATGATAGATGAAGAGATTAAAAAATAGATTGAGTTAAATAATTTATTTTCAATATTTATCGTGTTCACAAGCCATGGGACATGATAAATCCACACCATAAGCCACTAAAACCCTTTTTTTATTTAAAATAGCAATTAATCGATTTAAAAAAATTATTAGTAAGTTCAACAATTATTTATCTTTCTAACAATGTGCTTTTTATATCATTTATATGTATATTATGATTGCTAGATACGCTTTTATTCGATAAAATGTTGGAATCTTAATTTTTAGGCGATAGTAGAACATACCTTGTGCTTTCGATTAAGGTATTCAATAAATTAAATTAATTAAAATATTTATTGTAATGTTCATACCGCTAATATTATCATCATCATCATCATTACAGCCCTTCACAAGTCCACTTCTGAAAAAAGGCCTCCCCCAAGGAATACCACAAAGTACGGAACTGAGCGACCTGCATTTATCCATGCCAATATCAAACAGTTATTAATCTGTCGTTTACACGAACGTTGAAGTTCCTACATGAGCAGTACCCGCGACTTGTCGTCGTCACTAATGACAACGAATGTTCTAAATTTAGCTACTAGCGTTGTCTGTGCAAATTATACGGTTTTTATTTAGCAACACTGGATTTGGTTATTTTCGCCGTAACTTTTTTCCTAACCGTATCCAGTGTAGCGTAAGAAAACTTAAATAAATTGAATTTGTTCTAATGTCACCCTTTTATTAAACCAATGGCCCTTACAACTCTAAATAAGTAAAAAAGATGGTTGCTTGCATTTTTTTGCTGCTAACTTTTTGAAAACCGGTATTTGGTGGGTTGTTTAAACTTTAAAACAAAAATATGAGGTGTCATGAGTCAGAAGAAATATTTAAGATTTTTTTGTATCATACAGGGAAAATTTTGTATGTATACCAAGAAAAAAAGGGCCAAGTATCGATCCTTGTAGAACACCTGCTTTTATTTTATGTTCTAAAGCCTTTACACGGTTAAGTACAAACTTTTGCACACGGTTTAAGAAATATGATGACAAAAGATCTAAGGCATTATTACTAATGTCGTAATATTTAAGTTTTTTAACAAAACAATTATGATCCACACAGTCAAATGCCTTTGAAAAATTATAGAAAGCGCTGGACTTACCAGGATTGTAAAACATAAGATACCAATATTATACCCGCGATCATCGTCTTTTGTAAAGCCTAATTACCACTTATTCAATTATATTTTATTAAAATTATAATTTGTAGGGTTTTCTCTTCTAGCTGACTTAAATGCATGGACATTTTTTACGCGGTAGAGCCACGCTGCAGCTATATTATGGCTATAGCACGAATGGGCGGCTCGATCGGGGAAGGACCACGCTCTCATAGAATACCAGCGTAACATAGCAGCTTAATGCAGATGTGTTCCATATGGTAAGTATAGTAAGACTGAGATCTATTTTACTGGAAAAGGGGCATTCTATCTTAGTCGTCATCAGCATTTTGATTCTTTATTGAGGTTGAATGTACTATCAGGCAGACTGAGTGCTCGTTTGGCACCCTATTCTATAATAAAACTACCTTACTCTGTTCTATTTAGATAGGATTCATAATAGAGTCAACGCAGATAATCAATATCATCTATTAAATTGGGAATATATAAATTAAAATTATTAATACAGGTTGAAAATCCTCATATATATCTTCCGTTTTATTTTTGCTGAGGTTCCTAAACGTTTTTATAATATCTATAATATAGACACCTTTATGCTTTAAAACATTGATTAAGCAACTATATTGCTGTAATTTTTTTGTTATTTCAGTGGTTATATTTGATAAATAACACGCTGCCAAATAATAAGCTGAATCTTAAAAACTTTGTTATCTGGTATAACTTCATATAATTACGTTTAATGTGTTATTATACAAATAAATGTTATTACTATAACAGGTGCCAAAATATTGCATTTTTCTAGAAATTTATTTATGAAAAATGTTTTAGAAAGAATTGCTATGTCGTAGAATTTTAGAAATCATACCATAACACACAATTTGATATTCTTTCTAACACGTAATGTAAAAGTTATAAAAATGTTAACAAAAGCAATAACCGTTAGCGTCTTAAAATTAAACTACAGCACCTACATAAAGACATACCAGGGCTAAAACTCTTTTGAGATAGGAAACGCCAGGCCTCGTTTCTTTTTGTGAAGATTATCTTTAAGTTCAATCTCTTTATGGATAGCGGCTATCTGTGCATTTAATCCACTTTCTGTTTTTATCTTAAGACAAGGAAAAAGGGCGAAAAGGTTTGTGTCTTTTGTCCGCGACCCCTGATAACAGGGTGACCTTTTCATCTCAACGTTTATTAAACGAAAATACACCTGTGCAGTCGTCAGACGTCACTGCGGAGATTTCATTAAATTCAATGGAGGGTGGTGTAATTGGGATCTTCTGACTTATTTTTCTTTTATTTTTCACCTTATTCTTTGAAATTAATTTATTTATATTTATGTTAATAAGGTTTTCTTCTAGTTTTTAGATTTTGTACTGTTGTACTTTGTTTCTTCTTAAATTTTACTGTAAATTTACTAAGTATAACACTTCATCCGCACACAAGAATATCTGTGAAAACATGCTGAAAAATAACTTATAGTACGACTTGTTTTCTATAATACTCCCAGTATACATGTATCAGGCGTATACTACAAAGTATACGTCTGATACACCACCACTACTACCAGGTGTCAGACATATACAACAAGATATACGTTTGATACGCGGAGACAAGTATACGTTACTCATAAAAAGATTACCCGGTTTTCGCCACTCACCATAAGATCGTTACAGTATTTTGTCACAATTTAAAGCTAGTTTTCTGTCTGAGCATGTTCGTCTTCTACTCATGCAGATTCATGTCAGAGATGTTGAAGCATAAAATTACTGCAGCGTGGTAGAAGCCACTTTAAATAATATACAATAAAATATTTCTAGATCCGTCGAAAGTAATGCAATGTTTCTGGCATCTCCATCAGTTGACTTTAACAAAACACATGGCAGGAGGTTGGATTTTGCATTTTCTAGTAACATTTTACTCCGGATATATAAAAACAACAAGTTGAATTTAATTTAAAACAAGGTAATTGCTATGGCAAAAATGCAGTTAGCTTCGGAGGTAGTAGCATGAAGGTGGTGTAAGGAATTCACCCAACTATATCCCTAACGATTTCCCCGTTGTATTTATGATATGATATGTATAATTATATTAATATAAAGGAATTTACCCTTTATATTAATATAATTTTATTAATTTACGTTGCTATGAAATGTTAGTTTTTTCATAGCAGTTGGGGCAAACGAGTAGCGGCTCACCAGTTCTACCACCAGTGACTACCACCGCCCATGAACAACTACAAAACCAGGGGAATTGTAGGAGCGTTGCCGGCCTTTTCAAAAAGAGTAATCTCTCTTTTTGAAGGTCTCTAAGTCTTATCGGTCCGGAAAAATCGCTGGTGGTAATCGATTTCACTTTCATTAGTTTTGGTAGCGCAGAATTTTTTTTTGACAGAAAACGTACACTTTAAATTTACACTTTAATGCACCAGTTATCACCGTCAAAACTATAAACTGTACAGAGGCAAAGCTTCTAAGGAGCTGTCAAAGTTTTTACCTATTGTGGTGGGGTTAGCATAAGAGGATAAAAATAAATAAATAAAACGTTTTCAGCATTTTAATATATACTTAAGACGTAAAAATTTTATAAGCTATGTATTTGAAATATTTTACTTTTATAAAATATAAAATTGTTTTTAACAATTTGTTGTGGGTTTTAATTAAATGTTAAATTCCTAATTTAATGTAAAGGTTGTTTTTTAAATAAGCTATTGGAAAGCACTCGCATTTCGTAACAAATATAAACTCTTGCACACGTTTTAATATTTCACTACCAATATTTACAAAGTTTCTTTCGCAATCTAAATATTCACGAAATTTTTGCTCAAGAAATTCAACAAACGCGATAAAATTGTCAGGATGTATCATAAAAAAAACTCGAATGAACAGTATCTTTATTAAAATCCTTGTAATGGCTGAAAAAAGTATCTTTTCCCATATTTATACTTTGTTCAGATCTATTAACCGGTTCAGTGCGGATGACACGCCAGGCGTGCGAACGATTACTTTTGAAAACACTTGTTTTGCTATTATTACTAATTAGACGTTTTCTAATCGACTTTACTTTTACATTTGTATAACATTAAACAATATTTAACATTTGTAAATATTAATGAATCATAAACTTTTTTTTTCCAAATTAAGGTTTTTGATTGTTTGATATTTACAAATATTATTTTTATGTGAAAATTCAATTTAATAAAAACCAAGGTTTTCAGGGTAATTTAGCTGTACCTACTTATATAAATGGTTTTTTTATAAAACAAAAAGTTAGTACAAAATGTTTGTAATATCTGTGTAATAAAAGTCACTTAGTCTCAATTTCAAAGAAAACACGTAGTTACCCACTAAAAACAAGTATCCTTCCGTTTGTAACTGATGTTTGATGTCAACTAAACATAATTAAATCTAAACAAGTGAAAAAATCATAAAAAAGAACATTACACATGGCTGATGCACAAAAAGCGTGTCATGAAATATTTGTTCGCCGCCACAGCTAAAAGTAGTCGAAAATCGGTGCCGCAACGAATCGGTTAACGTACAATTTTATTTTCTCACATTTGTCTTAAATCACATTTAAAAAAAACGAACTACATATTTACATGTTAAATATGCAATCAATTAAAATAAAACTAACTGACTGGTATTTTTATAGGTGTTCGAAATGGAGTCTATTTCTCACAATGTACAGTAGATCAGGTTTCCTTAAATACCTTTTCACATTAATTACATGTGTCTGCGCACTTTTCACTTCCATGAATGTAGAAATTATTCTGCTGAGGAGGTGGTCATAGCTGTGGGCCTCTTTGACGTAAACTTGTTTGTTTGGGTCCCTGTACGGTTGTCCCTGTTATCTAGATCCAAAAATGGCTCGTGCGGAGCCGGAACATATCGCTAGCTTTATATAAAAATATAAAAAATTAAATAAACAAAAAATCAATATAAATTATGATTTTGCTTAATGAAAAGAAAATAACAAAATGGTGTGAATTTTTTGATTCTAAATAATTTAATAACGGAGATGAATAAACGAGAAAGCTTAGAAAAAAAAACGATTTTTGTTTTCCTTAATCTATTCACGAATTTCACGAAAACGGCAAAACGGATTAATTTATTTAATGAGAATTATAGGTATATGAGGCGTGGTCGCCCATAAATTTAAAGAAATAATCCATCCCCTTATATACTATGGGGGTGTAATATAATAGATGATGATTATGATAAGATATTCTTGTTTTTATCTTAACCTTATTTAACAGTTTTATATTCAGAAGTTATTATGTGGAAATTATTATTTTATGATTTGATGTCATTTGATTCCTTTTGGTTTTTGAAGTCGATCTTTACTTTTATTATAAATTTTATTAATTATTTCACTTTAAATGTTGATATTATTTGATATTTGATTTTTTAATTTAATTTTTTAATTTTAACTTTTTGATATATATTTCTTTATCATTATTAATGTATGTACATGCAACGTTTAATAATCTTAAAAAATGATACATATTCTACACGAAATTCAGTTTGAAGACTGTCAATTAAATTAGATGTTTACTGAATTAAACGAAAATAAGTTACCACGTAGCGGATAAGCACATAGTAAACTCGTATGCGTAGACGTAAAGCAACGCACCTGCGGTTGACAACCTCATTTGTTTAGGCTGAGGTGCGCGAATATCGCATGTTTTCTTTATTATGAAATATACTGTATCATTTTTAGCTTGCATATATACCTGTTAACTTAACAATATATTTTATCCTTACGTATAATAAATAACAGAGAGAAAACCTGACGTTCAATCCAATGTACATCAGATTTCCGTAACATTAGTGTTTGCAATTTTTCTTAATATTTCAGAACGAAATATACTCATCTCTATTATAAGTATAAATATAATATATGTTATCTAAACGTAAAAAGGGACATCTCCATTGAACAATGGCCATTTTTCTACTACTCATGTTTCATTCTCCACAAATATTTTGTGGCTAAATTGATTTCTAAAAGGAACAATGTAGTTCATTGTTTTAAATGACCTCACAGTCGCATTGATGTAACGTGGCTACTGCACCCTTAAAGCGCTTGCAACCCGCTTCAAAGAATGAATTTTACAGATGCGTTGTAACGCTGTAAACCAAGATGTAAAACAGGAACCCCACTCCTATGTCCTGTGTGGTGTCAACCGAAATAATACAACTTAACGTTCTAAGTCAGTAACTTTACACTATCTAACCTCTCATTATTTCTGTATTTACTAGCATATTTATCGTATATTTTGGTGGTTGGTGTCGCAAGATAATCTATCATCAAATTAATCATGTAGGTGGCATAAGAGGCGACTTATTGAAGTGCCTGGAAAATCATAGTCTCCGGTATTTGGCGGCCTAACCATAATATATATATATATATATATATATATATATATATATATATATACCAGATGTAAAAAACCCAGACATCTGGTACTCTGATAGCAAACCGCCTGCCAAAATTTGAACTAACTAATTATTTGATACTTAATATTTATTATGATTAGAATGACGAAAAAAGTACTGTATACTTTATTGTTATACGTCACACCTTGAATTTTCTTCAGAAATACTTATTGCAAATAAAAAAAAATATCTCGCATTTTAGTCATAAATTACTCTGTTTTTAGGTTTTAGGTCTTATATGTAAACATCATTTTAGCTCTTCACAAGTCCGCCGCTGAACATAAGTCTATCTTAGAAATTCACCTGTATCTATCAACTTCCTGCATATCTTACCAGGTCTTCATTCCATCTAGTGGACACCCTACACTTCATCTACCGGTATGACGCTGCTACTCGAGAAATTTTCTTCCTCATCGCTTGTCAGTTCTTCGAGCTATATGGCCGGCCCATTGCCACTTCAGTTTACTTAGGTTATGTCCGTTATTCTAGTTCTACAGCGGATTTCCTAATTTTTTAATCTATTACGTTGAGAAACCCCAAGCATACCTCTCTCCATAGCTCGCTGAGCGACTTTGAGCTTTCTCATTCGGCCAGCAGTGAAGTTCACGTCACGGATCTATAAATCATCACTAGCAACACGCACTGTTGTACATTCTTGTTTTGAAGTTTCGAGGTATGCCTGACGAGAAGATGTATCTTCATTTTTCAAACGCGGCCGAAGTTGAACTTATCTAGTCGAAATATTATATATCATCATTATCATCATAGCTCTTCACTCGTCCACTGCTGAACATAGGCCTCTCCTAAGAAATGCCACAAAGCACGTTGCTGAGCCATCTACATCCATCGACTTCCTGCATGTCTCACCAGTTCGTCACTCTATCTAGTGGGGGAACGCCCTATATAGACTATTTGGCCCAGGTTAATATACTCGTCAACAACTTCGATCGTAGTGTTCCCAACAACTACTGGCATAGGTGTGACATGGACGTTTCACATAATCTTTGTTTTGCCCATATTCATCTTAACACCTATCCGTTGGGAGACACTATTTATGTCATTGAGCTTAAGTTCTCCAGCGATTCAGCTATAAAAAAAATATTGACGGAAAATCGAAAGTGTTTAATGTACTCGCCATTGATGTCAATACCGTCTCCTTTTCAGTCCAGTAGCCTGAAACTTCTTCTAATTCAACAGAGAAAGTTTCGGGGATATAACGTCACCTTGTCTCACAAATTTCTAGCCATTGTAGCCCTACTGTATAAACACTTAAGCACTTAGATATATATTGTTTCCAAAGGACTGGTTGTAGTCTGCTTGCGAGATTATTCGTAATGACTCTCGAAAACAAGACGTAGACGTCTACGAGACAAAAAAGGTATGATTTTGATTATAAAGTGTGATTCTGATTATAAAATACTCAACCTTCGTCAACACACTCCCAATATTTACCATGTTTTTAACAAGAGACTTGTGAACGATAAATTCGACACCTCCTTGAGACAGATGTTTGCCCTGCCGGTGATAGAAGAAGTTGCCGGATTCCAGAATTATCGTGTCCTCCCCCTGTCTTCGGACCTCTAATAGTCCTAAAATATCCCAGCGCCACTTGTCTATCTCTTCTTCCAGCTCCAGGATTTTCTCGTCTGTCCTCAGGGTGCGTGCGTTCTATGTTGCCAGGTTGAGTCGTCTTAGGTGGCAACCGAATATACACCGGAGACTTTAGCACCTCCTGTCACGCCATTACCATGATTGCCACCACAGCCAGGAATAGCGGGGCCGCCGGTGGTTGGAGGCTGTTTCTATGTAACTGTAGGCATGGGGGTATATTTCCATAGTAGCCACGCTTGACTAGCAGGTTTTTAAGCGCAATTTTTTTAAGTTTTGTTATTCTGATGTTATCGTAAAGATACTGCTTCCCATCTTTTTTTTTATAGGATAAGGGTGACAAATGAGCACACAGTCCACCTGATGGTAAGTGTTTGCTGCGGCCCATAGACATCTACATCTATCCTCGTTTGCGAATCAAAATGTAGATGCGTTGTCACCCGTGAGGACTAAGATGGGATGCCTCATTTCCAGTAAAAAGGGCCTCCGGCCACCTGCACTCACCAAGCGAAACGCAGAGGTAAACCTCTACTTCACGCTGGTTTTCTGTGAGGTTGTGGTACCACCCCGGTTCGAGCCGGCCCATGCGTGCGACAGCAAGATCTCCTGACTCAGTTTCATTTTGTCGCCTCTTAAAACAACATTACAATATAACACTATATTACAATAACTTAAAATGAATTTATACATCTTTATTATTGGCAATATACATTGCACGCTGTAACAGAAGATTACATAATTGACGTATTCAACTGCGCTGGGTCACAAGCGGAATATTGCGACAAATCTACTTGTCCAATACACCTTTAAATAAAAGTAACCAGGGTTGTCAATAGTGATTTACGGAAACGAAACATGGTCCTATACTGCCGGCAGTGTGATGAAGTCTAAAGACACGCAGTTATCGACGGGAAGGGCTATCTTTGGAATTAATCTTTTTCTAGAAGAGTCAAACGAGCATGCGGATTACCTGGTGGTAAGTGGCAACCACCTCCTATGAACAGCTATACCAGGAGGATTCTCGAAGGCCTTGAGTCGTATCGGTCCGTATTTTGTGGGAATCTATGTGGGAAGTCCACGTTCAGTAATAGATTTGTTTAATAATAGATATGGAATCTTTTTTTTAACTTTATAATTTTAATTTTGTAATATATCTACAAAAGCTCTAAATAGCATCTCAATTGTAAAATTTCCTAGTCTCTACTAAGGAATTTTAAACTTGTGTTTTATTATGAAGTCTTACTGATATGCAATTTCATTTTAATATAACTTTTTTTTATTTAACTTACTACAAGATGTCTTGTAAATTGATACCCGTTATCCTAAAACATGGCTTGGATATTTTGTGTGATCGAACAAGCCATTGCCAACACCAGTGATAGCACCACTAAATTTTGGTTGCCAATTTTCGGTTGGCAAGGCACTCTGGTTGATGTTTAGTCTCGTCCGTTAATCAGCTGAGTGGGCAGGTGCAGTTGGCTTAGATCCCAATTGTCCGATATTTTCAAGAGTTATAACCTAGTGGTACCGAATTTACAATGTTAATATTCTTGTCTATATTTTTAGACAAATATTAAACAAATAAATTTCCATTCTAAATGTGAACTAGAGTTCATAGCAAACATATATATTTTTTTTACACACATTTTTCACTAAAGAAATTAATTACGCCGTAAACATAACAAGTGGTAAATTTAAAAGTTTGTACAAACGACTTCAATATGAATATAATTTATTATTAATTTTTTTTTAAAACTTCGACCGATTTCGATAAAATTTAAATGGGACTACCTGGAAAGTATACCCTTTGAAAGAATTTTTCAAATCGGTTCAGGCGTCTTTGAGTAATCGGTGAACATACATAAAAACAAAAATATTCCGACGAATTGAGAACCTACACCTTTTCTGAAGTATTTTGAAAGTGAGCAATGTACAGGTACATTTCCATTGAAAAAGTAATATATTTTTCTAACTTCGTCATTATCTTTACAGCCCTTCACAAGTCTACTGCTGAACTTAAGAAATGCCATTAAAACTAAAGTAAAGTAAAAAAGTAAACTAAAAAATAAAGTAAAAAATCTTGACACATTTTTGCCAAAGCTGCCTAAATATTCAAGTCAATCAATAAAAAGGTATTTATTTATAAATTGTTACTTTTATATAGGATTTTTCTTGTTAAAATATATCAAAATCCTCCGTCTAGTCATACTCTCGCTTAATACAATCGCTTCGTATATTCGGTTGCTTAGTCTCTAGACAAATAGGGACGTCAGTCACAGCGTAGCTCGTTGACGAGCGAAAATTGCTTTGATTTTCTAACAAATCCCTTAGAAGAACAATTGCCACTATCGCGATTGGCATTCAAAACGATCACATTGCGCGCCATGTTATTCTTACACGTTCAATATTCGTTAAATTTTCGTTCCGTTTTGTAATAATTTTTAACAATGCGGTTAATATAGCAAATTAACAATTCAATTACAAAAATATCCTCGTAAGATTTTAAAAGTGAAGCAACTACATCAATACGTAGGTAGCGCATTGGCTAATCTTTTGACTGCATCTCTGCGGGGTCGTTGCACTGGTTCAGATCCCGTACAGAAGAAATAATTGTATACAGAATAAGTACTTGTTTAGTGCATGAGATATTTCAACTAATGGACGTGCAATGAATGTATGTGAGATATTTCAACTAATGGACGTGCAATGAATGTATGTGAATCGCATCCATGCGAATTGAGAAAATTCTAATGTTTATCTAAAAACATATTTTGATAATATTTGAGACCTATGAAACAAACAGACATATATCAATTCTCACGACTTCCATATCGATTTTGACACACCTCTCTGGCATCTTTCACATCCATATACCTAGGCATACATGCTCGTCGGTTAAAGTTACTCTTAGTACGACCTATATTCATTATATCACCAATTTGTTTGATAAACTTCCATCTACGTCATCCCTTGCCGAATTTGCCACATTTGCAAGAACAAAAACAAAACAATTTTTACTCTTTCCTCATTTCATATTTCTACGTTTCCAAACAACCAAAGCATTCCTTTCTTACTCCTAGTCATTACATTTTCTTGCAACTGCACTTTTCTTTAATCTCACAATTACTCGCCCTATTATCACACTCACGCTACGGCAGATGCGGTTGTTTAGCACGGTTCGATGAAATGTTCATCGAATCTTCACGATCTCGGTCGTACGGACTGCTCTGCGTCCAATCAATTCTCAACTGACCCTCAACACATACGCTACGACAGATGAAGTCGTGTAGCATGGTTTGATGAAGTTTTCATCGACCTTGGTCAAACACACCGCTCTTTGAGCAACCTATTTCAGATCAAAACCGTGTATAAGTTCGTGAGATGATTGTCTATGAAAAATAAGTAAAAGACCCATCAATCAATAAATACTAACTATGATTGAGAAGATTAAGAGTTATATCTCAAAGTGTTTCAATTTCAATATCAATCTGTGGTCTAAGAAAAATAGAACAAGTTGCAAATATTTAAATCGCAAAGAAGCAAAAACCGCTAAAGCGGCATTTGGACAGAAACTTAAGGCGACTTACGCTTAACTTAAATTTAACTTTAGTTTGCTTAAGCTTATCTTCAGGCACAGGTATTACCGCGGCTTCCAGCTTTGATAAAGTTCTATAGGTGAATGGAAAGGTACAAATCAGGTCATTAGAATCGATTGCCATTTTAAAAGTTCAATATTGAACAGTAATACGATGTGATAAACTAATATTAAAAGTGGTATAATGTTATCTTTCAGAGATTAAGGACATAGTTACATTTTTGACGTGCTTGAATTTAAATATTTGAATTCCAAGCTAACTTACGCAAGCACACATTGAAACAGTTTTCAGCTATATTTTATATATTATACCCAACTAAACTTGATACTTTCTCAGACCAACAAAGGAAGAAAGACGGAGCGCGTACGTTTTAAGTGAAGCTGAAACCATGCTCAACTTCTTGACACGCACTTTCACATGCATTTTTTTTTCTTTATCATTCCTTAAAAGTTTGGATGCACCTATGGAGTGTAGAGTATGGAGGACCATATCTGTATATGAAAACTGTCTCTAAAAACGCGTCTAATAAGAGTGGCCCTGCAGTAACATAGGATAAATTAAAAAAAAAAGCGCCAAAATTAATTAAAATAAGATGGAGAAATAAACAAGGACCGAACAAACCACTTGGTTTTGTACTACGTAAATAGTTGAGGTTTTGTATACTGGCATTTTTTTAACTACTCTAGTCATGAATTATTAAAATATTTGAATTCAGCTGACTTCACTCCATCTACAACAGCTATATTCATATCGTAGTTTTTCAGACGCCAGCGCTATTGTGGTAGGTTTTGGAACCTCTATTTTCCGTATATAGTGGGACACTTATTCAACTATCGCACCTTATAAGATGGTTCTCCTTCTACTCTACACTCCATAGATGAACCTTAAGCATGATTGCAAATGATTTTAAGATGCATACATATACATGAGAGTGTGTTCTTACAATAAGGTGAGCATGGTTTTGGCTTGGTTTCTGCATCCATGCATGTTGGTATGAGGATACTTGAAGTACCTTTTATTAATTTTACAAGTTTTAAGTAAAGTTTGTTGGGACCTCTGCAATCGCATTTGGTATCGTGTATGCATAACTAACTAGCTAGTATAAGATAAATTTACCAAATATTTAACTAAATTCTCAAAATTTTATTTTTTTTATATTTCCCATTACACCTGAATCATAATTTGTTGTTACTCTAAAATAAATATTGCCGGCCAACAAAAATAATAATAAAATATTTAAATTTATAAAGGTATAAGACTCGTCAATAACAGTATTTAGGATGAGGATTAAAAAATATTTTTCTAACATATTAAGCTATCATTTGCAAATCGAAGGCGAGTACATATCTCACCTTAGTTTTGCCGACGATATACTCCTTATAGCAGAATCTCTGGAGGACCTAAGCACTGCTCAATGGCCTAAAATGTGTCACCCAACGGATATGTCTTAAGATGAACATGGACAAAACAAAGATCATGTATAACGTCCATGTCACACCTATGCCGGTAGTTGTTGGGAGCACTAAGCTCGAAGTTGTTAATGAGTATGTTTACCTGAGACAAATAGTCCGGTACTAGGTAAGTCCAACTTCGACCGAGAGCCAATCGATGGTTTCAACTCGGCTGGGCAGCGTTCGGAAAATTACGGCACATCTTCTCGTCAGGTATAGCTCAAAACTTGAAAACTAGACTGTACAACCAGTGTGTGTTCGCAAAGCGAGTTATTGAGAGGGCTATGCTCGGGGCTTCTCTGCGTGATAAACTTAGAAATGACGATATCTGCAGAAGAACCAGAGTGACCGACATAGCTCAACGGATAAGTAAGCTGAAGTAGCAATGGGCCGGCCGTATAGCTCGAAAAACCGACAACCGATGGGGGAAAAAGGTTCTCGAGTGGCGGCCTCGTACCGGCTACCGGCACTAGATGTGGAGTGACGACCTGGTAAGACATGCAGGAAGTCGATGGATGCAGGTGCCTCAGGACTGTGCTTTGTGGCATTCCTTTGGAGGGGCCTATATTTACCATTGGACTTGTGATGGGCTGTAAAGATGATGATGATGAAGCTATTATTTTATTAAATTAAGTGACATACATTGGTGAAAATAATCGTTTTATCTAAAGATTTTTCATAAAATTTCACTTGGGTTGAATTTTTAATTTCTTTTGTATATAACCTAATTCAAAATATTTTTCTAGCATCTATTTTTCTTGGGATTTGTCAAATTGATTATACTTTTTAGTTTGTCATGTCCTGTTTGCCATGTTGTCGTGTAAAAGGGAAATTAAAAAAATCTCTGTTTAGATTTCTTGAGGGCAAAAACACATACTGTATTAATATGAACAAATTATCAATTAGACAATAACATTTCCTAAAGTTATGAGTAAATAAAATTAGTGTAAGATAAGCGATTGATGGATAATAACAGGTTTGAAAAGTGCTGTTGTAAGCCAATCGGCGCTTGGAACGTATACACATCATTTAATGAAGTTAACAAAATGTATCTACCTGAATTTCACTATTTTCAATAAAAATGTTTTTACTATTCCATACGAGTAATTTAATTAGCTCCGCCAAAATGTGGTTCTAATATACAAAAATGTGGAAAGGGCAAAATATTTTGTTTGTTTATTTTACGAAACAAAATCAATGATCAAATGAATAACACGATATATTATGTACAGTTCAAATAGTGTAACACCGACTTGAATTTCTTGGAGCTTTGCGAGAAAATCTCCAATATAAACCAGGGACAGGAAAATGTATAGCCATTTTCTTACCAACATCTTATTCGCAAGAAAATCGAGGTCACTGAATTCAGGATTCGAGTACCTACCACCTATGTTATCGTTTTATTTTTTGCTTTATTATGAAACTCTTAAAAAATAAAATGTAATATAAATAAGCGTAGTTTATACTGTAACCGTCCGTATATCAATTTGAGTTAACGTTTGAGTACAATATCAACTTTTATTATTCGAGATTAAAATAAATTACACTATTTATTCGGTACATGTCTACGTGAATAAGCTGGCAATGTGTTGTGTTAAGAATGTATTGTATAGCCGTGACCAAAATCATCTAGGAATATTTGTTTATTATTAAATTATACGTAGATAACTTCATAAGTGAACTTAACATTTATGTGGATTATAAAACATAACGGTGGTGTACACGCTTAATTTTTCAATCACGTATTCAATTTTTTATCCAGATGTCCTTATAATAGGAATTAAAATGGTTTCTATAAGCGCTTTACTATTTAATCTGTAAACGTTTATAAACTATGGGTATACTTTTATCGATTCAATAATTTCCATGCAGCATGTTATTTTACATGAGATACGAATATTCGAAAGAATAGGATTTTTTCGTAATGCAGGATTAATATAATATTATTTGATCTATTCGTAAAAAATGCATTAATATTAATTAGCATTACTCAACAGAAGACATATTTTTTATCACATTTATTATTTTATATTTTTTTGGTTGAATAATTTATTCCATATAACACAATTTAAATATTAACAAATGAATAACACATAACGCACAACCATGTCGAACGATCCGTATTATTAATTTAACCCTTATGTACAATTGTAGCATAGTATGGTGAGATTTCAAACGGGGTCAGCCCAATCATGCTAATGAAAACAAGCCATGCAATGCGGCCATGTGTTTAGCCTCCTGAATATTCAGTACGGCTATTTTCTTAACCCCCTTTAGATTGTTGTTGCAATCTTAAATTATTTTCACATAACATTAGCTATTAAAGTACCGGCCATAAATAATTGCAAATTGAATATTGTAATAGTAATAAATATGCTGCAAATGTTAGTGGCAGAGTTGCAAGGGACGACCTAGACGAAAGTTCATCGAATGAATTGGCGAAAATATATTCCATGCGTATTATTTGCCTAGCCCTCTGTGTGACGGGAGTGATAGTTTATGTATTATTTTGTTAATGAAAAATAAAGCAGTCACATAGTAGGATATTCTGTTATATTTACACACTGCACCACAGTAATATATTTGAGTAGTTTTTTGCTTAAGGCAATGTGGTGCGATAAGTCATACGATTTCATTCGTAAGAGAAATAGTTGCTACTTAAGTATTACGGTTGGGAATGTAAAGGTTCGTTATTTTTTGAAATTGTATCATAGAATGTACCTTAACTGAAATAACATTACTTTACTATTTCTTAAAGTAATTTTAAGGCATATCAAATAACATAAAATAAGCAGTAAAGTTATTGCCCCATTTTTTTCTTCAGACTAATATTATGTTATATGTGGCACATGAAAACAAGAAACCTATTTGGCAAATAAAATTCTGAATAAACAATTGAACAAGGAAGAAAACTTTATTAAGACTGTTTTCATTTTTATTTTTATTTTTTATTTACAACACCTTGGGCATTCTGTTGATTACAAATTAGTAATAAAATTTCAGTTTTTTGTTTCCCTGCAAAGGCCTACAACAATAGAAAATAAATGTTATACGTCATTGTTTTGAATATAATCCTGGGATGTGGTACTTCTGTTAGTTTTAGCATATCGTACCTAAAATTTAAAACGGACTCTAGGTCGTTAACGGAATAAGTTACAGACCTGTGATTCCGATATTTGAAGTAAATATTTACCCGATAATAAATATTAAATTAGAAATTTATTTAAATTATTTCAGTAAGGGTCCCACACACAAATTACATTTTTTTATTCTTGGATAATTGTATTAATAGGTGTAATTTTCTAGGCTTCATAAATTTATGTGAAAAAAATTATATTTTATTATTTTTAAGCTTCAAAAATAAAGGCTTTTGTAATGGGGTTTATCTCAAAAACTAGTTAGGAATAAGACATTTCTGTATATTATGTACCACTTAGTGTATTTGAAAATAGATTTAGATGCAAAGAATAAGGGTTATAAGTTAAGGTTATAAGGTAAGTGTTGTAAAGTTGTTTAAGGGCCAAAAGTTAATTGGTCGTAAAATATGGAACACTAACAGCACGAGGTTTAAATTTTTATATACAATAATTTGTAAAACATTTTAAGCTCCTGCTCCAGGCTCTTGATTTTTTATGTATAATATGAACACGTATTCTGGATATCTGAAGTAAGATATACACTTTGCTAAGTTCTACTTCAATAGGTCCCCTCAAATATTTGCAATACGAGTATATTAAAATTTTTCAACAGCGGTAGAGCCACGCGGCAGCTTTTGCTGTCGCACGGATGGGCCGGCTCAAACCGGGGTGGTACCACGACCTCACAGAAAACCAGCGTGAAGTAGAGGTTAACCTCTGCGTTTCGTTTGGTGAGTGCAGGTGGCCGGAGGCCCTTTTAACTGGAAATGAGGCATTCCATCTTAGTCCTCACGGGTGACAACGCATCTACATTTTGATTTGTAATAGAGGATAGATGTAGATGTCTATGGGTCCCAGCAACCACTTACCATCAGGTGGACTGTGTGCTCGTTTGTCACCCTTATCCTATAAAAAAATGCTTTTTTTGTATCCAATCGGTGCTGACTCGTGACATTTCTTTAAAACCGTCGCCGCCTCTAGTTTACCCTAGCACAATACAGTTTTCCCCACAAATT
Source organism: Parnassius glacialis (assembly GCA_033319125.1). NCBI lineage: Eukaryota > Metazoa > Arthropoda > Insecta > Lepidoptera > Papilionidae > Parnassius > Parnassius glacialis. The sequence continues at coordinate 46,537,347 of JAVANC010000006.1, read as the reverse complement.
CTGCCTTTTGGATTGATTGGGGAATCATTGCTCCAAAAGCCCATGAATTTCTGTTCTGTCAATTAATTGGGTTCTTTTAGCCAAAGGCTTTCACTCCTCACCTTAACTTGAAACGTGACTCTGTAAAGTGCAGACCATCTTTAGTCGTTTTATTTTCGTATTTCAGCAGAATTAGCTTTGGATAGGATCCAAAAGTAAGCAAGCATCGAAAAAGCTTATTCACGGGAGCTATGGTGCTTTGGACGGAAAATCTAAATGTACATTAAGCTTATACGATTTTATGGAGGACAGCTGAATTCCTGAAATTGCATTCCTTGATTTAGTGGAATGTTAACAAGAATGATACCCATTGGTTATTTCAAAACTAAGACTTCAGTCGAAATCGTCGTAGTCGCTTATCTGTATTTTCTACTTTCGTAATTTATTCCATTTTCTAACATCATATAACAAGAAATTAAAAGAAACATTTAATTATCGGTTCACTAATTTTCCTTAAGCGATGTGCGGTGGTTGTTTTCCCCTTTGTATATGTATTTAATAGAATATTTACGAAATCATGTCCCTATTGTATGCTTTAGAATGTTTTCATTTTATACTGTCTATTACAAACAATAAAAAATCAAGAGTTGACTTGAGTTCGGCAAATTTAATTTAAATTTCAAAATGTTACATAAAATAAAATAACTAAGCACAGGCTCGGGTGGAAATTGTTCCAGCCGCCATAAGCAGGGTTCGCGTAAACTTTTATTAATAAAAGAGTAAGTAACTGTAGGCATAAGAATGCCTTCAAACATTTTCCAGACGTGGGAATAATAAAAAATAAGCGAAATTGATGAGACGAGCGTGGCGCCCAGACGCCCCGCAGAGTTAAATTTTTGCCTTTAATATTGCGCGTTCCGTTTAAAAAAAATATGATAACAAAATTTATATTGATCACTTATATTGTTCAACACCTTTATTATTTATTAAGTTTAAAGATACGGTGAAGTCCTTCATTAAACCGTTTAATTGCAATGAAGGTACTAAGAAATAAATTACTTTAATTATCTTATTCTAATCTTACCATATTGGAAAGAACTTGCCTTAAGGTGAAAGCTCCAGGGTGGCCCGCGAAAGTAAAATTTTCTTACGTTTTTTGCAATTTTCAGGTCAGTGTCAGATTGTATGTTTAACAAAATATAATTCGCGAGCGTAGCGAGTATGTATTTATAGAATTATATTCATTATAATCATCAATACAACCCCCTAAGTACGTATAATTCCTTTGAATGAGTTTTTCTGGAAATAGCCATACATTGGAATTATACGAACATAGACGGTTGTATTGATGATTATAATGAATATAATTCTATAAATACATACTCGCTACGCTCGCGAATCATATTTTGTTAAACACACAATCTGACACTGACCTGCAAATTGCAAAAAACGTAAGAAAATTTTAATTTCGCGGGCCACCCTGGAGCTTCCACCGCTTGTCAGGGTATTCGTTGATCGCAGTACCAGTTGGTTCACACATTTGACGTTATTTGCCCAGATCAGGGGTTTTCATGCCTATTATAAGTCAGAGATGATTATATCGCCAGCTGTTAGTCATCACATGATAATTTCTCATGTCTGAGTTTTTCTGTCTCGGATTTTCCTTCGTAAGTTGTAAGATGGCAGGACTCCATTTCTGCCTAGTATTCCGTCTGGGTTCCACCTAGAACCCAGTTCAGTGGCGTGCCCAGGGTCTTGACTTAAGGCCAGCCCAACTTTATATATTTTTGGTGCTGATAGGTATTTCATATCTGGCATAATGCAAATACAAGATGATAATAGCGTTATATAGCCTTAAGAACTTTCTAAGATCTCTTATTTTCGTATTCCATCCCAATATAATTATTATAATATTATACATAATTCCAATAGTTCTCTATAATTTTAATAGAGATTTCTTTTATGATAAACAATATTAATTTAACTATATCAGCAATGTAATTTAGGTCGTTCAGTATTTTATAACAAAAATTTCTCGAATATTTCTTTAATTCTAATAATTTTTAATTTCATCGTGAGCTCTGAAAGGAAATGTTTGTTTTGCTATTCATAATATCAATTAATCTAATCAGTGACAAACACTACAAATATTGTCAATGTGCACAAGCGATAGAGCGATAGGTAGATATTATGTTTATTTGCCACCAAAAAAAAATCACAAATTCTGTACGTTATTGTTAAATGATAAAGTAAAAGCAAATAAAATAGTTAATTATATTTCGAAGAACTTATATATTATGTATAATATCATAGTATTTGACATTTGCTAAATAATTTCGCTTTAACCAAAAGTATTTCAATTATTACTATAATATGAGTATTTTAACATTTCATCACACCATTCTGAAAAAAACCATGTAGCACGAACATGATAAAGGGCTAAATAGAATGTGAAAGATTAACAATCCAATAAATTTTCGAGTACATGGATCTATTAAAAATTGTTTTTCGTGAGTTTCACAAGTTTGTATTCAGAAATATGCGCCGGTTATGGCGAATGAATGGTAGATTATTTTGGATAAATTTAAAAATATTAACCTTTCTCTTATGAATTAAAATATGTGTATAGTTTAAAATCTCATACCGTACTATATCCCTCATATACTATCATCAAAACTCGTAAAATTACTCAAAAAATTACTCGTAAAGTTATAATAATAATTTATCAATTAAAAAACGTAAATTAACTCTTCATTGAAAATAATGAAATAAAGTTTGTATTTTTATACTTCCAGTCACCACTTAACAATGAATCATTTTGCGGAATTTTTATATAAGCCAGGCTTCGCGCAGTATACTAATCCTGTATAATCTTACCACAGCAATTATTTATTTTTACATTTTTTAGGTTAGAAAGGTGTGGAATATCTAAATTTGCGAAGCCCGATATGAAACTAATGTGTTCAAGAAAGATTGCGTCATTTAGTCATCCAGTCGTTGCGTTTGCGCGTCATTGGCGTGTAAGGAACAATGGCAGACTTTTAAACATAAAATTTGTTGAGAAGGAATGGTAGCGTCTATATATTAAAAATATCTTAAAATGTTAAGCCTCAGTTCCTTAATAATTCTGTCAAAGAATTTTGTCCTGCGAAGGCGTCAAAAAAAGATATTTAGATTTGAACTTCTTAGGTTATGTCTTTGTCACTTAAAAAAGTCATGCGTCCTGTGGTTGTTTGATGTTAGTTTAATACATTCTCAAAATAATGTACCTACTAACATAATTGAGAGTTTTTAGATTATTGTATCTCTATTATATATTTGAATACTATAAATGTATTTTCTGGCATTGCTTCAGAAGGGCTAGAACCCAGAGCCCGAAAGCCAGTAAAAAAGTGACATTTTGCTTCAGCTAGTGTTGCTATAATATTAAATGGAATTGTTACATAGTGCTATGATTGAGATAATGTGTTATTGTAGGAAGTTCTTTGTAAGAGTTTTATTTTCAACCACATCACTTTTATTTTTATTATAACTGATAGTATAGTTATTACTTATAATAACTTAATATAAAAATATTTTTTGTTTGTGTGTTGTGTCGGTAGTCTTACAAAGTTATACGAAAATAGTATGAATATGTTATTTGATATTCCCAAAAATATTTGCTTTTTTCTGTGGCTTTAATTAAAATAAATTTTTATTTGAAAAATCATAGAAAAATAATAAAACGCATTATATATATATATATATATATATATATATATATATATATATATATATATATATAACTTATCTCTAGACGCAATAATTTTTGTCAACTATTTTTCTGCATTGTTCTTTAAATATTAGCGCTCGTTGTCTTCTGTTCTGAAGGGTATAGATAGTCAGTATAATTAAAGACTGTGCGAAATTCCATCTCAGTATACAGAGATAATAGCGCATTTGTAGCCTTATTTTTTTTGAAGAGGGTGCGGGATTCCTTTTCAGTATACATAGATTATAACGCATTTGTAGCCTTATTTTTTTTTGAAGAGAGTGCGGAATTCCATCTCAGTATACAGAGATAATAACGCATTTGTAGCCTTATTTTTTTTGAAGAGGGTGCTGAATTCCATATCCGTATACAGAGATAATAACGCATTTGTAGCCTTATTTTTTTGAAGAGGGTGCGGAATTCCATATCCGTATACAGAGATAATAACGCATTTGTAGCCTTATTTTTTTGAAGAGGGTGCGGAATTCCATATCAGTATACAGAGATAATAACCCATTTGTAGCCTTACTTCTTTTTTGAAGAGAGTGCGGAATTCCATCTCAGTATACAGAGATAATAACGCATTTGTAGCCTTATTTTTTTGAAGAGGGTGCGGAATTCCTTTTCAGTATACATAGATTATAACGCATTTGTAGCCTTATTTTTTTTGAAGAGAGTGCGGAATTCCATCTCAGTATACAGAGATAATAACGCATTTGTAGCCTTATTTTTTTTTGAAGAGGGTGCGAAATTCCATCTCAGTATACAGAGATAATAACGCATTTGAAGCCTTATTTTTTTGAAGAGGGTGCGGAATTCCATCTCAGTATACAAAGATAATAACGCATTTGTAGCCTTATTTTTTTGAAGAGGGTGCGGAATTCCATCTCAGTATACAAAGATAATAACGCATTTGTAGCCTTATTTTTTTTGAAGAGGGTGCGAAATTCCATCTCAGTATAAAGATATAATAGCGCATTTGTAGCCTTATTTTTTTTTGAAGAGGGTGCGGAATTCCATCTCAGTATACAGAGATAATAACGCATTAGTAGCCTTATTTTTTTTGAAGAGGGTGCGGAATTCCATCTCAGTATACAGAGATAATAACGCATTTGTAGCCTAATTTTTTTGAAGAGGGTGCGGAATTCCATCTCAGTATACAGAGATAATAAGGCATTTGTAGCCTAGTAGGTGTAGTAGAGTAGTAGGAGCTCCTTTGAATTTCTAATTTATTTTCATATTCATTGATATTTAACAGAAATACATATTCTGTGAAAATTTCAACTGTCTACCTATTACAGATCATGAGATACAGCCCGCTGACAAACAGACGGACGGACGGACGAACGGACGGACGGAGAGCGGAGGCTTAGAAATAGAACCCCATCTAGACAAAGGTTTTAACTTCACTTCTCGCAATATAAAATACGCAGAATTTTCGAAATGTTAACCTGCCTTAATATGAAATTTATTATGTTATTCATAAAACCATTTATAATTTGTTTGAGTTTTATTTTATTCTATGACTAACTTTTATTTCATAATTTAAAAATTTACTTTAAATAACATAAATATGTCATTGAATTTTATACTCTTGCATTTTATTTCTTTTTGGAATATTACCACTGAATTTTCTTTTAAAGAAAATGTGATTAGATAGATTTCTGTTTGAAGTAAAATATGGAAAGTAAGAGATCAAAAGTAAACATTATTTATTATCCAGCTGCGCTTTCATTTATTAATTAATTTAAATAAGAAAAAGAAAACTATATTGTTCGAGAAGCAAATAATTTAAATATTTACTAATCGTATAAAATTTTACTTATTTTTACATACGTTCCAATATTAATTCTTGAATGTTCTCTATGGATCGTTTTTGGCCTAAAACAGATGTAAGAACAAAAAGTAACATTCAATTTTTTGCTTCTTATCCCATATTGGATTAAGTTTTTTCGAGGCGTGATATGGATGTAAGTCAAAACGGCGTATAGATTCAAGTAGTTCGTAAGTGGTTCATGTTCGTGAATGCTAGCTTTTACGACATGAGAACTACCATTATAAAACGTATGATGTTATAGATTCCAAAAGAAAATTCGCAATACATAATAATGTTTATAAAGTTTGATAATGCTTTTGACGTTGTGATATATCTCGCAACAGTAAAAACATAATGTCACGGATTAAGCGAAAAATTAAAAACTAGCTAATGGAACCAAATTATCCCATAATTTGGTTTCTTTAGCCGAAAATTTTCTTTTTGATGATATCACTACACAAACCTACTAAATTATTGAAGTAACAGTCAAAAAATTTAAAAAGCATATTATTTGGATAAACACTAGTAAATTTCCCGATTAATAAGAGTTTAGACAAAAATAAAAGAAAAATTGACTAACTTAAAGTTTTAATATCAAAACTCTTGCATTTTCTATCGAATTTACCACGGGGAGTGCTCTAAGGAATTGTTCGGATTAATTCTAGCCGCCATATTACACGAACGCACATCACGTCAAAATTCACGATACCATCCTCACCATCTGGATACTTGGCGGTCCACGACTGTACGTTTTACTAGGAGTTTTCTTCCTTGTACAACTTCTCTGTGGAATTGTTTATTACCGCTGATTTTTTCGGACCGATACGACTTAGGAACCTTCAAGAAAAGAGCTTACACCTTTCTAAAAGGCCGGCAACGTATCTGTAATTCCCCTGGTGTTGCGGTTGTTCATGGGCGGCGGTAGTCACTTACCATCAGGTGAGCCACATGCTCGTTTGCCCTCTCTTCTATAAAAAAAAAGATAACTTTTCTCAATAGTATTTACAATTTTCAGTATCAAGAGCTGTATATTAAGCAATATAAGTAACGAGTAGCATTTAAATTAGAAATAGTTAATGTTAACTATATCTTCAAAGATGTAAATGTTGATTACACGTGTATATATATATATACACGAGTACAGTCGTTAAGATAATATTAGCAAATATCTCAGCATTACGTAAACTCTCAAAGGACGCTTCTATTAAAGCGATCCTCAAATTGTTATTACACTTGACGTCACTTGCATAGGCTTACTCTTGAAATCAGGCTTGTATGATCGTGTAGACTCATATCCCTCGAGATTACTTCGCTTAAATACGTGAACATGGCTCATGATTTATAAATACCAGAGATATGTTATACACGAAAACACATTCTTTTATTATAATGCATAAATATTTTTTATTAAATTTTCACCTGGTCGGGGAAACTTTTCAAAAACATTATAAACTAGACAAGCATCACAGCGTCGACGAAAGCATGGTAAACATTGAGCCAAACTATTTTTCTAGGCAAAACCGATAAGATTTCAAAACTTATGACATATATGCCTATATGGTGGTTTTTTGCTTATTCACTTGAAAAAGAGCTCAGAAAATAAAGATTTGGGATTTGGTGGCGATGTAGATCTCACACTCCTTACAGAGCTCGGAAAGTAGTCAACACAAATTATTATATCACAATTTATTTACATCGTGGTCATTGCTAAGAAACCTGAAAGATTTTAGCTACTTTGCGACTCGTAAAATATGGGCCAGCCATGTTGTAAACTATTCCCTTAAAGGTTCAAGCGACGAGAGCGGGACTACGAAATATATATGAAACCACTTTTAGGACGTCTAACGACATGTTTGTGTATCGATGAAACGATAATATGTGGGTATCGTAATGAACTTTGAAATTTGGTTTTTGACATTTACCACTCGCTCGTCTAATGAGAAAAAGGTTAGGTGTGAGTGAGTCTACCTACTCGTCGCTGAATCTAGGCTTCGAAGCCCGGCAGGATTGCATCAATAACGCGTTTGCGTTCATAGCGTTCCTCTATTCAAGAGCGCCATGTCGCCAAAGCGTTTTGCTGTACCCGCCATTTCTCTGATTCGAGCGCCTCTTCTGGCTCAATACTACCGCTCTGGCAGAGGACACGGATCTGTTCATATACCCTCGCATCAGTATCAGTCAGTACGTCCGCGAATATGCCCAGAGGTGGAAGGCGAGCCAGGATCGTCGCCACCTCAAAGGATATAGTGCGGTAGCCTCGTACGACTCGTACGGCTCCTCCATTGGACACTGTGGATATTAGTTCTATAGCGTCGCATGGCCAGCCTTATTGCCCATACAGGCGCTCCATATAGAGCTACATACCGTATAACTCCCGAATAGAGGCGACGTACTTCCACCGTCAGTCCCCCTAGATTGTGCAGCAGTATAATATGCTTAGCACCCGCTACCCATTCGATCCGGGGAATCATCGTTTGAAATGTTCTTCGAAGCTCTAGTGACTGTCCATGTGAATGCCTAGGTACTTCATGTACCTCTCCACTCTGACTTCAGACCTACCCACGTGAACACACGAACCACTGCCCCATGGTAATTTATGAAACCATAGGGCCTCGATCTTGTGACGCGCTATTTCTAATCCTAATCTGTAGATTTCGGCAACAGGGAGCGAACGCGCATAATTGCATCTAAAGTTGAACACTTGCGTCGGAACCCAATCTGGTTATCAGCCAAATCAGGGCCGACGCGGGATCTATGATTATTTAGCCGAGTGGCAACTATTCTCTCGAATATTTTTTTTTTTTTATAGGATAAGGGTGACAAACGAGCACACAGTCCACCTGATGGTAAGTGGTTGCTGCGGCCCATAGACATCTACATCTATCCTCGTTTGCGAATCAAAATGCAGATGCGTTGCCACCCGTGAGGACCAAGATGGAATGCCTCATTTCCAGTAAAAAGGGCCTCCGGCCACCTGCACTCACCAAGCGAAACGCAGAGGTAAACCTCTACTTCACGCTGGTATTCCGTGAGGTCGTGGTACTACCCCGGTTCGAGCTGGCCCATCCGTGCGACAGCAAAAGTGCCGCGTGGCTCTACCACTGTTGATATATGCTTTTTTTTATAGAATAGGGTGACAAACGAGCACACAGTGTACCTGATGGTAAGTGGTTGCTGTGACCCATAGACATCTACATCTATCCTCAATAAAGAAACAAAATGCAGATGCGTTATCATCCGTGATGACAAAGATGGAATGCCTCTTTTCTGCTGCTCCAAGCTGCCATTTTACGCTGGTATTCTGTGAGAGCGTGGCTCTTTACCGGTCGAGCCGACCCATTCGTGCTACAACTATACTACTAATATAGTTGCAGCATGGCTCTACCACGTAAAACTTTATGCTGTTTTTCTTTTTCTTTTTTCTTTCACATAATATTTCATTGATGAATGAATGATTGATTTCATTTAATGATCGGCTCAGCACCGTGCTTTGTTGCATTCCTTGAGTTTCTCCCAATTTTCCACAGTTTTCAACAGTTGAATTGTGAAGAGCTATGATGATGATAATCATAATGATATTGATGATATATATATATATATATATATATATATATATATATATATATATATATATATATATATATATATTATTCTAAGCTATTTATTTACTACATTTATTATTAACTACAATCCCACCTGATGGTAAGTGGTGATGTAGCCTAAGATGGTGAAGCGCACTGACTTAACAAAAGCCTATTCACTCTTGCCTTGAAGACACCCAGATTATACTCGGATGGAAACACAGATGCTGGCAACTTATTCCACTCCTTTGCTGTTCGAATGATGAACGATGTAGGAAGCCGTTTAATTCGAATGGGTGGTAAGTCAACAACGAAGGGCTGGAGGTTGGCCGTACGTCTGGTTGTCCGATGATAGAAGGGAAAAGGTGAAATTAAATTATGCAATTCCTGTGCACACTCGCAGTGCACGTATAAAACCGAAAGGCTGGCTACTGATGAAGGTGAAATGATCAGTTTATACAATACACACTAGCGAATAATTTACTGAAACTCTCAGTCACCTTAAAATAAAACAATGTTTTATTTTTTCTACTCATTCAACTTATTTCTTAGAGTTAAAACCATTATATATGATTATGTAAAAATTTTAAATAATTAATAGACAATCAAGTTACATGTAAAGTAGAGATTTCAGAAGAAAAATTATAGATAGTAAAAACATGGAACATTATTATTCTTTTTATCTGCAAACTTTGCCGCTATATGTTTTCTAATATGATCAAAGTAAGAATATAAAATCATTACCGTATGTATCACATTAAGAAAAAACATTAATTTACAATTCCGGGAGCGTATCCATACTAACACAACATTTAAATTAATTAACCCTAAATTGCACTAACCATACTATTACTATGACAACAACAAAAATACTTTAAATTAAATGCTACTTTAGAATTTAAAAAAAAATTGGAACAATCGCTAGTGTTGTACAAGACTTTTAAGGTGCGTTCATGTAAAATGCCCGATTATTTTATATTCGTCGGCCATTAAATTCGTTGCGTTATGGTTAACATAATGTCAAGATACTCGTGAAGGGAGCTATTGTTATTCAGTCGGTGGTTTCTACCGATTAAGTAACAATAACTTTAGTGCTTTCTCTTCAACATTACAAATATAATTCAATTTTATTTTGAATGCTGTTCAGCTAACTAAAAACTGGCTTAAAGTTGGATGTCTTGCGTTTTATATTCTATGTCTCGATCTTGCATTTTGGATTTATAATTTAAAATTCAAATTAATATCATTTTATAGCAAAAAAAATTAATTGAACTATATTTATTTTTATATTACGGTACAAAAAGGATTTCTGTGAGCTGAAAGTAGGGAAATTTCTATACACGTAACAGAACCCAAGATATAATTCATAGAATTGGGCGTTACTTTGCTGTGAACCGAAAAGATTTCCTTGATGATGATGTTCCCTTACCCGAAATGGTACCTCTGGAGCTATCAATCGATGTGTGGTTTTCGAACAGATAAAAAATTAAATTGTACTGAAACGAGATTCAAACACAGATCCCTGTACCCTATTCTAAGCTGATAGTTAACACTATAGAGTTTTAGCCAGTTGTACTGTATGTTATATAATATAGCCTCTCCGTTACCACCGCAGCAAAAGTTATGCTCGAGGATTTCCCCACGTTAAAAGAAAAGAAGCAGAAGACATAATTCTGATCACTCGTAACTAGAATGTTTAACCAGCATTTTGTATATTTGCGGTGAGATAGCAATTGCATACAAGAGTGCCTTCCGTTATTTCAATATTTAACACAAAAAATTAATTCAATTTTCACACTTTTTAACGCAGCTAGATGTAGAGCTATGGTGTTGGGGAAACGCCTGACATATTTTTATACTTCTTGAGTATTTAGATATAAATTAAGAAATTTAAGACATTTAATTAAATAGATATGTAAAGAGATATTTAATTAATGTGTCGTTTTCTAATGCCTTAGAGCCGTGGTAGCTCAGATGGTTAGCGCTCGCTGTAAGCTTCACAGTACTAGAGCAACCCGGGTTCGATCCCCGCCGGCACCAATAAAATTGTTAATTGCAATTTTAAGTGCTGATTTACTACGTACTTGGCGGTGAAGGAAAACATGGTGAGGAAACCTGCATGTCTGAGAAATAAGAAAAAAATATTTCGAAGACATGTGCAGTTCGCCAACACGCATTGGTGCAACGCGGCGGACATTTTCTTGGCCTAAAACCTTCTCAGAAATGAGAGAAGGCCTGTGCCCAGCAGTGGGACGTAAATAGGCTGCAATTTTACTTACCTTACTTATCTAATACCGATGGACGGCTAAACTGAGGCTCGTCTTCGAGCTTGTAATTCCCCTGTTTGAATTTAATAAAGCAATTGCACAATGTCATTTGGCTTATCACGTTTTCACCAAACGCTTGGCATATTCGCTTAAATATTTGCAAAATGTGATGAATTATTATCCAGATCAACCTTTTCTTTTAGGATAAAGCAACGGCATCCCCTTGTCATTTCAGAACAAAGTCCCTTCCAATAAGAATAGTCAGAATGACAATGACAAGTACTAGTATTGATTCATACGGAAGGTTTTAATTTGTATGCGCAATTATAAGATGGATATTAACTGATTTATTATTATTATTATATATAAATCTAATATTAATTATCAAGAAAAATTTAACTTCTAATAAAAATAAAATAAATAGAGTTGTAACTTGAAGATGCAATTAACTGCCAAGAAATATGTAATGGGAATATTTAAAAAAAACTAGATTGTAACTCAGACTCAAACCCAGAATGCTCGTTTGCTTATTTAAATGACTTGCCTCCATAGTTTTTCAAATAATTCATAAAAACCATAATTCCTTTTCTTTTACAATTCTTAAATTATAACGTGCCTTTGCGTAATAATCCAATAATGCACAAATGGAACACCATCAACGATGTGATATTTTATAGATCTGGTATAGCAAATTAACAAACCGTCATTTTAAATTTGATCGTTTTCATTTTAGAAATTCTGACTGAATGATACACATGGAAACATTATTGAGTTTGAGAAAAAGAAAACTTTCTTAATAAAATAAAAATTTCACAGGCTGGTACCTGACCTGCAATTCCCATAGTCTTGTAGTTGTAACAGAAACAGAAACTTTTTTATTCAGTAAAAATTATAAAGAATACTTATTCAAAGTCACACTTATGTTTAATTTACTACTAGTTTGGAGAATATCTCTGCCCGGGGAAGAACCAGCAAGAATTCCAGTGGGACATTTTTTTTTCAAAAAAAAAGCCAGATTATCATCATTTGATATGTTGCATAATAATTAACGTTGGTTGTTTATGAGCAACCGTAGTCACATACATCTAAATTAGTATGCTCGCTTATCCTCATTTGTATAAAATGAAAACGCTCGAACCAGTGATAAAATGATATGACAAACGCTTTTTACTAAATAATAAAACAAAACAAAGGCATTTGTAGAATAAAAGAAGCGTCATAGATAATTCACAATGTCACTCATGCTTGCTCAACGCTCAATTACCTGTGAAAGCGCCCCTAAATAATTTTATTACTAAGTATCGTTTCAAATTTTATTTTCGAAATATATCAAATTAAATTAAAAGAAAAATATAGGCTTTATTGGTGTAAAGTTTTTTAAGAAAATGGATGCTACATTAACCTCTATTTATCTTTTTTATAGATAACATTATCCATAAACTAGGAGTTTGTCCTGTATAGCGCTTACATACGAAAATAATACGTAGACAAATATCCGTACCCGGAACAGTACATTGTCGGTCATATAAATATGTAGGGCGCGGGTTCAAATCCTGCATAGAACCGGGCGCGGATTCAAATCCTGCATAGAACAAGTTTCTATGCAGGATTCGAACCCGCGCCACTCAGTGCCATAACTCAATGCTAAGACACTGCGTCGGCAATCCGTCAATATTCTCTCATTCTCATAAACTAATAGGACGGAAATCTGACTCAACTGGATTGAGATCAGGCGCAAGACCAAAGAAGTTGCATGCTTTCTAAAGCACAGGAGCTAGACACCTCAAATGTTCTGACTTCGAGCTGCTACTGAGAGTAACTTGACAAAAATCCAATAAATAATTTTAACCCTACCCTGCGATTCGAATCATCATCATCATCATCATTACAGCCTTTCACAAGTCCACTGCTGAACATAGGCCTCCCCCAAAGAATGCCACAAAGCACGGTCCTGAGCCACCTGCATCCATCGACTTCCTGCATATCTTACCAGGTCGTCACTTCATCTAGTGGGGGGACGCCCTACACTTCGCCTTCCGATACGAGGCTGCCACTCGAGAACCTTCCTTCCCCATCGGTTGTCGGTTCTTCGAGCTATATGGCCCGCCCATTGCCACTTCAGCTTACTAATCCGTTAGGCTATGTCGTTCACTCTGGTTCGACTGCGGATATTCTCATTTCTAAGTTTATCACGCAGAGAAACTCCGAGCATAGCCCTCTCCATAGCTCGCTGAGTGAGCTTGAGCTTTCTCATCCGGCCAGCAGTGAAGAACCACGTCTCAGTTCCGTATGTCATCACTGGCAACACGCACTGGTTGTACAATTTTGTGTTAAGGTTTTGAGGTATTTCTGACGAGAAGATGTGTCGTAATTTCCCGAACGCTGCCCAACCGAGTTGAATCCGTCGGTTGACCTCTTGGTCGAGTTGGACTTACCTAGTCGGACTATTTGTCCCAGGTAAACATACTTGTCAACAATTTTGGGATAGTGCTCCCAACATCTACCGGAATAGGTGTGACATGGACATGAAACATGATCTTTGTTTTGTCCATGTTCATCTTAAGACCTATCCGATGGGAAGCACTATTGAGGTCATTAAGCGTAGTGCTTAGGTCCTCCAGCGATTCTGCCATAAGGACTATATCGTCGGCAAATAGAAGGTGAGTGATGTACTCGTCATTGATGTTGATATCGTATCCTTTCCAGTCCAGAAGCTTGAAAACGTCTTCCAATGCAGCGGTGAAGAGTTTCGTGGATATGACGTCACCCTGTCTTACACCTCTCTGCAATTGGATAGGTTTCGTACTCTGGTTCTGTACTCGGATAGCCATCGTAGCCCTACTGTAAAAGCACTTCAGCACTTCGATATACCGACAGTCAACTTGGCACCGCTGAAGGGACTGCAGCACCGCCCAAATTTCGACGGAATCAAAGGCTTTCTCATAGTCCACATACGCCAGACATAGTGGCAAATTGTACTCCTCTGACTTCTGTACAATTTGCTGAAGGGTACGTATGTAGTCTATGGTGCTAAAGCCTTTTCGGAAACCGGCTTGATCAGGAGGCTGGAAGTCGTTAAGTCTGCGCGCGAGACGATTCATAATGACTCTCGAAAACAGCACGTAGACGCGGCTCAGAAAGGAAATCGGTCTGTAGGTCTTCAAGAGAGCGTTGTCGCCTTTCTTGAAGAACAAGACCACCGCACTTCTGCTCCATCCCTCCGGTGTAATGCCACCATGGAGGACGGAATTAAAGAGCTTCTGAAGGACTTCAAGTACCGGTTTTCCACCCGATTTCAGAAGCTCCGCTGTAGTTCCAACCTCGCCTGGGGCCTTGCCATTTTTAAGATGCTGGAGAGCCATTCTAATCTCAATCAGATTTACGTCCGGGAAATCATCGGAATAATGTCAGACAAGACTCGCTCTTGGATCGTTACTCACACTTACGTGTGGCTCCAACGAGGTCGTGTACAGCTGCCCATAGAACCTCTCAATCTCTATCAAAATCTCAGGTGCCCTGGAAACGATGCTGCCACATTCGGTCTTCACCCTTGACAATTGGCTCTTTCTGGCAGACAGATCTCAAGGAAAGATTTTGGAGCCTTGGTTCCACTCGATCGCTTCTTCAATACGAGCTGTATTGAAGTTGCATAGGTCCCTCCGCATGCATTTGGAGATCTGTCCGTACAGTTGCATGTATGCTGTCAAATCTGTTGAAGAATGTTGCTTCATCTACCATCTAACAGCCATGAGATTAAGATTGTGATCAGAGGGTTTTTGTGTTCTTCTGCGGCGGGTCTTGCAGAACTTAGCTCCTACCGCATGGACAGTTTCCACGAGCCTGTCATTCATATCGTCCACTTCATTGCAGTCTTCTAGGCACTGAAAACGGTTTTGTAACTCGAGCTCTAAGGTTTCGGGACTTTGGATTAGAGCACGAGGGGGACGGACCGTTGACTTCATCAGACAAGACCTCTTCACCTTAACATTTTGGTTCAGTGTGCCTCTAACCATTTGGTGATCGCTGCCGGTTTTCACCCTCGCCATCACTGAGTCATCACTGAACAGTTGTCGTAAGGTCGTCATAATGAAGTCAATCTCAATTTTTGTAGAACCGTCGGGGCTCGACCAGATCCACTTCCTGTGGGGCCGCTTCTGGAAGAAAGATTTCATCATAAAGAGTCCCTCTTTCTCCATGAAGTCGGCCAGCTGTTGGCCCCTTGGGTTTCGTCGCCCTATTCCAAATTTCCCTACTTTTACCTCGCCGGGCTCTCTTGTGTCTAGTGTTGCATTGAAGTCTTCCATTAACACCGTATATTGGATTTTGGAGGAATGTATGGCTCTAGAGATATCCTCATACATTTCCTCCACCTCCTCATCAGGGTGTGCCGAGTTTGGTGCATAAACCTGTATGACCTACAGCAAATACCGCTTGGTGATTCTGAGTATAAGGTACGCAACTCTCGTCGACACACTTTCAATCTTTACAACGTTGTTAACGAGAGACTTGTGGACGATAAATCCGACACCTCCTTGGGACAGATGGTCGCCCTCCCGGTACTAGAGCAAGTTGACGGATTCGAGGATTACCGTGTCCTCCCCCTCTCTTCGATCTTCGGATAATCCTATAATATGCCAGCGTAACTTGTCTATTTCTTCTTCCAGCTCCACAATCTTCTCGTCAGTCCTCAGGGTGCGTGCGTTGTATGTTGCCATGTCAAGCCGTCGTAGGTGGCACCCGAACCTCCACCGAAGATTCTTAGCACCCCCTGCACCGCCGTTACCATGGTCGCCACCGTAGCCAGGAATAGCGGGGCCGCCGGGGACTGGGGGCCGTCTCTTAGTAACTTTATCCATTTGAGGGGTATTTGCCATAGTTGCCACGCTTGGCGAGCGAATTGTCAACCGCAGTTTTTTTTTTATTGTATTTTTTCCGTTACCAGGAAGATGCTGCTGCCCATCCCCTGCCTGTTTTCCTTTGTCGCCTTTGACGACACCCACGGGAAGATATGGGTTAGTGGATATTCTTAACCGTCACTACACGGCGGTTAATTTTAAATTTCATTCGAATACAAAAACAATAATCAAGACAGCATAACGATTTTAGAAGAAGCAAGCTGCTATAGCAAAAATGGGTCGCCGTAACCGGAGAAGGGCCAATCTCTCACAAAATACCTGCATAATAATTATTACGTAAGAGATGCCGTGCCGTACATTATAGTAAATTGCGAATTACTAGTTGTGCAAGAGTTACCGGAAATTAAAGACTTAGGATTTACTATTGATAGAAATCTAACCTTTAAATTTTGTTAATACGGCCCCGAATTTCTTTGGATTTATCAAACTAAATAAAATTATTTTAAAATATAATAGTTTTATAAGAAGTCATCTTAAATTCGCTAGTGTCATCTAGAATCCATCTTTTAGTGTGCACCCCCAACGCGTTGAAAGTTTACAGCGTGTCGTGTAAATCACGTAGACAGCCTTCCAATCAGCGACTGGCTAAGTTTAAAATAATATCTATCAGAAATAGACGTGACATTATATATATATATATATATATATACGTGTGTGTGTGTTTTCTACATAAAATAGTATACAATATGGTAAAGTGCAATGATCTTCTTGATCGCACATCGTTAGCAGTAACGCGTAAATATCTCCGTTGTCATATTTTAAAAACATTTCATATTCCTTGCGCAAATATTCATCTCGGGTATCATGCTCTTATCGATTTTTTATAGGAGATGGGGCAAACGAGCATGCGTCTCACCTGATGGTAAGTGACTACCGCCGCCCATGAATAACTGCAGCATCAGGGGAACCAGGGGAGTTACAGATGCGTTGCCAGCCTTTAAAAACGGAGTAGGCGCTAAATCGCACAGTGGTGGACCGCCAATTATCCAGATGGCGTGGATAGTATCGGAAGTTCTGCTGCGATGTGCGTTAGTGAAATTTGGCGGCTGGGATTAATCCGAACAAAACCTCACAGCACTCCACGTGGTAAATGCGAAAGAAAATGCAAAGGGATGTAACATCTCTTCGCAACGCCAGTGAATCGAGCTGATCGAAAAGGACTCAGTCGTCGACGTCGAGCCGCTCTGCACTTGATGTGGTCAATTTGAAGGAGTGGGCACTGGGAGACCCCAGCCCAGAGATGGGAACAGTATTCCATGTGAGGCCGAACCTGCGCCTTGTAAAATTCCAGGCGTTGTGCTGGCATGAAATACTGTCCCGCTGCTGTGATTAGCACGCCAAGCTATTTAGAGGCCAATTTGGTCTTCTTTTCCGAGTGACAACGAATACTATGTTGATGGAGGGGGGGGGGGGGGATTGGGCCTCCGGCCACCTGCACCCATCAGACGAAACGCAGACCCGGCTTTAGCCGGCCCATACATGCAACAGCAAAAGCTGCCGCGTGGCTCTACCACCGTTAAAATCGTGCGTATATGCGGTAAATATTACGAATTTTCGAAAGCCATACCTATCATGGACATATTTAACGACTCTTATATTGCTTTTAAAACTAAACTTACTAATCATTTGTCGTCGAGTTTCCAAAAAAATATATTTTGAATGGAATTTATTTTAAACTTTCATAAATAATGTGTATAATCCTGAAGAGATTATAATATCTATTATGCTCTCTTCTAATAATCACACAATTCAATTTTTTCAATAGATTTTTATATATCTAATATAACTCACGTGAATTATTTCTCATGGATTTGTTTTTTTGGATGAAGCCAAACACAATTGATATGGTTTTTTTTATTTAAGAATAACGTCGATAATGCGCATGAAGGGTTTTCAATGCCATTCCTATTGGCCGTTCTTGATCATCCTCCATTTTATGCGACAGTACTGCTCCTACCCCATATTCAGAACGGTCTCAGGTAAAAAAATTGCTTATATACATTATTTCATCTCAATAGTTTATGGGTGATAAACGAGCACACAGTCCACTTGATGGTCCTACCCCGGTCGAACCGCCCCATTCATGCTACAACAATAATATAGCTGCCGCGTGGCTCTGCCGCGTATTAAACTAACTAAACCAGAATTAAATCAAATACAAGTATGCTTGATGAATGAACTTCGTTCACGTTCAGACTATGTTCATGTCCGTGAAGAATCTAATAATCGATGTAACGGTTCAAGTATTGTCGCTTTATTAGGTATAAGACTTTTATAAAACTTGTACAACCCTAGAAATGCTTGCAGCTCTCCTTGATTTTTGGGCTCTGGAGTATTAACTATAGATTATACTTTTCTTTTGCAGGATTTATTCCCTCAGAATCGATAACCGACTTTTTCACAATAAATAATTGATGATAAAAACGGACATTTGCTCTTGGTAATACAGTATTTATAACCATCGGTTTAATTGTACCACACGATGAACTGTATCGTAATTCTACTTCTGACTGAGTCCTAGCTCCTGTTGTGTTACCTTTAATCATACGAACATCTCGCCCTGCACTCTCAACTCATAGCATTGCATCAACTACATCTTGATAAAGCATCTCTTTGTAATAACTCGTATTGCAGTTTACTGTCACAAATACACATACCAGTCTATCACGTAACTTTTTTTTAGGTCAGTAAATTAAAATCCCGAACTGAATTTTCATAAATGAGCGATGTAGTTAGAAGCAAATTCATCACGCTTTTAACTGCAATTATAAAATTTATAACACAGATATATTTTGTTAGGTTTTGGGCTATAATCATTTGTTAAAATTATTTATATTCCACTGCATGTCACATCAACCGCTTTTGTATTGGAGGAATTAATGCAAGTAATGTTTCGTTAACTCGTGAACTGGAAATTTGCTGTTTTAACACAATCTAATAGGAGCTGTTAACTTCGAAACAAATTTTTAAATGGTCTATATAATTATCCCAGTTATCTGTTTGTGGATTGAATGAATCGAATTTTACTGATTTTATGTCCATTTAAACACTTTACACCACACGTCGCCACTAATATGTACAGAATATTATTTAAAATGCAGAGATTAAAAATTGTTATGTAACAAGCTTGGTGGCGTGACAAATAACAAACTGCCATAAATAAATATTAAATCACCTACATTAAATTCACTTTATTAATTTACAAATTAAACACGTATCTCCAAATAAAATTATAATGAGTCTTTTAATACAACAGAGTGTACAATATGGAAATGAAGAAGTCATTTTAATTACTCTAATTAAAATAATACTAACGGATCTGCCTTTACAATTTAAATTTTTAATTTTATTTAATTTTCACGATCGACGATCAACAAATCACAAGGCCAAACATATCGCGTTTTTGGCTTAGCTTAGGCTTATGAAGCCCTTTCGCGCGTCACTTTCAGATAAGCTGTAAACATTATATATAAAGGCATTTTGTAATAATTATCAGTAATGATAAAACTTTTACATTAAATGCTAAAATTAACCAAAGTTGTTAAATCCGTAAGCCGTAGACAAATTTCGATCCATGTTTCACGATAAAATTACTACTAAAACAATGAACGTTTACCAATTTTAATAACATTTATGTTTCTAATTTAAGCCATACGATTTAAAATAATAATGAAGAAACGTTACAGAATAAACATAATATTTTCTTGCTGAGCACACTATTTGTTATAATTAACTACCTAGTTTTGAATATCAAAGCGACAAACTCAAAATCGGTCTAACAATGCTTCTTTAAATATTAATGACACCACAAGTATATTGAATCCGTGCGAAGGTTGCTATTTGTTTAATAAATGAATACTTTATTTTCATATTAAGACTTCATGGTATCGCAATGTTTTTATGCACTTGATATACCTTACAAGAATTTGTTATAAAAACGGAACGATATGAAAATATAGAATATTCCAAAAAATTAAAAAAGTACATGGAATACGTGATTTAGATAAGTAAGAGGCCTAGAACACTGCTATTATACGTCCCACTTCTCTTATCAAATTAATAATGAACCATAACGGACCTTTTCTGTGTGTTATCCAAAATTTTATGAAAAAGACTTTAATGCTATTACATCAAGAATTATTTTTACATGAAAACTAAATAAGAGTATATCATTTTCATCGGAGGCGATTTTAATATGAGTCGGAACTACCCGAGTTAGTACCAATAGGCCGCCGAATAAAATAACAGAATTTGTTCTTTGTCTTGAAGTAAATAATACAATAGCTTTAATTTGCTATATCAAAGTCAAATACAGCTGGCGTGATTATAGAAAATTAGTCTCAAAGAAAAAACTGTTCTTTGTTTACTAGAGTACATAGTACCAAATTAATCAAAAAGTAATTTTACTAACATTGATTTAAAAAATTAAAATGTTCTTTCTTAATTCAGTCTACTTCTGGACTAAGTATATTCCACTGAAAGGCTAATTTGCCGTAACGTAATCGTCACGTATGTCGTTTAAATTTGCTATGGTATTACTAGAAACTGTTTCCCTTTGTTGCTTTTGGTATTTTACATCTGAATTAAAGTTATAGCCTGTATACGTCACACAGCTGGGCACAGGCCTCTCCTGAGTTCTGAGAGGGTTATGAAGCAATAGGCCCGTCGTACTGATTCAGCAAGTTTTAGTGGACTTTACATGACCTCGACATATTTTTACTTTTCAGATATGAGTTTCCTACCGATGTTTTCCGTTACCGCCCAGCACGTGGTAAACCAGCGTTGAATTTTGTAATTAATAATTTCATTAGTGCCGGCTGGCGAGCACTTAGCCTCTGAACTTACATGGTTCCATTTTTACATTTACCATTAAGGAAATGCTTATGCCGCCGTCTATCCAAGGCCATGAAATATTCCAAGTATTATTCCAAGTATTATTTTATGATAAAAAAGAACTTATAACCTTTCTTCAAAATATATCAAACTATTCGTTATTAAAGCAGAATACTAAATACTTATTATAGAAGAATATCCGACTCTCTTAATTAGTGAGCGTTTTACTACAAAAGAGCTAATTGGACTTTAAGTATGGTCCGCTTTTCTACTGAGTCCTTGAAAAAGGTCACAGATGACGTGTTAATGTAGTCGAACTGTGAGAACGCCAATTGATTCCACGCATACAAACAAAATCAAAGGGTATGATTCTGCAAATTAAATTATATTCGTTGACGCACCCTCTGTGTTTGTTAACTATGTCACCATGAATTGATGGACCAAATCACACGAATTTTAACCTTCCGCGGCGAAAATAAGATTTTTACTGGTATTCCGACCTACATAAGCTCCCACTTGCTACACTATACACCTCATGTCATTGTAATTTTTTCGTGTTGATTCAGCAACAATACAACTTCAACACCAAAAGTAAATAATTTTCAATATTTGCTATAATATACCATATGGTATAATACCATTCTATAGAGAAAAATATAAGTATTTTATCAATATAATTTACCTTACAAAATCACATGTATGTATATCACTAAAACTTTACAAAATTTAATAAATTATTTACTTATTTTTAAAAAACCTAATATCCCTCTAATAAGTAAGAAATGTAGATAGGTAGAGTATTTTAATAAGAGAACACATTTTTTACTGTACATGCCACCAGGCATTCATTTTCTTCTCGTCCTAAAAGAACTGGTATTAGTATTAAAAAAGGTAGAAAGACAACTCATTCACATAATATAATATTTTATAATAGGCCATTATTAAATAAGAGTAACATTAGCTTTCCCATTTGAAATAGTATAAAATAAATAAACAATAATTCATAGCAGGAAATTATATTATCTAGTAATTTATATGTTTATTATTTGTGGAAATGTAAGTTGTTTAATAATTATAACATATAACAATAAATAAATAAAAATGTAGCAATCAAATCTTTAAACATCTACTTAGTAAAGAAATACAGAAGAGGCGTCAACAAATATATAATTAATTGATCAAAGTAACTTACCTGTCATAGGCCAAGTTTCCAGGGCCACCAGACGTCACTTATTTTCTGACCAACGAAATGTGTAAGATTGATTTATATTAGTATGTACAATGATCGCACCTGCTAGCTTGACCAGAGGGCCATATTCCAGGTATCAGGTAATCAAGGTACGTAAAAACATTGTTCACCTCACATTAATTCTCTTAGCCGATTTTTACGCATATGTTAGATAATATCCCTTCAGATCCATAGCGTGACTCGCGCTCATGTGCGTGAACAATGCCTACTCGCTGATACACACAGAGGCATTAAAATTGGGTCTATGGGATGATTGACTCCTTGTAGCAGTCTGCCTTCTTGAAACACGTATTAAAATAGTAGTCTGGCTAACATATATAAAAATGGAGCTACAGAATGTAAGTGAAATAGAGTAATTTTTTGCGAGCTTTAAAGCATCTGCAAAGCGATACTGCCAACGCAAAGTGTCTGGGAGTATTGATGACTGATTTTTAACGATGTTATCTAAGATATACGTAAAAATCAGCTGGGAGAATTAACGTGAGGTGAGCAATGTTTTTACGTATTTTGATTATCTGACACTTGGAAAATGGCCCTCTGGACAAGCTAGCAGATAGGCGTGCGATAATAGTACATACTAACACCACTCTATCTTACACATTTCAAACTAAGTTACGTCTGGTGGCCCTGGGATCTTGTACTATCAGTGTCCTTCGATCAAAATGTTATGAAGTTGAAGCCTTCTCCGTGTACAACTCTACCCTGCTGTATATAATTACCCACCCTTAGCGCTTGCTTGCGTTTTAGTTATTTTTTTCTTATTTTACAGGATATATATTCACAATGATATGAGGCATATAATGTTTCCAACTGGGGCTGATATAGGTTGGGATACCAGTTAAAATCTTATTTTCCCCCGTGAAGTTTAAAATTTGTGTGATTCTAGACTACATACACAAAGGACGCTTACAGGTAAGTTACTTTGAATAACAAATAATAATAATATCATTTATTTCAATCCATCAGATCATAGTTACATTTGAAACGAAAATTAAATTATGAATTACATATGAATTAAATTAAATAGAATTTAAATTAAACTATACATTTTAATTAAATTAAAATGTTATTATTTATGTTATTTCCTAGTATTGATTACGTTTTCACGTGGTAGAACGACTCTGCATCTGTATTATAGCCGCGTTACTTATGGGTCGTCTCGAATGGTGAAGAACCATGCTCGCACAAATAAGCCAATGCTGTGTTTCGTAATGCAAGAATAGAGACTTGGGGACCGTTTTGTACTGATAGCGATGGGTTTAGTGGAAAACTACTATTAATAACTTTTATATGAAACTAAAAAGAAATAAGGAATTCCGCCTAATGGTAAGTGGCCATTGCATTTCATGTATACTAGAAGCTAACTTCAAACAAAGAAGGCTACAAAAACGTTAACACCTCTGAGCACTATGATTGGGTGCTTCAAATCCTGTCATTGTCTACTGACTCTCTATAGATTTCAACCCGGAACACAGCTGTGCAAGCACTACTATTTGGTGGCAAAATAGTTAAGAGGGTGGTAAATGGTTCCTAATCAGACAGACTCCTAGGCAGAAAAGGAGTTTGCCACCTAGAAAAGCTACTTTGACTAACTATACAAATAACTCCCCCAACACTCAGGGTTTACTTATAGAGAGTGCCAATGGCATTTTACACGTAGTAGAGCCATGGTGTAGCTATGTGAAAATAGCAGCTTAACGCTGCTGCGTTTCGTATATTGAGTGTAGAGTACCGGAGACCATTTTTACTGGAAACGAGGCATTCCATCGTTGTCCTCATAGGTGACAACGCATCTACATTTTGATTCGTAATTGATGACAGATGTATTTGTCTATGGACCGCAGCAACCACTTACCATCAGGTGGACTGTGTGCTCGTTTGTCACCCTTATCCTATAAAAAAATTGGGCATTAAGTGCGCCCTTTGTAATCTTATTTTGATTCCCACAGGGTCTCCCTCAGAAGAAACTTGATAAAGTGTTACCGTAGCTTTTTTTACTCACAAAAAGTGCTTTTAAAAGTCGATTTAAAATGTTTGACTTTAAATTTTGGTAAAACTCAATGCTACTGACACGACGATATTCTCAACATTACCAGACTAGAAATCAAGATTTTTCTAATTTTTTTTCTATTTTTTTGACATTCGAACTTAGAACTCATGGCGTAGTATCTGTTTGTTTTGGTATAGTACAGGTGGTGCATTCATTTTCTGGAAGGGAGTGTGGTGCTCGTAGCTTAGGTGGCAAACTTCATTTTTAAATACGGTACTTAAAAAATTTACCTTTGAATAATATAATGTTAATGAGGATATTTGTTTTCCTATTTCAAAGGCCTTTGTCCAGTAGGTATAAAAAAGTTTATTTTATTTATCCGATGTAAGATTAAAGAAACAATTCATAATTGTGTTTTCAAATTATAGGGTTCGTTCCAGAGACTAAACTTTTGTTTAAATGTGGATAGAGTATTGCGCACTCATTTACTTTCAACACATGCATAATTTTACGGATTTTATCGCGTTTAATTTAAACTTTTTTAATTTTCAACGTTCCGGACACTTTAGAGCACCAATGGTTTTTGGAGGGGGGGGGGGGATCGGGTATTTGGCGTCCCGATATCATAGTTAGCCCGGTCTACCTTCAACTTTAACTTTTAAATATTAAGTTTTGATTTGCAGAATCTATGCACAACAAGCTTACAGTATCTTGAATTCTGTAGTGATATTATGCATGAGGTTGGATTTAATTATATTAATTATGGGATAAGCCTACAGATCCGCCGTCTTCATTATGGAAATTAGAATATTTATTTTTTATTTCAATAGCCTCGCGTATCATCCATGGTAGGAATCGGTGCACTTTTGTGAGGATTTGTGGTCTATCAAATCTGACGTAATAATAATCACGACCCAATATCATCCCGTGGATGTCGCAAAATGTGACTTAAACTTAAAATAATAATATAAAAACTTAAAATAATAAAATAACTGCGGTTACCAAACCGCCTGGTAAATATGGTAATATCTCAATAAAAGTCAAGCTATAGGAGAAGTCTATATCTAGCAGTGGACTTTTATAGGTTGTAATGGACGTATCAATAGAAACAGAAAAGTTAAACTAATTTTAAATATCATAATCATCTTCATCATCATTATAGACCTTTACTAGAATAATGATGATCATAGGCCTGCACCAAGTAATCAAATCAGATCGTCACTGTATCTAATGGAGTCTTATACTCCTATACTCCACTAGCTTGCAGGAGGTTGCCAATATAAACTTTTTTCTTGATCTGTTGTCGGTTTGTTGCGTGACATGGCCGACCTTTGAGGCGTGGTTATTCACTGCCAGCCATACAAAGAAATTAGCTCAGCAAACTATGAAGAGGGCTATGCTCACCGAGTCTCTGAGTGTTAGAATCGGTAATGATTTGATCACCGCAATCCCAGAGTAACCAACAAAGCCTAATGAATTAGTAAGCAGGAATGGCAATAGGCAGGCTGTATAGCTCGGTAAACTGACAACCAGATTAGAGCATGTAATTAAAATTTAAATCATTTCAAATTATAACCATTAGATTATTAACAAATCACTCAAGCAGTTGATTAAACAATAGAAAAACAGCTAACATTATGAGAATGGCGAGTTTGAAGTTTCCTACATAATAGCTATCCCTCTCAACACGTCGGTAATGACTACGAAAAGAAAATAAGCTATGAAGGTTATGTATTCCATGGATTTACAGCCGCTTTGTACTCGACGACGTAGACATCCCTTGCAAAACTCTCTGCCGTAATTGAGATTACAGTTGAGAGAGTTTTGCGTACGCTGACTAGCAAGTCTTTGAATAGACTTTCTTCAAATTTAAATTGAAAATTTATTTAAAAATATGGTTTCATAACATAAACAGTTAATCAAAAATCTTTACATAGGCACTTATTTCATCGATATAATTTTAAGGGTTTCTTTTAAAAACCAAACTTATTATGTTCGGTATTTACAAAAATGGCAGTAACCATGAGCAATATTTTAAGTTTAACAAATTATAAATGTCATCAATAATGTTTTATTAAGGATGTTATTTTATGTTTACTAATGTTTTGTCAAAAATTCGGTTTAATTCATAAACATTTACCACCTTTATTTACCGGATCTAACATCCATGGACCCAACCAATTAAGCTTAAAATGCTTTGGATGAGTGGTTAACGACAATATTTGAATGGAAATTTTAAACACATCATGACCTTAAGTTTTCCAGAAACTAACCATATTTCATAGACTATTAAAATTTATATTCTTTATTACATATGTTGTTAGTAATTGCTTAACGCCTGACAGCCTTCATTGTATGACACACTATCACAGAAAATCCTTTGTATGAGAATAATATCCCCAGACCGAATTTTAGTCACAGCGGCCGGTCATAACACAGAACTTGTAAAACTGTTACAGTGCAAATTTCTATTATATTAAACAAAAAAATAAAAAGGCCATCCGCGGTAGTGGATTACAGTACACGTGTGAATGCGCAAGTACAGTTGCACTCTTTATCTCATTAGTCTGATTGGGCGGCAATCCGACACAAGTAAAGAGATATAAGGCTTAAGAACAATGACTACTTGCTTTGCAGACAAGGGTGACACAATGCCACTTTCACTTTAATATACAACTAAAGCAACTATGGACTCTCAATTCGGCATTGAAAATTTTACCGTATCCGTGTATCCAATTTTATATAAGTTCTATTGTTATGATGTCGCGTAACTTTATTACCGATAAATAATGTGTACAGCATTCTTTGACCGCGTATAAATAATATATATATATATATATATATATATATATATATATATATAATATAAATACTAATCATATGACTTAAATAATAATATTATATCAATCGTATTTTTTATTATTATTTTTATTATTTATACGTGGTAGAACCATGCTGCAGCTATATTAGTAGTAGAGTTGTAACACGAATGGGACGGCTCGACCGGGGAAGGACCACGCTCCCACAGAATACCAGCGTAAAATAGCAGCTTAAGACTGCTGTGTTTCGTATGGTTTTTTTTTATAGGATCAGGGTGACAAACGGGCACACAGTCCACCTGATGGTAAGTGGTTGCTGCGGCCCATAGACATCTACATCTATCCTCTATTACAATTAAAAATGCAGATGCGTTGTCACCCGTGAGGACTAAGATGGAATGACTCATTTACAGTATAAAGGGCCTCCGGCCACCTGCACTCACCAAGTGAAACGCAGAGGCGAACCTCTACTTCACGCTGGTTTTCTGTGAGGTCGTGGTACCACCCCGGTTCGAGCCGGCCCATCCGTGCGACAGCAAAAGCTGCCGCGTGGCTCTACCACTGTTAAAATGGTGAGTGTAGGGAACCAGATGGAATGCCTCTTTTCCAGTAAAAAGGGTCTCCACCCTTTTTACTGGAAAAGAGGCATTCGATCTTAGTCCTCACGGGCGAGAACGTATCTGCATTTTGATTCGCAAACTAGGATAGATGTAGATGTCTATGGGCCACAGCAACCACTTTCCATCATGTGGACTGTGTGCTCGTTTGTCACCCTATACTAAAAAAAAATTCAGAACTATTTTTGGTATTTTTGGACAGGCGTGTCGCTGCCGGGAACAAAGTCAATGGTGCCCTGACTGCGTTAGTCAAAAGGCAAAGCGTAGTGAAGAGAGCACGCCTTGCAATACATAACGCAGTGTTGGTACCGACTTTGTTATATGGCAGCGAAACCTGGGTATGCCAGAAGAAGCATAAAAGCAAGTTGAATGCAGTGGAGATGCGATCTCTTCGTAAAATGTGCGGCGTTACCATGGCCGACCGAAAGCGAAACGAAGAGATACGCAATATGACAGGTTTGAAAGATGACCTTATCACAAAAATTGATTAGGGCGTGCCTCGATGGTTTGGGCACGTTGAGCGAATGAGTGAAGACTGAATGGTGAAGAAAATATATAGCCCGAAAGTTAATATTAAAAGGTGTCGAGGTAGACCGAGACTAACTTTCGAAGACCATGTGAGCAAATTACTTGAAGAGGGGAGGGTCAAGAGTACTCGGATACCTAGACATGCACGTCTAGGTATCCGAGTACTCTTGACCCTATGTATGAAGAAGTTAATGAAACTGAAAGAAGCGAAAGAGGTATGTAAGGTTCGTGCCACTTGGCGATCTGTTCTCTCTGGCTACCCCGTCAGGGATTGTGCGTGAAGATAAGTAAGTAAGTGAGTAAGTATTTTTGATATTCAAAACATATTTGTGTAACTTGATTTTCAAAAAAACTTGTTTTTTAACCACGTTTTAAAATTTTACATTGTCATCCGATTCTGAGATATGTTCGAAATTTCAAGTATCTACCTTATCCGAAAGTTAGTCTAAAATCAATTACTAAATTCGATCCAAAAAGACACACGAAAGCGTGTTATTAAAAATTGGTAACAATATTTTTTGATTCCTATAATGTTTACTATAAAATATAAGTAATATTAGAGCCATGTGTAATAATAGAGCGTATTAGTAAGAATAGAGGCGTGGTAGCTCAGAGCTTAAGCCCCCACTCTAATTTTCACAGTACGCGAACACTCGGGCTCCATCCCTGATGGTACGAATTTATTAAATTAATCGCAATTTTAAGTGCTGATTTACCACGTGCGTAGCAGTAGGAGTAGATATAGCGGAAGGGAGACATCGTGAGGAAACCTGCATGGCTGAAAATTTTTAAATAATATTTGCAAGATATGAAAAGTCCGCCAATATGTATTGGGGTGGGCATTTCCTTGCCCTATAACACACAAAAATTAGAGTAACAGCCCCGAGGCCACTAGTAAATAGGTTGTAACTTTACTAAGAGTAATATATTTTGATTAGTTTTTATAGCAGCAAGCAGATAACTTAGTCCTTATTTGCTGACGATAGAGATAACTCAACGGCCGTTCAGACCTCAATTCTTTTATCGGCGGAGCTGGCCACCCTGTAAGTCGTTTACACCGAACTTAGTACGAACTACTTACCAACGACTTTACCCTAAACACATTTTATGTTTTTCAGGCATATAATGAAGTTTTGGAGAAAAAGGTTTGATGCTTTTATTAATTCAAATCAATACATGACCTTAACATTTTTTGTTGTGTTTTAGCTTTACCGGTTTATATTTATAATTTACCATTACCGTTACAGTAAAGTGATTCTCTAAGATTTATAGATAAAAAGATATAAAGTTCACATAGAATAGAATGACAATATACACAAAATATAGTGGAACAAATTGCAGAGAAATCCTTCTATGTAGGAACCACCGTCTCTCATATTTCTGCCGCTAAACAAAAGTTTTTCTTAGATTCTGCGTAGCTGTTAAGCACATAGAATAATTTTTTTGATTATTAGTTGGTTGCAGATCTCCATAGAGTACAGAAACCACCCATACAGAAACCAAATTTTTAAGCCCGTTAGATTTAACTGATATTCGTCATCGTCGTCATCATCGTCATCATTATTTTTACGTAGTAGAGCCACGCTGCAGCTATATTATGGTAGTAGCACGAATGGCTCGGCTCGATTGCGATAGGACAACCCATTTGTATTTTGACTTTAAATCGAGTATCTATACTCGATTAAAAGTCTAGATGTCATATGGGCCACAGCATCCACTTACGTATGTGTTAATTTGTCACCCTTATTCTATAAAATTAAGTGCGTATAGAATAAGACAAAAAAAATCTAATGGCTGCTGATAGATTGCTGTATAATAGTCTGCTTAACCCAGGCGTAATGTACCCTGAACGGAGATGCGCGGCAGTATCAAAGGTGCCAGAGTTTTGTTACTGCGATGGTCAATTTTCCTGCCCAGCGTGATGATTATGGAAAATCCTGTCAGTGGGAGAAGCTCATGTCCAACTGTGGCCTTTACGGGTCGGTGATGATAATTACGATGATTATACCTCATAAACATAAGAGTTTTATTTGTTAGTTTCATTACATTAGTAGGATTCATAGACGATACCTACGTTACGATATGTTTACGCGTACCAAATCGCGGCTATTAAGTTTATTAAATAAGCTTAAAATATATTTTATACTTATAATACCTATTTTATTTTTAGTCGTTATTAGGAAGACGCTGTTACCCGTCTTCCGATTTGTTTCCCATTTTGCCTCTTACGACACCCACGAAATGATTAAACTAAGCGGTTTATATTATATTATTAGCTTAAGTGAACTTACAAATATGAAAAGTATCGATGATTATAAACGTTTTAAATTACGATACCTTATACGTTTATAAATTATACATTATTCTTTATTTTCAATTGAAAATTCATGGCCTATTTCAGTTGACGAGGCAAAAAGAAGGTTGAAAATATTTACGAATTCAAAGTACGTTCGTTACGTGTCGTGAGGTCAGTTTGCGTGTCACAAACGCTTACGGACACGCACGCAGTCATACAATGCGGGGCGGGGCCTTTGCGACTGCCGCGTCCCGCAAGGTCAAAAGTAAATGTATTTCCAAGTACTGGAAATTGTACGTTCAATCAGCTATACAATATTCAGTAATGTCTCCAAATTAGCGCCTTAAACGTAGAGTAATTCCTATACTTTTACATGACTATACTTGATTTGAACGATAATACTCGTAGTATTTTTTTAAAAGCTTACGTAATGGTTCAATATAAAAATTAATTGAAATTTAATTGATTAATCTTTTTAAATTAACTGAATGTACGAATTTTTCCAAACTGCTTGGTCTTTCAAGGTGACTGCATGTTCTTTAACATTGACCGCTCTTAGCCATATACACCCATTAAAGTTGACATATAATAGATAACATAAAATTATTTTTTTTTTGCAGCCGACTTCAATGTAAGTTATTAAGAAGAACTCAAAAACTATTAGTCTGACCTTGATCAAATTCATATGGGACCACAAGAGAAGTACCAGCTTTCAAATAAAAAAAGAATCATCAAAATCAATTCACCCAGTAAAAAGTTATGAGGTAACACACATAAAAAAAAACATACAATCGAATTGCGTACCGTTACCTTTTTGGAAGTCGGCAGAAAAGGCAACGTAATTGTTTCTAGGAGGATGTAGCCCAAAAATCTTTAAATCATTATTGTAAATGCCGGTTTTCCATGCATCTACCCATTACAGAAAGAAAAACCTCTTTATGTATGGTGGTTAAATTGCAAGTATGAAAAGTTATTAAGTCAATCAAGGCTAAATATGTTAGATTATTTTTACAAAACATAAATATTCAGTGTAATTGTTGTCTTCATCAACCACGTTATGTAAACTACAGTTTTTTTTCAGTAAAGCTAATAATTTTCTAAAGCCATTTCTGGAAGGAAAAATATTTAGCTTTGGATTAGAAATAGCATTCTGATTAAATGATCTAAGTAAGTACTCGAAGTTAATAGTCTTTAAAAATTGAACATATTCTTACACCCGACATTCATTATTCCTATTACAAATAATGGTATTTTCTTTATGTTATTTTTTTACTATTCTAAGCCAGCGCTTGACTACTATCTCTTCGATAGTAAGTGGTGATGCAATGTGGGTGAGCAATTTCTTTTAGCAATAGCATATTATGTGAGTTGCAACTAAATACAATTATGTTTCTTTTTTTTTAATTTCAAGAAAAGCTTAAAAATTTGCTAATGATTTCTGTTTATTAGAATCTTTTATATGAGCCATTATCATGAGAGCTTGAGCTATACTGCAGCGTGTTATGACTGCAGCACGAATGGGTCGTCTCAACAAGTATTGAAGTATATTGCTCGTTAAGTGTACAATAAGGTAATATTATAAATTATTTTTTTTTTAATTTAGTTAATTAAGTAACCTTTTACAGGAGTTGCAATAAAACATTTTAAAGATGTATAAATTCTTAACTTACAAAATTTACATATTATTACAATAAAATAAAATAATATTTCTAATTATATAAAATTAATAAAACCAGCGCAAAATAGCAGCATAGTTTTTTTTTTTCATTTGGTGACGACTTATTTAATAATCTTTATTGTTAACACCTTAATAAATAGGGTAACAAAAAGTTAACTTAATGCCTATCGGTATTCTCTGCCAATGAACCCGTGGAGTGATGAGATTTTGTGGTAGGGTGAAAAAGGGGGCAGAGAATAAAAGATCTAATTATATCACAATATATCATCATCATTCTTCATGTTTTTTTATAGGATAGTGTGACAAACGAGCACACAGTCCACCTGATGGTAAGTGGTTGCTGTGACCCATAGACCTCTACATTTATCCTCAATAAAGAATCAAAATGCAGATGCGTCGTCACCCGTAAGGACTAAGATGGAATGCCTCTTTTCCAGTTAAATGGGTCTCTGGTTCTCTACACTCACCATACGAAACATAGCAGTGTCATGCTGCCATTTTACGCTGGTATTCTGTGAGAGCGTGGTCCTTCCCCGGTCGAGTCGACCCATTCGTGCTACAACTATGCTACTAATATAGCTGCAGCGTGGCTCTACCACGTATAAAATCTATCATGTTCAACATTGCTTCTTTTTAAAAAGAAATCATGTACCAACTTTCTAAAAGAGTTTCCTGATTAGGCGCTTTTCTTACATTTTCGGGTAAGAAGCTCCAGAGTAGTGTTGTCTGCACAGTAAAGGAGTTGCTGGTGAAACCATTGAAATGAGATGGATCAATAATCTTATGATTAGTTGAGTTCTTATCATAAATTGAAAAGAGATACTTTAATTTTGTTCTTACAATTTGTTGAAGAAGTTGGATTATTCAAAATTAATAAAAGAACAAGCAGAATTCGCTTAAAGGAACCGGAGACCCTGTGTACTGGAAAAGAGGCATTCCATCTTAGTCCTCATGGGTGACAACGCATCTGCATTTTGATTCGCAAACGAGAATAGATGTAGATGTCTATAGGCCACAGCAACCACTTACCGTCAGGTGGAGTGTGTGCTCGTTTGTCACGTAGTCCCATAAAAAAAAATCTAGAGTTTTGTGTTTGTCTGTTAGTGAGCCATTTCAGGATTTCACGATAATAAGTTTATTATGATTACACACAGGTTAAACTTTTGTAACTACCGTTGATAATCTCCTCACGTGTGTATTTAAAGGGTCAGAGTCAAAAATAAATAAAAAAATCCTTTTTTATATTATGTTTTAATCCGCGTGCTGAATATGGATCGAAAAGGTTCCAAACTTACGTCTTCGCGTACTTACTGAGGGGACTAATGTTAACTGGGTTAAAAACATTTACGAACGGCTATATCCCACGAATTTGTTCCATGTTGGTATGTGACGTTTGGTCAAAGAAGGAAAAGGGGAGATTTCCCACCTCTTCTTTTGATTGTATACATAGCACAGTACTTCGGAACCTTGATAGCTTGATTTAGGCTTCAGTATGTTTAGCTTGTGGTGCGACGAGAGCGCCGCCACCGACGTATAGGTCCCATGATTAAGTGGGACTTATAATAAAAAATAATTTGCCAACTCTATTCCTTACATAGCCTATCGTGAAAGGCGACTAATGGGATACATGTAGAATTTTGTGATAGTGTAGGCTTTGGGCTAGCCACTTGTCACTTTTATCACAATTTTCCATATATTGCCATATTTTAGGCTAAACGTGGTCCGAGAGACTCACTGCTCTTTGGAATCTACCTACTCCCTTGGGGACTACATGCATGACGAATTTAAATGAATTTATATTTTAAATTATTCGCGGTAAAATATAATACCCCATATCATCCTGCGTGTGTCGTAATAGCTGACGGAGGGAAATTGATACAGGCGATGGACAGTGGCATATTCTTGATAACAATACTCAAATAGTGCGGTTTTCAAACCGCCTGTCAAGTTTGACAACTATGCTTAAGTTCCCCCTATGATGCAATCTATGGCGTATGTCCAACAGTGGACTTTTCATAGGATGTAACGAACGAATGGTTAAGGCTTACATTAAATTGTTTTCTTCGACAAAATTTAATTCGATGTAATAACACTACATCCTGGGCAGGTGTGTTTAAAATTTAGAAACGAATTTATTACGTCACCCCCACTCCCCTTCGAATGCCCTTAAAATATCCTATTATTTTATAAATCAAGCGCTAACGAGCAACAAATTAATTATACCTGCTGAAACTTCTACTGCCGCGTTTATGTGAAAGTTCGTTAATAGGTGCAAATAAAATATTTTCGTACATTTTCCTATATAAAATTAATTGAATGGATATTGGAGAAATTGTTAAAATTTGTTTTTAATTCTTATGTCTAATGCTTTATTTGTATATTCGTATAGAAAAATGAAAGTAGTGAGTAGTAATATTAAGGTCGGTTGAACCGTTATATATGAAATGAACGTTGAGCT
>JAVANC010000006.1:46310629-46502469 GCA_033319125.1 Parnassius glacialis | reverse complement strand
TGTTTTCAAAATTTAAATTTATCAGCTGAATGAATTTATAAAATTGAATTGTGAATTCTTAACCAAAGAGCAGATATTTCAGATCAAAATACGACAAAACGCTAATTTCATATGTAAGGACCTAATATAAACCTGTATTGTGTATTGGATAACCCAGTTCCGTTAGTGTTATATTTAGACATCCACTTTCTTCCTAAATTGTTAAATAATTTAAAAAATGTTTATATTTCATATAGCTCGAAGTACCAACAACCGACTTTCAACGGGAAAGAAAGTTCTCGAGTGACAACCTTGTATCGGAAAGCCACTAGATGGAGTGACGACCTATTAACTGATGCAAAAAGTCGATCGACGCAGGTGGATCAGTGCCGTTCTTTGTAGCATTCCTTGGGGGTGGGATATATTCAGCAGTGGACTTATGATGGGCTGCAATCGTGATGACGATAAGAAATTTGTCCTTCGTCCTTTTTGCTTCCTTCTTCCTTTTATATTTTTAACTCCACCGATAGATATAGAACTTATAAACTTTGCTAAGGGGTAGCTTTTACTGCACCGTTGGGATGTTTTCGTAGCATATGCATGAAGTTTATGAAGTGATCCTGTGAAACCATCGACCCCTGGAGACTTAATAATATTATAAAGCCAACCTAACCTATCTTTACTGACCAGAAAAATATACCTTGATTAAACTACGTTGGGTTTAAATATGTGTTATATCAAACATTAATATTATATTACTAAAAAATAATAAATAAAGATATATTGTTTAATTCATTTTAAATAGAATAATGGTGACAAACGAGCATACAGTTCACTTGATGGTAACTGACTGCTGAGGCCCATAAATAACTACATCTATCCTTTATAAAAAATCAAAATGCTGATTCGTTGTCACTACTGAAAACTAAGATGCTTTAATGCCTTGGTTCCAGAAAAAGCGTATCCGATTCTCTACACTCAACATGGAACATACCAGTAGGTATAATTCTGCTATTTTACGCTGGTATTTTGTATGAGCGTCGTTGTTCCCCGGTCGAGCTAACCCATTTGTTTTACAACCATAAAATAGCAGTAGCTACAACGCAAATAATTTTAAAATTCTAGAAAATAATCAAATGTTATCCATTAATTATCAATTTTTCATGATTTCATCGTGATCAATTTGACTATATTTACATTTTGAACTTAATATTTCCGAGATTAGTCGTCCAAATTTAATTTTAAAAGACTTCATACTTTCATTGCATTTTTTCCAGCCAGGTACGTAGGTAATTGATGCCAGTCTACATTGTTTAATGATAATGTTTAGACAAAGATATAATTTATTTTAAGAAGAAAATAATTCATTTTTTTACTAATATTGAAGAAGAAAATGGGAAAAGGGCACTTTTCTCATGGCCATAATAGCATGCTGACACGGCACTGCTGACACTAAATCTAAAATCTCTACATCCAATCTAATATAAACAATCTCAATCACTACCATTAACACTTCTTAATCCGAACACTAGGAAACACCACCGACTATAGAACAACACATATTCCGCTTCTAAAAAGGCACCATCAGAAGAAATAGACATTGCTATGTCTAACCGCTAGTTTAATTAATTATCTAGATTTTTTAAAATCCGTGTAGTGATGGTGTAAGAATATCCTCTACCACATATTATCTCGTGGGGGTCGTAAGAGGCGACAGAGGTAAACACATCAGGAGATGGACAACAGCGTCTTCCTAATAACGACTAAAAATAAAAACGGCGGCTGCTAACCCCTTGCCAAACGTGGCAACTGTG
This sequence comes from Parnassius glacialis, assembly GCA_033319125.1. Taxonomy (NCBI): domain Eukaryota; kingdom Metazoa; phylum Arthropoda; class Insecta; order Lepidoptera; family Papilionidae; genus Parnassius; species Parnassius glacialis. The sequence goes on along the minus strand of JAVANC010000006.1, from coordinate 46,500,676 downwards.
GCAAATAAAATGGTTTTGGCAAAGAAACGGTTATAAAAGCGCATGCATATAATATTACGTGTTCTTTAAACCTCTCCGTATTTTATAAAATGACACTGTATTTTTTATCTATGACTTAATTAGGCTTCCTTTTGGTTATATTAATAAGTTTCCCAGACATTTGCCAACAGTATCTTAATAATGTCGCATACGTAATCACAGCTTAGCTTATAAGAAAATGATTCGTTTTGATGATCTGTCGTGTAATACAAACGACGCGATTTGTCCCGTCCTTTTTCTGCCGACTTCCAAAAAGGAGACGGTACACAATTCGAGTGTATGTTTTTTTTTATATTATGTGTTACCTCATAACTTTGTACTGGGCGAACCGATTTCGATGATTCTTTTTTTATATGAAAGCTGATAGTTCTCGCGTGGTCCCATATGAATTTGATCAAGGTCAGACCAATGGTTATTGAGTTATTCTTAAATAACCTATATTGAAGTCGCTTATATTGAAGTCGGCTGTACAAAATTTTTAATTTTAAATTATTGTATTGCATATTGTAACCCTACTGAGTCTGTGGTTTTGTTTCATAGCAATGATCAATCTAATTTTAATGGACGTTTATAAATAAAGGTGGCTCCGACTTGAGCTTTGTCTTAGTCTATAAGAATATACTACATACTATACTATATTCTGACTATACTACAGTTACTATACTTATAGTTCGGCCGTTCAGAGAATGCGTTCCTGACACCTATCAGTTAGTCACGACTAGTTATGGGCACAACATAACACTGAGTTCATTACCGTTCCTCCAGAATGAACCGCCGCGTTATTTTTAAGATTATTTTCGTTTTAAATTGGCGGAATCATTTAAAATTTATATTTTAATAATTTAAGTGGAAACCAAAAAAAAGTTAATATTAATATAATAAAATTGTTTTATTTATTCTTTGTAACAAAGTTACAATCTGTATTTCTATGCAATATTTGTTTTTTTAAAACAAAAAAAATAATAAAGTATATTGAATTGAATGTGCGTACAGAATATTAATCAGACTCCGATTCGCTTGAGGAGGTGGTGTCTTCATCATCTTCGCCTACATGTATAATTATCTAATTATCAATAACAGAATCAATCCTGCTATCTCGGTCAAAATGTTCCACTATCAGGTTTTTAGTCTTCTCAACAACCTTTGCCCAGTCATCTCTTGTGACTTCCCCGCAGGCTTCTTTTAATAGGATCATCATCTTTTTCGTGCTGAATAGCGGGGAAGTATTGTGGCGGGCGGCGTAACCTTTTATTTGAGCCCAGATTAGCTCAATCGCGATATATTGGCAATGATACGGTGGAATTATTGAACGCGATGACCGTACTCCAGAGCCAGTTCATCGATTTCGTATCGCACATTTGCCGCTTTATTTTCTTTAACTAATTTAATTAGCTCTGGTTTAGCATTTGCATATTTGCGTCAATGCCTTTTGCTTGTAACCAAGCCACCATTTCTTCTTTTTTATTGGCTTGGGTAGGTAGTTTCTGTATTTGAACCGAGTGATAGGAGGCATTATCTATGAATATTACAGAAAGCTCTGGTAGGCTGGGCAAAAGCACGTTCTGGAACCACTCTTTAAATGTAGTGGCATTCATTTCCCCGTGGTAGTCATTTGTGGTTTTTGATTGAAATGCCAGTAACGCGTTCTCCACAAAGCCGTATTTTGCAGAACCTGCGTGGCATATTATCAGACGGGCCCCCTTACCCATTGGTACTTTCGACGTCGACGCTTGTGTATCATCCGTCCAAGAACGGAAAACCGTGTGATTGGCGTTTAGCCATGTCTCGTCAATGAACACGACATTATCCCAGTTATCAATAGTTTTTGCTTCTCTCAAAAAACTTATCCGTTTTAAAATTATGTCGTATCGTTCTAATAAAAATTTTCTTTTGTCTGTTTTTTATACGAAAAACCAAAATCTTTAAGATTTTGGTTATAGCAGTTTTACCTTCGCTAAACAGTCCAGCTTCTCTTAACGATGCCAAAAGCTTCTTTCTGTTGAGATATTCATTTCCGGAATAGTAACCATATATATGATTTCTGATTGCATCGGCGTCAAAGATGTCAATATCTGTCACGGGTTTAGTTCTACGTTTCTTCTTCGGAGTACGTGAAATATTATCTTCCGTGCCAGTAGAGCCGAACTTTTCTTTATTAATATTTGTTATCGTTCGTTTGCTAACTCCAAGTGCCTGAAAGACGCGTTCTTGTACTTGTTCGACAGGTAACAGAGGTCCGCCATTTTGCCGCTCCCGCTCAAAGTAATCTTGCAGCTTGATGATTAACTCACGGCCTCCACTTTTCAATGTTTGTCAACGTTTAGGCATTATTATGCACCAAAAGTAAAAAGAACGCAATACAAAAGACAACCGAAGTCCGATTTAGCGCCGATGTCAGTTTGAAAAGCAGAAACAGTCCATTAAACGAAAGCCGGGTAATCAAATAAAAACAGATCGAAAACACTTGAAGAACGTGGTCTATGCGCACGAAACGACAACAGACGACTGTTTTAGCGTCACAAAATGGCGGCCCATAACGCCATTTGGGGTTACTATTTTCAACCTAAATATAAAAATGCTACTTTCTTTCGCGCGGTCGGTTTGGTCGTAGTTTTATTTTATATTTAATAAAAGTTATCTTATAGTCCATTTTTTTCAAATTCTTAAAAAATAAAACAAAACGTATTATTTTATAAAGTATAACTGTATAAGAACAGATTACGATACTGTTATTGCCTGTTATTGTTAGCACAGCACTACAAATATAAAGCGCTGACATAACCTTGTAATAGCGCAGTATAGATTTAGAAAAGTATTGTTTACCATGTTATTTGACACTCAGTTTGGCACAAAATTATAACATTCATTGATTATTGATATAATAATGTTGTTTTAATGCTCATCAATTGTTAAAACGGTAAACAACCAGCAAAAATATTTTTATCGTAACTGCAACGCCACTACAAAGTTACGTCGTATGTTCAATCGCGACGTGTCAGGAACGCATTTTCTGAACGGCCGAACTATAGATTAGTAGACTATACTAAGTTACAGGTCTGCAATGGGATTCTTCATGATATAAATAAGTTTATTTCTACTATGTTGTCGTAGTCGCTTACTTTTTATTTTTTTAAGGAACAAATCTTTAACTTAAGTCCAACCACAACTTACATTGATATACTACACCCATAAACTAGCGGGAGTTAAATACATAAATAGGTTTCCAATGTTTTATCGTTAATTAAACATATATAAATATTTTTAATATTTCCTAATGAAGTGTCGCCACTTAGTAACAATAGAATGAGACAGATGTAGACATAATTTCAATAGGCGATTATCAAGGATTATAAGTAATGTCGTAATTCTTTAATTAAGTACTTGACTAATTATATTTACAATATTTATTGCAATAAGAAACTAAAAATTAAAATTATCATACTGTTCTAATCCCCAAGAACTTTCCGAGGTATAACTGCGTGTCCCCTTGAATACTTGGACTCGGCGGAATTTTGAAAAATTCGTGTTGCTTCAATATTCAATCAGTGGACTATTCAATGTAAGTCAATACATAAATAACACACTATTGATAATAGGTTTCATCACGTTTTCTTATTTATACGCGCAATAAAAGACTCCACAAATTCAATAATAGCAATTTATAAACGTATCATTCGTTTTCATTCGTTCGTTTTAACATTGAGTTTTAAGGTTTTTTTTTACATATAGTAACAATATATAGTATCGAGTACACTTGAATAAAAGATAAGTATTCGTGCGACAGAAAACTTTAGTGACAGTTTAGTAAAAGTTCCCGCATAGTTTACTCCATACGAATTCTTGACGCAATTGTTAATTATTCGTGCTCGAGGTACAACAGAGAGGATTCCAGGTATAGTTATCGTAAAGGTTGTTAGCGGCTATGATAATAAATTTATTTCTTAACTGTAGAATTGAATACACGTTGACAGTATCGTAAAATTATATACTGTATGCAGACACCAAAGTTATATATCATATCCCTATGTATAGTAAATTGGTAATTGACGAGTGAATAAAAGGCGAAGACGTTTCACAGTCATTTACTTTTATTGTACTTTTTTTTTATATAAAATAAGGGTGACAAACGAGCACACAGTTCACCTGATGGTAAGTGGTTGCTGCGGCCCATAGACATCTACATCTATCCTCTATTACAAATCAAAATGTAGATGCGTTGTCACCCGTGAGGACTAAGATGGAATGCCTCATTTCCAGTAAAAAGGGCCTCCGGCCACCTGCACTCACCAAGCGAAACGCAGAGGTAAACCTCTACTTCACTCTGGTATTCTGTGAGGTCGTGGTACCACCCCGGTTCGAGCCGGCCCATCCGTGCGACAGCAAACGCTGCCGCGTGGCTCTACCACTGTTTAATTCAGATATTTAGCTGAAAAGAACAGATACTACACTTTGATCTTAGCCAAAAGGCCGAGAAGCGATGTTTACAGACTGGCAGATATTAGTATTTTACTAGCTGTTCCCCGCAACTTCGCCTGCATGTAATTAAGAGTTTTAATTATATTGCTTAGAACTTTAATTCTTTTTCTTAAATATAAGTAGCCTATTAGAACATCAGATATATGCTAGCGAAAGTCCCGTCGAAATCGATCCAGCCGTTTAAGAGATTAGCCGGAACAAACAGACAGACAGACACAAAAATTATTAAAATTGTGTTTTTGTTATAAGTACCATATATACATTTATATGCATTTAGTAAAAAGCTGTTATTTTAACACTACAAACACACACTTCAATTTTATTTATTTGTATAGTTTACTACGTACGTAAATTAATAACTAAAGTTACAGTGTTTACACGACCTTGTACAGGCCTTCTCTCATTTCTGGGAGTATTGTGGAGCAATTAGTCTGCCGCGATGCTCCAGTACGTGATGGTGGGCTTAACAAGGCTTTAAATTTTTTTCTGACTTGCAGTTCTCAATATTATACAATATATATTTTACTTCACCGCTGGGCACGTGGTAAGTGAGCGCTTAAAATTTAGATTATTTCATTGGTGCGGATGGGTATATATATATATATATATATATATATATATATATATATATATATATATATATCCCCGCTCTCCTCCAAACGATGCTCATTAATGTTCAAAATTTTATTAGTATAGTAACCGTGTAATGGCGGTGTAAGTATATCCCATACCGCATGTTCACGCAAAAGCGCTAATGTCAATAATGGACGTCAGAGAAGGCGCGCTCCTCGGCGATACCGGTTTGACGTCCCGCCGTCTCGAGGACGCGCGAGAAAAAATAGGAGTCCAATTCATCGCGTCGAGAGATAAGCACGCGGTCCGTTTTGTCGGGAGCTCGTTTATGATAGGCGCGTATAGTAAATATACCACTGGGAATTGTAGCGCGTGTCCCTTGCTGAGAGTTTTACCCGGGACTTTTAGGTTTAACGCAGAATCTGTATAAGTGGATTCGACTGTATTAGTTACTAGTGCGGTATTTGATATTCTAGAAATAACGGTGACCTTTGATCCGTACGTTCTGTGTTCATTTCGCGAGTCAGGCGTTATAACAAACGAGAGTTAGTGGCTTCTGTAATAAAACGAAGAAAGTGACTGCGGAAGGAGACCGTAGTTTGGAGAAGTGCTGAGGGCCGAACTGCTGCAGATGGTAACGGTCTAATAAGGTCAATAACACTACCAGCCACACCCAGATGCACATCACTGACCCTTACTTTCCTAACACTATACATCCACACGCGACCCGACCGAGTCGCTTTGGATAGAGGTAAGTAAGCTCTGTTCAATACAATGTAACGCTCCCCTAATTGTTTATTGTAATTAGAAACTTAAACCTTGGCCTGTAGCAGGCCCGACCAGCATCTGCTTGTAGGTTCTCCGTCTATAGGCCCGCGGGGGACCCTACTCCTGGGATAAGCAGCTGTTGGCCGTAACATTTGGTAGCAGAGCGCGATTCTGGGATCAATTCCCGGTCGATCCACCGACCATAGTGTTTGATAAAAATTAAATAATTTTGGTGGCAGGGAGCGTTGGGTTGATTGGTTTAATTTTGTGTCTACAATCACGCCCGTCCGTAATACGTAAAAATATTTTTTTTATTATATACGTAATAATAAAATTCCTTTCTTTGTTGGCTTGCTTTGTTGTTCGCGGGTAAATTTGAAAAACCCCGCGCCCGTTTAGCGCGCAAGCGGGAGTTTGCGTCATGTAGATAGATGGTTATTTTTACGTAATCGGTTAATTATCGTTGTCGGATAGTTGTAGTGGATTACTTATCGTAGGGTCGATTTCCGAGCTGGGCATTTTTTGTTGATCGACCGTGATGTGTGTCTTCGTTTATGTAACTTTCGTATTATAATTTGTTTTTGAACTAAAGAGTAGTAATTTGTATTTGCGTAATTTGAATTTAACTTGATTTGATCGCATTAGTATTTGTTATTGTTAATTTGATTTGTCTTTTCTTTTGTACTAACTTGTATTTGATTTGATAAGTAGCGGTTCTTATTTGTTTAATTTCTATTCAACTCGATTTGATAGGAACTGCATTTGTTAGCTGTTAATTTTTTTTGTATTTGTTATTTGTTGTTTTTTTAATTGTGCTCGAGCCGCGTCGTAATTTGTATTTAGTAGTGATGTCCTCGCCCAAGATGCTAATCCGTTGCTTGCACCAGCGCCCATGCTAGGTCGACCGGATAGAGTCCATAACTTGATGAAGCGGTTCGAGCAGGTCGATGCTCGAAGGGCTGCAGTGGAGGAGGCTAACGCTGAGCTCGAGGATTTGGATGTGGAAAAGGGAGTCCTGGACTCCTGCTTCGCAGACTATGAGCAGTTCTTTTCGCTCACGGACGAGTTGATCCAAGCTGAATGCAGGTATGCCGAGGAGGCGCGTGAAGCTCGGACGAGTGGCCTGCCCGAGACCTTTCGGAAGCAGCCTCAGCCGGAGCTGTTGGGACGACCTCCAACTCTGAACTTGCCAAGGTTCTCCGGGGTCCTTTCCGAATGGCTGACCTTCGTTGGTCTTTTCGACGGCCTAGTGGACGCCCGGAGTGATTTGACCCCGAGCCAAAAGATGGCGTACCTCCTGGCCTCACTGGAGGGGGAGGCCCTGGGCGTTGTCAGCCATTTGAACTTGTCGGACGACGCCTACCAGACTGCTCGGGACCTCCTAGCCAGAAGATACGCCAACGTCCGGCGAATTGCGGACGAACATGTTAAGCAGCTTCTAAGCCTCCCGCTGCTTAGTGACTGGGCCAGATTACGTCCGGACCTGTTGGATCCAGTCTTGGTGGCCTGTAAAATGTTGAGGCGGCTGGATTTACCAGTGGGCAAATGGGCCTTCTTGTTGCTCCGCATCGTGCTGTCCCGTCTACCTCTCGACCTTCGAATGCATTTTGAGGAGAGGTACGGCGGGGACGAGGCCTCCTATATTCCACCCTTCTATGACCTGCTGCGGTTTTTGGAGGAGCAGTGCCGACAGATCGAGCACGCGGCGGGCACCGTCGACGACTTACGAGCCGTGCCCAGTGAGAGGCGGAATCTGCCGGGCAAGTCGTCGTCAACCCCCCTCCTGCTCCTATTGTCGAGCATTTGATCACCGGGTAACGTCTTGCCCGAAATTATTAAGTAAGCCGGTTCCGGCGAGGCGAACTATCGCCAAGGAGCGCCGCTGGTGCTACTCATGTGTGGAAGGGCACCTCCAGCGAGACTGTCCACACCGGCATCCCTGTTTGCTTTGCCAGGGCAATCACCATGCCGTACTGTGCCTGGGTGCGAACGGCGTCTCCTCTCGGGGCGCTGCCAGGCCCTCGACCCCCACGGGCGGGGGCGCTCCGCCACGCCCTCTAAAGGGCGACGCTCGGCGCCCGCCGGCTAGCCAACAGGCCCCTAGGTTTGAAAAAGGTCCGACCAGTCGGGGGGTAATTCCCCCAGGGGCGGGGGTGTCATCACCCCCTCTCAGCGTGCGGAGAGGAACTTCACGGCCACTCATCAGTCCACTGGACCCTTCTCACTCTCGTTAGCTGAGTGGCCGCGACTGGTGTACCACTGTACCCCATTTGATGGAGGCGGTCCTAGCTAGCTGCCGCCTTAGCTCCCACCACGGCCGCCTCTACTGAGCCTTAAGCCGTCAACAGTCCACTTGTCAAGCTGTTTTGTTGCCGACGGCCTCAGTGAGGGCGTACAACCCGAGTGGCGACTGTTAGCGGTTGCGCTCTGTTAGTCTCGGGTTCACGCGGTGTGGCCTCCACTTGGTGGTGCGAAGATTAGGGCCCCCTGGAGCGTTGAATCACGCTCTCAAGGGGTATTAGATTTGGTTTGGTCGAGCACTTAGTTAAAAATTCTTTAAATTAAAATTAAAATTCTTTTGGGTTTTCCGCGAAATTCATATTGTAGCGGTTGTAATTAAAAGAATTGAATTTAAAATACTCCTTTAAATGCTGCTGCATATGTTTTGTAAATACATTTGATCAATGCGTTTGTTGTTGCACGGAAAATTAAGATTAAATTGTGTGCCCCTTTGAATGCTTGTGCGTATGCTTTGTAATTGTATTTGATTGTCGCGTCTGTTGCTAAAAGGAAAGTTTGAATTCATTTGAAATTTGAATGGCGCGCTATTTTGAAAATTATGTATATGTTTTGTGATAGTGTTTAATCATTTTGCTTTGTGATAAGGAAGGTTGAAATTAGATAACCCTGTTTGTGCCGAAGGGAATAAGAGTCAATTCTCTTTTGGTTTAGATTTGTTGGCACTGTCTAAGATATTTGTTTAAAACGAGAAATAGGGCTGTCTCTTACGTTTATTGTTTATTTACTTTGTCAAGTTGACTATGTGCATCAGTGATTTTTTTTTATATGATAAGGGTGACAAACGAGCACACAGTACACCTGATGGTAAGTGGTTGCTGCGGCCCATAGACATCTACATCTATCCTCTATTACAAATCAAAATGTAGATGCGCCGCCACCCGTGAGGTGAGGACCAAGATGGAATGCCTCATTTCCAGTAAAAAGGGCCTCCGGCCACCTGCACTCACAAAGCGAAACGCAGAGGTAAACCTCTACTTCACGCTGGTTTTCTGTGAGGTCGTGGTACCACCCCGGTTCAAGCCGGTCCATCCGTGCGACAGCAAAAGCTGCCGCGTGGCTCTACGTTAATTTAATTACTTTGTCTTAATTAATTCTGTAGTTGAACATTGATGCTTTTGAAAATTTAGTTGAGATATGAGCATAGGACTACCTGCCTAAAGGGCTATCTGGTTTGTAGATTATCAGATGGAAATCAGCTGTCGCACCATTTGGTAAATGATTATAGGTGGATGGCTTGGTTATGCCTACTTGTTTGAAAATTCATACTAGGGACTATCTGTGCGTTTCGTTCGGCTCTCCACAGACGACGTTCATGGGGAATTTGGGGGTGCTCTCTGCACTGAAGCTTGGAAGGTCGCTCTGGGCCCCTTCGTGTCGCGTCGCTGTTTGCAGACCTGATCCGGTCGGATTACGGAACTAATCATAGGAGCGCAGATAGGTGTTTGAAGGAGGTCGTTGGACTTCTGTCTAGGAATAGGACTTATTTATGTGCTGCGATATCCAGGAAGGGCATCCAGTTCAACTTTCTAGCCCACGTTGCGGCTGTAATTTTGAGGCGTTGGTTAGGGTTGCAAGATCTGATGGGGTGCGTAAGTTGGCCTAGTTTGGTTGTAGATTCAGTCTTGCAACTTGCCGTCGCGACCCTGTCCCGCTGACCGGTTTGCACGCGGACCTAAATCCTTATGTCCGGGACAGGGGTTTGTTCGCACAAAAGCGCTAATGTCAATAATGGACTTCAGAGGGCGCGCGCTCCTCGGCGATACCGGTTTGACGTCCCGCTGTCTCGAGGACGCACGAGGAAAAATAGGAGTCCAATTCATCGCGTCGAGAGATAAGCACGCGGTCCGTTTTGTCAGGAGCTCGTTTATGATAGGCGCGTATAGTAAATATACCACTGCGAATTGTGGCGCGTGTCCCTTGCTGAGAGTTTTACCCGGGACTTTTAGGTTTAACGCAGAATCTGTATAAGTGGATTCGACTGTATTAGTTACTAGTGCGGTATTTGATATTCTAGAAATAACGGTGACCTTTGATCCGTACGTTCTGTGTTCATTTCGCGAGTCAGGCGTTATAACAAACGAGAGTTAGTGGCTTCTGTATAAAAACGAAGAAAGTGACTGCGGAAGGAGACCGTAGTTTGGAGAGGTGCTGAGGGCCGAACTGCTGCAGATGGTAACGGTCTAATAAGGTCAATAACAATACCAGCCACACCCAGATACACATCACTGACCCTTACTTTCCTAGCACTATACATCCACACGCGACCTGACTGAATCCTGAGGGACCAGTCGCTTTGGATAGAGGTAAGTAAGCTCTGTTCAATACAATGTAACGCTCCCCTAATTGTTTATTGTAATTAGAAACTTAAACCTTGGCCTGTAGCAGGCCCGACCAGCATCTGCTTGTAGGTTCTCCGTCTATGGGCCCGCGGGGGACCCTACTCCTGGGATAAGCAGCTGTTGGCCGTTACATCGCATATCATCTTGTGAGTGTCGTAAAAGGCGGTAGGGGGAAACCTAAACAGGAGATGGGCAGCAGCATCTTCCTGCAAATCCAAGCATAGCAGTTATGGCGAAAACCCCCCGGCCGCCTTCCTATGAGGCAATCTATGATGGAGGCCTATGTATATTCAGCAAGGGACTTTTATGGGCTATAAATGATGGATAGATAGTTTAAATGTAATGGCAATGTAAGAATATCCACTACCATATATCATCCCGCTGTAAGAGGCAATAAAGGGAAGCAAACTAGAAGATGGGCAGCAGCATTTTTCTAATAACAACTATAAAATAGAAAAAGTAAAAACTAATAAACTAGAAAATTTAAAAAAAAAAACTGCAGTTTGACCTTCACTTAATCTATTTTATGGTTGGAGCTCAAATGGGCTGGCTCAAACGGTTAAGGAACATGCCCTCAAAAAATACGAGCGTAATATAGGGTTTTCTATGGTTGTTGTAGATAACCAGGGACACTTTTCACTGGAAACGAGGCGCAGCATCTGGCGTTAGTCCTTAAGGGTGACAACGCATCTGCATTATGATTCTTAATCGGCAATAGATGTATGTAGATGTCTTTGCACTACAGCAACCACTTAACATCAGGTGAACTTTGTGCTCGTTTGTCACTCTTATCCTAAAAAGAAAAAGTTTTTTCTGGTAAAACCTAACCTAACCTAATGATGGGCCCATCGTTGACAAATTTTCTGATTTCAGAGCTCTTCGCAACCGCCAACAGGCAGTATGTTAAGGCGTGATATCCTTCATCAGCCTGGCCCAACGTAATTCCTTGAGCTGTATCATGCGCTCCTTGACCTCTATTTGGAGGCAGATATTTAAACTATTATCTATGGTACCGTAACGATCATAGGCTTTAACCGCAGCGTAGTTTTCCTCAGTAGCCGTCTCATATTGCCGGGTGGTTAAAACGACTATCACTCGGCAATAGGCTGCAAATTTTTGGTCGGTTTTCCCTAACTGTTTCATAGACACTAGGTTCACCATTTACTGTATTTTGCTCATCAAGTAACATCGTAAAGACAGGATCCGTCTATGAGAAATAAAACGCAATACATTTTTTTTACCACACTTTTTGCCTGCCTCAAATTTGTTGGTTTGAAATTAAATTTTTCGCCTTCGAATAGCGAACACTCATACTAAAACTGTTTCCTACTTTCCGGAATAAAACAATATATACATGTATCATATCCTGACACAATGTCAATCATACACAGCACTTGAAAGATGGTAATAACAAACAGGTACTTTTGTAGCTTATTTTAACTTTTGATTTATTCCTTTTAATTTGGCTCATACCCAAATATCTTCGAATCTCTTCATAGGTGATGCGCTGGTTTTCTTAAGTTAGTAACCTGACAGTAGCCACATTTTCTTTATTGATAGCAGTTGAGGGCCGAGTTTGCGGTGCTCAAAGGAGGTGTTTTCCTTCGAAGCATTTTTAAAACGTGCCCTGCTTCTTGAGAAGAAAGTGAACTTTTAAAATGATAAAAAATAACCGCCCTAAAATCTTTTAGCGTTTATACCATTTTCGCTACGTTCAACATATTATGATAAAGAGTTTCTTAGGTTTAAAAAAATATAACACTCGAATTTCATACTTTTATGGGCCAGTGTTGCAGAATTCAGTGTCAGGTGCAGGTTTCAGTGTGTCATGTGAATATATAGCTTGTTGTTAGTTGAAATAATTTATTCCCTTTAATAAAAAGTCTATAACAATATATTTTTTTTAATTTGGATTAACGACGTTATAAATAGGAGCTACGTAATAATAATAAAATAAATAATTATTTTTAGACTAATTACACTAACAATAAAATCATAAACATTTTTCTTTGGACATATTCATGACGAAAAATATCATAAAATTGCTACAAAACTGAAAAACTATTATCGAAAATGTGTATATTCAAATAATAAAATTTGTATGATTGATTTCTATGATAACAAACTAACATCCATATTACTATCGGCATAAATTTGTGAGACTCATGTTTTTGAAATTCGAATGCTCAGCTATATCAACCATCATTGAAGTGTGAAATTGGATACTTCGTGAAACGAAGTGGTCACAACAAGATATACAGGATTGGATGAACTTTCAAACTGATTAACACAAAACGGACAAGGAAATCTAAAGATTTAATTTGACATGTCGATTTTGAAAAACTATCAGGTATGTTTAATTATTTAAATAATATTGTTATATCTTAAATGTATTACACATTGTATGAAATTAAATCATTTGCAATATTAATAGCTTAAATTTTTACTTATTTCAAGTATTAAAATAATCAATTTTTTTTTTGGTAGAGCCATGCTGCAGCTATATTAGTAGTATAGTTGTAGCACGAATGGGTCGGCTCGACCGGGGAAGGACCACGCTCTCACAGAATACCAGCGTCATATAGCAGCTTAAGACTGCTGTGTTTCATATGGTAAGTGTAGATAACCGGAGACCCTTTTTACTGGAAACGAGGCAATTCATCTTAGCCCTCAAGGGTGGCAACGCATCTGCATTTTGATTCACAAACGAGGATAAATGTAGATGTCTATGGTCCACAGCAACCACTTTCCATCAGGTGCACTGTGTACTCGTTTGTCACCCTATACTTTAAAAAAATCAGTTAAAATCAGCCCGAAATTCGTCATTACTTATTTTCTATCAGGTGGGGTAGTAATCAAGATTTTTTTTTATATAATTAAAAGGAACGCATAAGCACACAGTCCACCTGATGGTAAGTGGATGCTATGACCCATGGATATTTAATATACCAAATCTTAAATATTATATTTAAGTTTTTTGGCAGATTTTCTTAACTTGGCATATTATAATAAAAAGTATAGTTTACACTTTTATCGTAATCAGCACGTTACAGCTTATTAGATTTAATATTAATACCCTTAATTTTTTAAAGTTTTTGTTTGATACTGTTTTGTTTGAATTAACGTAAAACACTATGGGAAACCCCAGGAAAATATCGTGGGACCCAATGACTGGCGGTATAACCGGTACTTACGTCAGAAATATATTTTTATATTTATTTTTTACATTTATTCTATTTTTGGCATACCATTGGAGGTGTACTATAATCAGTGGATTTGTAAGAGTGTGTATTGATGCAAATCATCACTATAATCAGCTAGTAACAGCCCACGGTCAGTTATGTTCATACGCCATTTGAGATGCTTTTAATCTTAAATTTTTGTCATCAATTGTTACAGTCTATCAAAAGTCCACTGCTGAACATAGCCTCTTTTTGGAATAAAGGTAATTACAATAACGTTATGTATTTAAGCTGCAAAAAAACTAGTCATGTTTCGAAGAACTTAGTTGAAAAATATGAGATGAAGTTATTTTATAAATATATTTTTCAATATTACCGTCGAAATTATTTATCTACTTGCATACACTTTCTCAGAAGTTTCAACTGCAAGCCAAGTATAAAAAGCTTATCTTAACTATACTTTAAAGCTGGCTTGCGTTATTTATTTTTAATCACTTCCCTACGGTGAACCCCGTTTAAGTTCAAATTACGTTGTTCTTAAGCGAAGATCGAATATCTGCATTCATTTTTCAGTACTTCGTAAAGTGCTATCGGAGAAATTGATATTATTTTAAAAGCTAATTAACAATTTTATGTTCAATGTCCAACTTTTTACTAATTTTTGTCCACAGTGAGAACAATGATTCAAAGGAGTCAATATGAAAAAAAACTAAATGCTCACATTTTTATTTGCTCAAAGGTTTCTCATTATTTTTAACTTCTCATTTGGTTTATAAATTTTGAGGGTAACTAATAAACTAAAATCATGTATCTCCATTTCTTCATTAAATTTTCGCCTACTTCCGTTTCAAAATAAAATATTTGGAAATTCCTGATAGGAAAGAAATAGCAAAAGGAACTACGCTGGTTTTTTTGTTGTTATCAAAAGCTTTTATTTAATTTGCAATGTAGGTATGTTTGTTAGGATCAAATCTTGCATATGATTTTTGAAACAGTTATCCTCAACCTATTGAAATTAAATTTTAAATACATGTTAAATTTGAATGACAATGCGTAGGTACCTAAGTAACGTTATTCCAAATCCAATATGGCGGACTGCCCAAGATGGCGGACTAGTTATTTTCTATTATGGAGTGTAGAGTAGAAGGAGAACCATCTTATAAGGTGCGAAAGTTGAAAAAGTGTCCGACAATACACTGAAAATAAAGGTTCCAAAACCTACCACAATAGCGCTGGCGTCTGAAAAACTACGATATAAAAATAGCTGTTGTAGACGGAGTGAAGTCAGCTGAATTCAAATATTTAAAAAAAATCATGACTAGAGTAGTTAGTAAAATCCCAGTATACAAAACCTCAACTATTTACGTAGTACAAAACCAAGCGGATCGGTCGGGCCTTGTTTATTTCTCCATCTTATTCTAATTAATTTTGGTGCTTTTTTTTAAATTTATTTTATGCTACTGCAGCGCCACCCTTATTGGACGCGTTTTTAGGGACACTTTTCATGTATAGAGATGGTCCTCCTTCTACTCTACACTCCATATTTTCTATGTACGCCAATGATATGTGTATCAAATGAAGGGGTTGGCTGACAAAAATACAAATATAAAATAAAGTTTCTCCAAGTCTAATATGGTAGACACCCAAAGATGGCGGAATATGTTATTTTCATGCACGCCCTTTATATGAATAATAAATGAAAGGGTTTTCTAAAAAGAATACGAATAAAATGAAGTCCGCTTTCAGCTCTTCGAGGAGGTGATGGTGACTCGGCTAAACAGTAGGGTCGTGTGTTAACTCTGGGCAAACTCTAGCGAATGTAAAAAGTATTCAAAATGGCGGAAAGAAAGATGGCTACCATACCAACTTTAAAGAGTTATAATTCAGCAAAGATTAGGAACAGCTTAACGGTGCTCGAACAAATATTGTAAGGATCGACAATGGTCAACAGTTGGCGATAAAAATATTCAAGATGACGCATCTAAGATGGCGATCAAAAACCAACAATGATTTTTAAAAATAAACTTTTATTTCAATGCTCTCAAACGAAGAAAATTGACTTTAAATAAAAACAAACCCATCAATTTAGGTATTCTCATTTCCTAGTAATGTTTTATTTTTTAGAGATTCAGGTTTCATAACTACATTTGCGTTCACCACCGAGCACATGCGTGTTGGCAGAATGGAATAAAAGTTCTATGTCTATTGCTATTGCTATTTATTCAGCATTTATTCTCAGTCCTCAGAGAGTCGTGTGGAATTAAATAAGGAAGTCTGTGGTCCATAGCTCTCACTTATTATCAGGTACACTGGTTAACGTACCAATTATCAAAGCAAAATAAACAAAAAAAATCTTGTATGTTTAAGTTTTTTTTAATGCAAGTTTTTTATCAATGTAATTTATAGATTGTTGTTCATTTTACAAACTGAATAAAATATTATAATTAAATTAATATGGTATGATTATTAATATTGTTTCATAATATTCGTAAGTATTTACGTAATTAAATTTAAAGACTGAAAGATCCTATAATCCACCATAAAACAATTTCATAAAATTGAGAATGTAGTCGATAAACAACTTGCTATAAATTAGGCTTCGTAAATGAAATCCCTCTTCATAAATTATTTGTCTTATACTTTCTCAGTGAAAATAAATCAACAATTAGATTTCAGTCAGGGTGTTAGAAAATGTTTTCACAATTCGAATTTCCCAAAAGTTAATTAATAAATTAATATTTCAAAGTGTTTTCATCTTTATTCAACCTCTCCACTATTATTACTGTATCTGTGAGATCTTTATTAATTTCAAAATATGAAGGTAAATATTGCTTAAAGCAATGAGGGCATCCACGACTTTTTCTGCCACCAGGGCGGCGCCACTTTACAGTGAGGTAAAATATTTGACAGATTTCATAGCGGGGATGATAATTTCTTAGGAAAATGTAATCTTTAAAGTTTGTTTCTGTATTATTAGTTATATTTTATATTAATTACATTAGAAATGAATAAACCAAACTATAAAATATAACTAGAAACCGATTTTTTTAAAAAGAACTATAAAGTGCAAAAAATTAAAAATCAAACCACTGACGCATTGTGTTGTGTATTAATATAATATTCTAGATAATGATAAACTATTTATTTAAAACTAATTTCTCAATTAACTGACACTGTGTAACAAAAACTTTACCTCAGTCGCTATTTAGATAGCTGCGTACCATACGGTGGTTAGTATTGAAGTTAAGATTTTGTATTATTCCCGTATCACTAAATGAACTAACTTTGTTGGTTATTATGTAGTCGATTTCGTTTCTAGTCTTTCCATCTGGAGACATCCAAGTCCATTTGTTTTTGGGCTTTTTGCGGAACATGGAGTTTAAAAGTGTTAGGTTTTTTTCAAGCAGGAATTCTACCAATTTTTCTCCGTTTTTGCTTCTTTTGCCACTTCCGTATTTCCCTATTATGTGTTATTCACCATCTAATCGGGCACCGACTTGAGCATTGCAGTCACCCATGAGTACTATGTTGTTTTTCGAATATTTTTCAGTAATTTCGCCAAGCTTGTCGTAAAAATTATCTGTCTGTTTTTGTTGCTTGTTCTGTCGGCGAGTATACTTGGATGATTGTCCATTTTTTCTGGTATTTTGGTAAGTTTATATGAATTGCCGCTATTCTATCTGATACCTCTTCGAACCCAATGATCTGGCTTTTATGGTTTAGCTATACCAAAAATCCTACTCCTCTTTGTCCAGCGACTTCGCCTTTGTGGTACATAATAAATTGATTTCTCTCTTCTATTTCTTCCCCTAATCTTCGCATCTCGCTTATGCCTAAAATGTCCCACTTGATGTTTTTAATAGCTAACTCTAGCTCTTGCAAACTTTCCGGTGTTCTTAAGGTTCGTGTGTTTAGTGTACATATGTGTAGACTACTTCGTTTTTTTTAACTTTAGGCTTTAGCTATGTCGAAAAAGACCGCGATTGTCTTATGACGACGAGGATAAAAACCGCTGAGAATATATACCACAAAACGGTGAAATTGTTGGGGACATGAGTGTTTCGCTCGGAAACCGAATTGATGGGGAATGATAAGAGGGTCACCTTCTGTGGGAAACAGATGGCGCCTCATGCGAGTTTGAACGACTCTTTCGAAGAGCTTACCCATGGCCTTGAGGAGGCTAATGGGATGATGACTGGAGGGGAGGTTGAGAGGCTTGCCTGGCTTGGGAATACCAATCACAGTTGCCTCTTTCCACGTAGTGGGAAAGTAACTAAGGTTGAAGCAGGCGTTAAGATAATAGATGAAAAGGTTAACACCTGCTCAGGAAAGTATTTTAGGGCTTGGTTGGAGATGCCATCCGCGCCCGGAGCCTTTTTGGGCTTAACTCCTTTGATGAGGGATGAAATCTCATCATTGGACACAGAGATAGGTTCAGAGGATGTAGGGGGTGAGTTCCGGCGGCGGACCTCATCCTCCACTGTCTGGACGTGTGATGGGTCGACGGGTTGAGAGCTAGGAGAGCATTGTGCGGCAATGCTGTCTGCAAAGCACTCAGCCTTTTCCTCGTCCTCGAAGGCAACCGTACCGTCTGAACGGGAGAGAGAGGGAGTGTGTGTGATAGCGTCTATGCCGAGGGCTCTAGTCATCTTATAGTACGCTGTATGAGATGGAGAGATATTCTCCATGAGTTTACTCTTTTCGAGGTCTCGAAATTCAGAGAGGCGGAAACGGAGTTCTCGTTAAAGACGATTGGCCGTGCGCCTATATTCGGGGGTGGGATATTTTGCTGCTCTCCGGAAAGCAGCTTTCTTGGCTTTTAACAGGTTGCTAATATGTAGGGGAAGCCCACTATAGTTAGCAACCGGGACGACCCTTTCGTTCTCCTTAAGGGAGGATTTAATAAGGGTGGAGAGTGAATCAACCGCGGTGTCGATTTTTTCGGGACTGTCTAAGTCCGACTACAGGGAGATGGTAGAGTCCTGTGAGTCCAGAGCTTTAGCTAGGGACTCCTGGAATCCCTTCCAATTAGTGAAGGTTTTTGTGTGTGTTGGAGGAGGTGGCTGATGGCCAAGAATGAGGGAGACCGGTCGGTGATCGGATCCTAGATCGACTAGTGTCTCGATTGCCCTGAGGTTGAGAGAAACTCCTTTGAGTAACGCAAAATCTAGTACATCGGGGGCGTGATCAGTGTTATCGGGAAAGTGAGGAACACTGAGGGGAATATGGACGGTAATATCAAGAGACTGCGCGATATTCTAACAGTGGTAGAGCCACGCGGCAGCTTTTGCTGTCGCACGGATGGGTCCGCTCGAACCGGGGTGGTACCACGACCTCACAGAATACCAGCGTGAAGTAGAGGTTTACCTCTGCGTTTCGCTTGGTGAGTGCAGGTGGCCGGAGGCCCTTTTTCTGGAAATGAGGCATTCCATCTTAGTCCTCACGGGTGACAACGCATCTACATTTTGATTTGTAACAGAGGATAGATGTAGATGTCTATGGGCCGCAGCAACCACTTACCATCAGGTGGACTGTGTGCTCGTTTGTCACCCTTATCCTATAAAAAAAAATATCGAGCAGTATCTTGCCACTAGGGGAGGTAGTACGGCATATCCATTCAGTATGCTTGGAGTTAAAATCTCCAAAAATATTGACTGAATTGCCTAAAGATAAAATAGCCTCAAAATCTGTTTTGGGGGGATGGGTTCCTGAAGGGATGTAACAGGAGGCTATGAGGATGGACTGATGTTCAGTCATAGCTAGCCTGCATACCGTGGCTTCCATGTTGGTAAGCTGCGGAGTAGAAATGGGCGAGCAGTGAAGTGTCTTCTTGTAATAGATGGCCGTTCCATCGCCTCGGCGGTCGGGTCATTACGAAGAAGAGAAAAGTTTTTAATGGAAAGGCCTTTAGTGTACTTAGTTTTAAGATTAGTTTTCTGTAGGAGGAGGAAATCGACTTCACGATTTCGAAGAAAGAGCTTAAGCTCTGGGAGGTTATTTCGCAAACCGCGAATATTAAAGGATACAAGCGATAAACCCTTAGGTTTGATACGACCGTGAGACTTTGGTATAGCAACCTGCTCTGTCATTGTGAAGTTAAGTTAATTAAGTTAACTTAACTTACAACGAGCACAATATATTATGATGCTCTGCAAGAGCGAAAAGACGGTCCTGAGTGGACCTCGCAGCGCGCAATTTGCGTGCTAACACAACGATTTTCCCAACGTCGATGTGCCTAATAGCGGAATACACCGTTTTTAGGTCATCAGCCATTGAGGGCTGTGATTGTTGTGGGGCGGAGGTTGTCCGCGTTGGGTCTGCCTTTTTTGGGCCCCAGGGAAAGACTAGATGCTGCATAGGCTTAGAAAAGCTCGGAGGGGGCCGAATAATGCCCTAAGGGGGCCTAGGGGGACCCTGAGATGGTCAAGAGAAGCCCTGGATGGGCTGTGAAAGGCCCTGACGGAGTCGTTGGTAAAGAGCCGGGAATGAGCGGTCATTGACCGGCGGTGGGGCTTGCCTACTGGGGCGAGGATGAGGTGCGCAAAGGCAGCCTCTGTAGTTTGCCGGGTGGCCTGTTTGTTTACACAGGACACATGTGGTTGGGGATTCGGCGTCTTTGGGCCGAGGACACTCTTTAGTGTTGTGGGGTTCAAGGCACTTAATACACCTGGGTGGGGCGGAGCAGTTGGCCGCCGCATGAAAATATAGCTGGCAGTGGTGGCACTGCGCCGGGAACCCGCGCCTATGTGGGGGCTCAACCCTCACTCTAGACAGGCCACACACTGTGCGTACCTGCCGGAAGATGGCTTTTGCCTCCGGCACGTTGGTTAAAATGACTAGGACAAGAGAGAACCTCTGGCCCGTTCTGCTGTGAATTTTGTGCACGGCTTCTACGGGGAACCTTGGGACTTAAGGTTCTCAAGGATTTCCTCGTTGGAAAATTCAAAGGGGGCGTCTCGGATGACGGCCCTAACTTTACGCTCTTCCGGAAGAGCGTACGTATGATAAGAAACTCGTTCGGCTGTGAATAGCCTGGTGAGTTGACGGAAGTCATCGATAGAGTTGGGGATGATTTTAATAGTCTCCCCGAGGTTAATTGCGTGGTCATATTTAATGCCTGCGTCGTAGCAGGTTTTCGACAATTTGGTAAATCTTGCCTTGTCTCTTAGGAAGACAGTGGGCGGGACTTGGTTCTTTGCAAGTACTGGGGCACAGCTGGAAGCTGGCTTTGAAGGTGGGGCGATGTCCATCGACATTAGAGGAGCCTTAGCAGCAGTGTGGGCTGCGGGGGCAGAGACGGTAGCGGGAGCTACGGGGTTTGAGGCAGCAACGGGGGCTGTGGAGGTTGAAGGAGCGGCAGGGGCCGCTGAGACGGAAAGTGTGCGGTTTTTCGCGGTGCGTTTACCGTCGCGCTTTGAAGTAATTGTAGTGTAGGATGAATCTCCGGTTCCGCCGGAGTCATAGGACTCCGATGAACCGGTGCCAGAATTGGTGGCGGGCCTCTTCCGCAAGGCCGACGCAGAGGACTCGGACTCGAAGCATGCGTACTCCATATCTAGTGGGGCGAAAGAGTTCTTGGACTCTAGGTAGGCCGCTAAAACGGGCGGCGGTTGAGCTGCCTGAGGGGCATAGGAGGCAATAGTTGCCACGACTGCGGCGAGAGCCGAATTATCCAGCCTATTAAGGCCTTCAACAATGGACCCAATAAGGTCTTGTTTGGACATGGTGCTGGTTGGAGACGTATTTGAAACGGAGGGGGCTGGAGGGTACTGTTCTGAAAAGAACAGAGACGTTCTTTGCCTAAAGAGTAAGGGCGGGATCACCGTTCTCAAAAGAACGGGACGTTCTTATTCAAGGAGTAGTGCCCCTGCTCTCAAAAAAAAAGGGCCTTGCTCTGAAAAGAGCAAGTAACTACCTAGAAACAGTATACACGTACACGTTAAACAAATAAATAAGGAAAACAAAATAAGAATCAGTTAACAATATAAATAACAATAAAAAATAACAGTAACAAGCGGAGGTCAGTCAAACCTCCCCGCCCGAAGACATGCAATGCATGGCAAGGACTAATAGCAAAAATGACTCACCAAAGCGTCGACGCTCTACAGCGCGAGCAGGACAGCGGGGGCACGAGAGCGAGAGAACACTACCGTACGGGGACGGATGCGTGGACTACCTGGACACGACCGCTCGAGAGCGGTGCCACAGGTAGAAATGGAACCAAAACGTTACGAAAGTGCGTTTTTAAGTTCGCGTAATGGGTAGGTAGGTAATAAGTGGGGACGTCGCTGAATTACGTGCTAATTGAGCAACTTATTAGTATAAATAGTGCGTTTTGTCTTAATTAGATAATAAGTCTTTGAGTTCTCGTCAACCAAACAAGTCAATCGGGAAGAAATTGTGAAATATGGATAAAATTTAGTTCCGTGCCGTTATAAAGTTCCTTATCAAGCGCGGAAAACAGTTCAGACTGTACTGAAAGAGATGTCACCGTTTACGGAGTCTCTTATCCAAGTAAAACTATGATTTACAAGTGGCATACTCTTTTTAAACAAGGCAGAGAGTCGCTTGAAGACGATCCACGGCCAGGAAGGCTAATTGAGTTGACCACTTCGAAAATTATTCAAAAAGTCGAAAAATGAATATAGGAAGTTACACGCCTAAAGAAAAAACAGCTAGCGGAAATGGTTGGAGTATCAGATACAACCACTTTCAAAATTCTTCATGACCATCTTGGCATGACTAAAGTCAGCGCGTGGAATGTTCTCGTGTATTTTTGGACCTCTGTATGGAAAACATAGATGAAGTGTTGGCTAGAATTGTTACTGGTGATGAAACTTGGGTTTACCCTTATAAACTTGAGTTCAAACAGGTCTCTATGCAGTGGCACAAAAAAGGCACACCACCAACCAAGTAATTTAAGGTGGCATAATCGGCTGGAAAAATCATGGCGATTGTCTTTTGGGACTCTGAAGGAATCCTATTGATTAATTATAAAGA
The DNA here is from genome assembly GCA_033319125.1 of Parnassius glacialis. Taxonomy (NCBI): domain Eukaryota; kingdom Metazoa; phylum Arthropoda; class Insecta; order Lepidoptera; family Papilionidae; genus Parnassius; species Parnassius glacialis. The sequence continues at coordinate 46,477,998 of JAVANC010000006.1, read as the reverse complement.
TAAAGGTGTCTCCATAACCGAAAATTACTACGTTTTAATCTAAGAACTATTGAAGAAAGTCATAAAGAAGAAAAGAAGGGGAAATTGACCAAAGGAATCCTTCTTCTGCACGACAACATGCCTGTTCACAAGAGCCATGTTGCGATGGTTGCCCTGCAGAAGTTGGGCTTTTTTCTACACCTATCCTTAAGTCCTGGCCCCCAGTAATTATTATCTATTTCCAAACTTAAAAAAAGAACTTTGTGGGGAAAAAAGTTTTAAGTGATGAAGAAGTGAAGGAAGCAATTTCGGCGTATTTTTTAGACAAAGACAAATATTTTTGATGGTATACATAAGTTAATTGTAAGATCTGAAAAATGTATTAGGGTAGCAGGTGAATATATTGAAATGGAAAAATTAATTTGGATTTTTATTTCTACTCCTTACCCCCCATTCCGCGAACTTAAAAACGCACCCTCGTACTTCTGTTAACAAGTGACAGTATTTTTGTATTGATAAGTATTTATAATATGACGGAGCGTTATTTTTGTGTAGAAGTGTTTTTTATTGGATTAATTTGTGGTTTTTACAGGGTGGGCCATCTAAAGTTTGGGATTAGAACTACAGGATATAATGATTTCTTATATTTACGCGAACACTACACATTTAAATAAAACTACCATCTGCTTGGGATCCCATAATTAATAAAATTAAATCTCAACCCAAGCATACAACTGCAAGACTTCATGATACTGTAAGTTCATACTGCGTAGATCGGATCAAAAATTAATAATTTTTTAATCTGGAGGTAGCCGTGGTTAACTATGACATTGGGACGTCATACACCTCAGTCCCCCCCGTGACCATGAGTGCTGTAAAGTGCTTGAAACGTCGGGAATGTAAAAAAGTTAATATACGCGATAAAATCCGTAAAATTAGTTTTAACTACAGGATATTTTGAGGTTGGAAGGTTTGATGACATTTCCGACGTGACAGAAAGTTTGTTTTATGTTTGACATATATGAAATGGGTCGCTTTTCGCTTGAACAAAGTTGGGAAATATTAAAAACTTATTTCAAAGTAGTGAGTGAGTCTTCTACTCAAACTAAGAAATTTACGAAAATAAAATTGACAAAAAGGATGTGCTAAAAAAGCAGTATGTGGATCAATTTGTGAAGCGAGTTTGTGAAACTGGGTCGTAGTTGGATAAAACAACCTATGTACGTACTTGTCGAGTGCGCTTAACTGAAAACATCGCTGCTGTAGCTCAGTGTGCGTAAACAACCATCAACATCAACTCGTCATCATTTTTAAGCATTGAACATTTCACGCATTATTTTGAAAAGAATTATGCATAAAGATCTCGGTATGTATGCATACAAAGTTAAATTAGCGTAAGAGCTGAAGCCGCATGACCATCCGATGCGTTTTTGGTTTGCTCAATGGGTCGAAGACCGCTTGATCGAAGATAAGCATTTTTATCGAAAAATCATCTTTTCAGATTCATCTGAATGAGCTTCTGCTCATTTTCACCGAAACGTCAGTAAGCAAAATTGTCATATCTGGGGCTCAAAAAATACACACGTTACCGTGAAGAAACCAATTCATCCACAACGAGTGACTGACTGGTGCGGATTTTGGTCTGGCAGCATTATTGGCCATATTTTTTCGAAAATGAGCAAAGAAACGCTGTTACAGTGAATGGCGAGCGCTACCACGTCATGCTAAGTAATTTTTCGTTTCCCAAAATTGAAGAGGATAACATAGACATTTGGATTCAATAGGAAGGCGCAACGTTTCATACAGCCAACGTAACAATCGATCTTTTGCGCATTCATTTCGAAAATAGCATAATTAGCCGAAATGCAGATGTCAAAGGGCCATTTCGCAGCTGCGATTTGTCTCCGTTGGACTTTTTTGTGGGGAGCCGTTAAGTGAAAGTTTTACGCTAACCAGCCAGAGACGATTGACAACTTGAAACATGAAATCAACGTTGCCATTTATCAAATAGAGGCTTAAACAATCGAAAACGTACTGAAAAATTAGACTGACCGAATGGGGTATTTTAAGGAGAGCCGGTGGCAGTAATTTGAATGATGTTTTCTTAAATTCCTAAATGAAAAAGTTCAATCTTTCTAATCAAATCATAACTTTAAAAAATATTTAGTCTATAATCTGTAATTATTTTTATTTGTAAATCTAAAAGTATTTCAATGGTTTAGTGACAACTAAAGAATAGATAATGTCGAAGAAACCACAGAACAGGTCAAAAAAAGAACAGAAAATGTTGCAGGAACTACAAGTTACGATCGACGAACGAACGATACAAGCTATTTTGTATCGTTTCTTTCGAAATGTACTTGTGCCATTTGTTTGAATATCAAATAAGAAAAACTTGGAACTATCACCTATTTAATTTAATAATCCTCCATTTTATTAATAGAATTGAATATTTGACCGATTCTTCTTCTTTTTCTGCTTGTTTTAGTTTGTTTTGGTATCCAATCAAATACAACTCTATTAAAAATGAACGTACCCATCCTTAAACATAAAAAAATATGAACTTTTATGATTTTAAGTTAGTGATTTGTAACAAAACATTACTTTTGGTAGACTTTCCTCAGATTAAGCCTTGTTTTTCAGAAATCTCTTGTTTAATTTTTTAAATAGCCACGATTGTCCGTGAAGAATTAATAACTTAAGATAATGAGAATCCTCTTAATACTCTAAAACAATACAGAGTTATTAAAAAAAACACATTAAAAAATGAAATCTCTCCTCATGTAAAGTTGGAAAACATGTAGATATGACCCATTGTTCCCAAAGGTGCGATATATATATATATATATATCATTATCATCAACATTACAGCCTTCACAAGTCCACTGCTGAACATAGGCCTCCCCCAAGGAATGCCACAAAGCTTACCAGGTCGTCACTCTATCTAGTGGAGGGACGCCGTAAACTTTGTCCGCCGGTACGAGGCCGCCATTCGAGAAACTTTTTTCCCCATCGGTTATCGGTTCTTCGAGCTATATGGCCGGCCCATTACCACTTCAGCTTACTAATCCGTTGGGCTATGTCGGTAACTCTGGTTCTACTGCGGATATCCTCATTTCTAAGTTTATTACGCCGAGAAACTCTGAGCATAGCCCTCTCCATAGCTCGCTGAGCGACCTTGAGCTTCCTTATCCGACCAGCAGTGAAGGACCACATATCAGTTCCATAAGTCATCACTGACAACACGCACTATATAAATAAAATTTAGTATTATTTTTATTCTTAACAACATGAAATTATTCGTTGCAATGACAACCAATATAGTGTATCGTGTGTAAATATAATATAGACGAACCAGTAACGTGACTATACATACGAGGTGGAGAGAAATCAACCAATCCTGCTATTCAGTTTATTCTATTGACCTATAAACTATTACATATAAAACCGAAACTCTATTTTATGTATTGTAAGTGCTGTTAGGCAGTTGGCTTTTCATCAAACCTAGATGCAGAAATAATACGTATCTAGAGTAGGTATCAGAGGCAGCTGAACTAAGTAAATGGCGCAAATAGTAGTCTCTGAGAAATTATGACATATGTTATTTGCTATAGTGACCATCGGTACGTGGAGTCCACGTGCGGTGAAGTTCCTAAAGGACCTGTATCCTCCATTGATCGTCACTGCTGGTGATAAGAGGACTGGTTCTTTTCTCGCTCAAACGCTAATTTAAGTCATTCATCGAGGAAACGCAGCCAGCGATCTTGGCACTATACTGCGGATAGTATGACTAATACAAGTTACGATTTTAATTTCAGTTTTTTTTTCTTATTATGGTAACTTTTTTAACTTAAATATAATTCCTTATTTGAAATAGGAAACTTGTATAGCAATAAAACTTCTCCGTTCCAGAAACATGAAATACCGCTTTTGATTTAAAGGATCGTGTTGTTCTTGGCTGATTACAACACTGTTGACAGTCGAGTTAGGTCGTGGATTTCGCTGCTTTTCTCACTTATTTTGTACGTTATAAAATAATGAAAAGCGCATTTTTTCCGACTTTTGTTAAAACAAAGTGAAACTTATAAATGTATGTAGGTTAAGTGATATACAATAAATTTAATAAATGGTTTTTAGCATATTTTATACTAATTGTAAGGGAAAAGTTAAGTAAACCGTTTATTTTTAAAAGATTTTAATACTACAAACTGGCATTCGTTAATTTTTATAACATTGAATCTGCAATCAAGCTTTCCACTTCAACACAGTATAATACCACAGGTTTACTGTTTGTTCTCAAGTATAAGAGAGAAGCCCTTACTTAGAATGCTTTAATTACTTCATCTCTTACTCTTCATTCTAAGAAAAATCATAGAGGCATTAGTGCAAAGCGACAGAAATAGTGCTACCCACCCAAATACAATGTACATGGGGAAAATGTTTCTATGGCCACTCCCATAATTTAATGAGAATCATTTTGGCTACAAAGCTATCTAAGAATTATTACCACCACCAATGTAACTGATTAGACATATCCTGACACGAATGACTAAATTTTGGAAAAGTTAATTAATATAAGGTCGATGAAAAGTTTATTCGAATTTATATGCCATTTTGTTCGATAACTTGTTGTTGCTGTAGAAATATTGGGCTTTTTGATCAAAATAATATGACATGTAGTTTTGACAGTTCTTTCTTGGTGTTAACCTAACAATACCCAAAGAATTTTGAAGGGAACAAAACAGGTAAAACTCTGATGGTTCAAGGTCAGAACTATATGGTGGATGCAAAACACTTCCAAACCAAGCTCTCTCAATTTTTGCTGAGTGCCCAAAAATGTGTGTGATCTGGTGATACCATGATGAAAGACCATTCGTTTTCTGTTGATCAATTGCGGCCATCTTTTCTCAATTTCTTGCTTGAGTCTAATTAGTTGTTGGCAGTAGGGTTAGTAGTAGGCGGTAAAAGCTCATAATAAACAATGCCCTTTCAATCCAACCATACACGTAGCATCACTTTAATGCGTGTTAATCCGGGTTTCGCTACAGTCTGTAGAGCTTGACTACCCTTTGACCATGATCTTTTTCACACGTTCTTGTTGTAGATGATCCACTTTTCATTACCTCTAATCAATATTTTCAAAAATGGTTTAATTTCATTACGTTTCATTAAAGAATCGCTATTGGACACACGATTCATTAGATTTCTTTCATTGAGCTCTTGTGGTACTCAAATATCAAGCTTTTTGTACAACCTGACTTTTTCAAATTGATCAAACTGGTTTTTGGTCAAACCTCAATTCCTTGGCTATGCCGATGTAGAAAAGATGATGTATAGTGGTGGTAATGCCCCCACTTCGTTTGGTGGGTGTCGGAAGATGCGACTGTGTTCTTTTAGCCGACTCTTAAAACGAGGAGGGTATGTTTACAATTAGACTGTATGTTTTTTGTATATGTATGTTAAGCAATATCTTCTTCAATTAAAAAGAGGTACTAGCAATGCTATTAACATTACCAATATACCTTAACCACTCCAGGTAAGCTAAAACTGCTTGTGTTAGCAGTAATTCACGACAATAGTCGAATAACGGATTCGAACCCACGAACCTCTTTCTGTTCTCGGTCCGCACCCTGCTATTAGGCTACTGTCGCTTATTTTGCTGATAAATAACGAATCAATTTTGAGGATTCTTCTTTTATTAAATAAGCTATACTTCTGGGTTGGTCATAGGAAATGAAGTTATTAATGTAACTATAAAGACGACGCGGCGCGGTTGCCCATCCACTTGTCAAGCGTAGCAACTATGGTAATATACCCTATGACGATGGTTACAAAGCAATGTCTCCCAGTACCGAGTGGCCACGTTGTTTTTGGCTACGGTGGCGACCATAGTAACGACAATTCAGGGAGTACAAATAATTTCTGGTGGAAGTTCGGTTACCACCTAAAAAGACTTGACTCTCTATGATAAATATTTCCTTGAAGAAGCTACTCAAACGGAATTGGATCTTGTCTGATCCCGATGGTTTGACGAAAAATGAGATTATCATCATTATGATAACCAGAACAGTGGAAGAGCCACGCGGCAGCTTTTGCTGTCGCACGGATGGGCCGGCTCGAACCGGGGTGGTACCACGACCTCACAGAATACCAGCGTGAAGTAGAGGTTTACCTCTGCGTTTCGCTTGGTGAGTGCAGGTGGCCGGAGGCCCTTTTTACTGGAAATGAGGCATTCCATCTTAGTCCTCACGGGTGACAACGCATCTGCATTTTGATTCGCAAACGAGGATAGATGTAGATGTCTATGGGCCGCAACAACCACTTACCATCAGGTGGACTGTGTGCTCGTTTGTCACCCTTATCCTATAAAAAAAAGAAAAAAAAGATGGCAACTGTTCAGTAATTTATAAAGATAGCGGGGTTGAAAACTGGCAGCAAATACTGAGAGGTGATAAATACATTAAACCTTAACAATAATTTAAAGAGACTACGTTTAATAAAGTCATAGTTACGTACCTCTTGTGCTCTGATCAAAGGCTCCGAAAAAGTTCAGCTCGAATAATAAAATCGTTTCCAGTGCCTAGAATAGGGCAATACAGTGGACGATATAAATGACTAGCTCAATAAAATTGTTCATGCGGTCGGAGATAATTTCAGCAAGACTCATCGCAGAAAAACTTAAAAACTTTTTCATCACACTCTTAATCTCATGGCTGTTAAACGGGATACGAAGCTGCATTTTTCAGCAGATATGTCATATCTGACATCATACCGGCATTTGTCGAAATCGAAGACAGAGACACTTTTTTTTTCAAAAATACTAATCTTATATTTATTATTAAAAAAAAACTGTAGTATGTGTGTCGCATTGCACATACATTTTTTCTACTCTTTTATATTAGGTTTGGACTTTAGTATCTGTCAAGAGCATTCAGAATACTAAGACTAATAAATCCAAGACAACTGAATTTAATCCTGCATATACATAATGTCGTTAACAAAGGAGGATTATGGTTGCGCCATTGTGAATAATAACCTGTTATTTTTTGACTGTATTGAATGTTTTTTTTTTAATTTAAGAAAGTATTGTTAAAATCATGACATTACCTAATAGTGTTTTAAAGTTGATTTAAAACTAATTCAATAAGGATTAATGCAAAATGAATCTTTCCACAGTGATTATTTTTAATTACTTCAATACTCTCAACGGTGTAGTGGCGGTGTAAGAATATCCAATAACCCATGTTGACCCCTAGATATCTTTAAGGCGTTGAAGGGGAAAATGGTTATGATATAGGCAAAGATACAAGAAAAATCTGCGGCTGCCCAACCACTTGCTCAGCGTGATTTCGATGGCAAATAACCGTATTTTGTGGTAATGAATGGGGAGGCCTATGTTTGGCAGTGGGCTTTGATAGGCTGTAATTAATGAATGTCTTGAATACTGCACAAATTAATTAAATCCTATACTTGACTTTCAATGTTTTACGTTAGTCTTACGTGTTACCTTTTGTTAAGATTTGCTTAGGGAATATGTTTTTATGTATATTATATATGTTAAAGTCAAAACTCTTTCTCGGTCAAAACTACAATCTACGAACGTAAGCAATCAAAGTTTTCTGACTTTTACATGTATTAAAAAAAATGTACTCACACGGTACCTTTGACACAAAGTTACATAAAAATTATTGAAGCGTCTGTGTGGCGACGACAATGATTAACTCCTTTCTTTACAGTAACCTCACTCCCCACAAGGAAATCTCCTGCAGAAACACCCACTAAAGTTTTATAAAACGGTCACATTGTTTTCGCTCAACTAGCGTTTTCAGTTTTTAAATCTAACATACTTAATATGTAGTAATGAAAATCATGACTAGATGCGTTTTTCTCACGTATTGTGAAATTTAGCTATTACCACACTCCATCTTGTTTTCGTCTGGTACAGCGATTGTCATTTCAAGTACAAAGCAAAGCGACTAAGCCATTGATGAAGACATTTTGAAGTATATAGGAAAATATAAATGTTTTTATTTAGTCAAATTTAAAATAATTTAGATGATTAATCATTCGCCGTAATTTCGTCACTGCTTATAAAAGTTGTTATGCATATATAGTTGAGAAATAAATAAACAGTCGTTAGAAAATAAAATCATAGATTTGTTAATTTATAAACAATTGATTAATCAAACTTCGTCTGTCTCCTCACATAAATATATAATGTAAATAACACAAAAGTTTTAACAGCCTCGAAAGGGCTAGCGCATTGCGCCATTTATGACTCGGAATAAAGTTTTCTAATTTCACTGCCAAAATCGACACATGTTTAAGCTTTAACACATTGCGAAATAGGTCACACTAAGCTAGCTTTACAGCGATATGTATTTATATCAAAGAATAAAATACCATAAGTTTTACCAAGGAATCAGATTTTCTCGAAGATTAAGTTTTGTATGTATAAAATGTAGTTCGTTTATTGATTTCACAGGAATATTAATGACTATCGGACTTATAATCATGGAATATTACTTTTATCTTATCACTTATCTCTATACCTGTCTCTTTCTATAGTCATTTAGGAAAGAGAGAGAGAGCAACAAACTATTAAATACTCAGTTAAAACCAAATATGTTGATTTATGTATTTATTCTTAACATTTTGTATAAAAAGTACTAGCAGTATTAAAAAAATATAAAAAAATAATAGAGGCCTAGTATTTACGGCGTACCTTTGGAACAATATCTGATTAATTTAATTGCAACTTAATCATTGTGTTCTCCAGACCGAATTTCGGTTACGGCAGCCAGTCTCAATGGATACTAGTCAACTGCGCAGGACAGGATTATAATGCCCGAGTATATGCGCTAATGCAGGTGCACTCCTAGTACGATGGGACGGTTATTCGATACCGCCGGAGAGAGATCGGGCGCAGCACTACCAGCTTTACCGGGACTGAAACAGCGCCAACTTCCTGATTTCGGACTGCTACTGAGAATTTCTTGACAGAAAACCCAATAACTGATTTTGACTCGAACCGGGATTCGAACCAGTGACCTCATGATCAGCAACCATGTTTACGACCATTAGTCTAACGACGCAGTCATTAAGCATTGAGATTTAATGTTAACCGATTCTTCCATTTAAATTGTCATATTTTGAACGTGGTAGAGTCATGTTACAGCTATATTAGTAATATAGTTGTAGCACGAATGGGTCAGCTCGATCGGGAGTCTGCATTTTAATTCGTAATCGAAGATACATGCAGATGTTTATGGGCCTATGTAACCACTTACATACAGTCCAACCTATCAGTTGGACTGTGTGCTCGTTTGTCACCCTATTCTTATAAGAAAAAATAATAATTAATATACCAGCGATAAATATCTAAGCGTCCGGAGATAAAAAACATATTTGTAGGTTTTTTTATAATATAGCAATTTCTACTCGTACAGCAGCAGATGCCTATTATTATTAAAAAACGTGTATATGGACTATATTAGCTACATACTATCAGGTGTACATTTACCACTTCAGTCTTTTATAAAAATAACAGCACTGCAAAAGTGCACCGATATTTCACACAAGCTTCTTAATCTGTATAAAATGCAATGCGGACATGCTGAAGTGGTAATAGCCGAGATAAACTTTTCAATAAGAACAGGTATATATAGTTCATCATCAAAAGCAAACTGTATTTTATTATTAATAAGCGAACCCATCCGCACCCGTCGTGTAGTGGCGGTTAAGAATATTCACTACCCCATATCTTCCCGTCGGTGTCGTAAAAGGCGACAGAGTGAAACTGAGACAGAGGATTGGTAACAGCATCTTTCTGATAACAGCAAAACAACAATAAAAAAACTGCGGTCGCCAACCTGCTCGCCAAGCGTGGCAACTATGGCAATATACCCCCTATGACCAATGACATTAATAAACGGCCCCCAGTCGCTGGCGGCCCCGCTATTCCTGGCTACAGTGGCGACCAAGGTAACGGCGGGGCAGGATGTGCTAAGAATCTCCGGTGGAGGTTAGGTTGCCACCTGCGACGACTAGCAAGTTATAACGCACGCAACCTGAGGACTGACGAGAAGATCCTGGAGCTGGAAGAATAGATAGGCAAGTTGCGCTGCAATTTTAAAGGACTATCCGAGCTCCGAAGAGAGGGAGAGGACACGGTAATCCTCGAAACCGGCTCGAACTCGAAAACTTGTTCTATCACCGGGAGGGCGACCATCTGTCCCAAAGAGGTGTCGAATTTATCTTCCACAAGTCTCTAGTTAACAACGTTGTAAAGATTGGGAGTGTGTCGACGAGGGTCGCGTAGCTTATACTCAGAATGACCAAATGGTATTTGCTGAAGGTCATACAGGATTACGCACCAACCTCGTCACCCCCCGATGAGGAGGTGGAGGAAATGTATGAGGGTATCTCTAGATCCATGCGTCCCTACAAATCCCACTATATGGTGTTAATGAGATACTTCAACGCAAAACTGCCCACAAGAGAGAACGGTGAGCTAAAAGTACGTAAATTTGGAATAGGGCAACGGAACCTGAGGGGGCAGCTGCTGGCCGACTTCATGGAGAAAAAAAAACTATTTATGATGAACTCTTTCTTCCAGAAGCGGTCCTACAGGTCGTAAACCTGGTCGAGCCCCAAGCTTTCGACAAAAAATAAGATTGACTTCATTATGACGATAAGACACAATTGTTAAGTGACATCTCAGTGGTCGCGAGGGTGAAAAGCGGCAGCAATCACCGAATGGTGAGAGGTACACTGAACCTAAATGTTAAGTTGGGAAGTTCACGTCTAATAAAGTCAACGGTCCGTCCCCCTCATGCTCTAATCCAAAGTCCCGAAACTTTCTAACTCGAGCTATAAAACTGTTTTCAGTGCCTAGAAGATTGCAATGCAGTGGACAATATGAATGAAAAGCTCGTAGAAACTGTCCATGCGGTGGGAGCTAAGTTTAGCAAGACCCGCCGCAGAAGAACACAAAAACTCTCTGATCACACTCTTAATCTCATGGCTGTTAGAAGGGATATTAAGCTGTAGCCTTCAGTAGATTTGACAGCGTAAAAGAAACTGAACAGAAAGATCTCCAAATGCAGGCGGCGGGACTAAAGCAACTTTAATACCGCTCGTATTGAAGAAGCGATCGAGTAAAACCAAGGCTCCAAAGTCTTTGCTAGAGGTCTGTCTGCCAGAAAGAGCCAACTGTCAAAGCTGAAGACTGAGTGTGGCAGCGTCGTTTCCAGGACACCTGAGATTTGGAGTGAGATTGAGCTGTTCTATGGGCAGCTGTACACATTATCGTTGGAGCCACACGCAAGTGTGAGTAACGATCCAAGAGTGAGTCTTATCCGACACTATTCCGATTATATACCAGAAGTCAGTCTGAGCAAGATTAGAATGGCTTTCCACAACCTTAAAAACGGCAAGGCCTTAGGCGATGATGGAATTACAGCGGAGCTTCTGAAAGCGGGTGGAAAACCGGTATTTGAAGTCCTTTAGAAGGTCTTTAGTTCTGTCCACCATGGTGGCATTACACCGCAGTCGTGGAGCAGAATTGCAGTGATCTTGTTCTTCAAGAAAGGTGATAACGATCTCTTCAAGACTTAATTTTCCTTCTGAGCCACGTCTACGTGCTGTTTTCGAGAGTCGTTACGAATCGTCTCGCGCGCAGACTTGACGATTGCCAGCCTCTGGAACAAGCCGGTTTTCGAAAAGGCTTTAGCACCATAGACCACATACATACCCTTGGGCAAATTGTACAGAAGTTCAAAGAGTACGATATGCCATTATGTCTGGCGTATGTGGACTATGAGAAAACCTTTGATTCCGTCGAAATTTGGGTGGTGCTGCAGTCCCTTCAGCGGTGTCAAGTTGACGGTCGGTATATCGAAGTACTGAAGTGCTTGCACAGTAGGACTACGATGGCTATCTGAGTATAGAACCAGAGTACGAAACCTATTCGATTACAGAAAGGTGTAGAACAGGGTGACGTGATCCCCGAAACTCTTCACCGCTGTATTGGAAAACGTTTTCAAGCTTCTGGACTGGAAAGGATGCGGTATTAACATCAATGGCGAGTACATAACTCACTTTTGATTTTTTGACGATATAGTCCTTATGGCAGAATCGCTGCAGTACTTAAAAACTATGCTCAATGATCTCAATAGTGTCTCTCAACGGATAGGTCTTAAGATGAATATGGACAATATCCATATATCATGTTTAATATCCATGTCACACCTATGCCGGTAAATGTTGGGGACACTAAGCTCGAAAATGTTGACGAGTATGTTTACTTGGGACAAATAGTCCGACTAGGTAAGTCCAACTCCGACCGAGAGGTCAATCGATGGATTCTACTCAGCTGGGCAGCGTTCGGGAAATTACGGCACATCTTCTCGTCAGATATACCTCAAAACTTAAAAACGAGACTGTACAATAAGTGCGTGTTGCCAGTGATGACTTATTGAACTGAGACGTGGTCCTTCACTGCTGACCGAATGAGAAAGCTCAAGGTCGCTCAGTGAGCTGTGGAGAGGACTATGTTCGGAGTCTCTCTTCGTGAAAAACTTAGAAATGAGGATATCCGTAGTAGAACCAGTGATCGACATACCCCAACGGATTAGTAAGCTGAAATGGCAATGAGCCGGTCATATAGTTTGAAGAACCGACAACCGATGGGGAAAAAGGTTCTCGAGTGGCGGCCTCGTACCGGCGGATGAAGTGTAGGGCGTCTCCCCACTAGATGGAGTGACGACCTCGATGGAAATCGATGGATGCAGGTGGCTCAGGACCGTGCTTAGTGGCATTTCTTGGGGGAGGCCTATGTTCAGCAGTGGACTTGTGAAGGGCTGTAATGATGATGATGATGATGTTAAAGCGAACCAAGCTTGTAAGCGACTTAGTATAAAATATAAATACACAAAAGAAAAACATAAATGATACTATTTTTCTTGTCCAACGATAAGGAAAGTGTCGGCCATTAAATATTTAGGAATAATGATAGACCAACGATTGTCATAGGACAACTTAATGGCAGTGTTAGAAATTATTAAAGTATAAATTACACACATGAACCAATTTATAGGAACGCAAAATAAGGTTAAATTCAAACTAATTTTTACGGATTTTATCGCGTATATAGTAAAAATTAATTTCAATTAATGTGTAGTCTTCGCGTAAATATAAGATATCATGAAGGTTTAATGTATCCTCATGATTACCATCGTGCGTACTAGGGACAAAACTTATTAAATAATGATAAAAAAGTTTGCGAATTATTATTTTTTCGAATTTCATTTTTATTTGTTAAAAGTTATTGCGTAATATTGCATTTTTTATACTGCGAAAAATTTTGCCAAATGTTAATTTGAGTTTAACTTTAGGTTTTGTTTAAATTTTTGCATAGATCGCTTTGTTTATCGTGTAATATTGTTACTGCGAATGAACTGAGAGTGCCAGATCTTTACGCCACTTAAATTGCTGGGGTTGTTATTTTTATTGAAACTGAGCACACCTACAATCATGTAGCCCAAACATTACGAATATCAAAATCTGTGGTACAAGGAGTTGTCAAGAGGTATCGGCAGACTAGACGGTACAAGAGACTCGCAGGTCGAGGACATAAACGAAAAACTATAACCTGATATGATCGTTTCATTGTTAGTTAATTTACGACAGGCTGTTTTCCAAAACTAGAATAGAATAGTGTTGAGGACAGCTAGAGACTCGCCGCCCCGTCGCCCCTTCGTACCCCGCTACCCCCCGCGCACCCCGCACACCGGCGCCGACCTAGTGATGTCGGCGGCCAATCAGCGCGCGTGTGGCTTCATTTGTCGTCGCACGGCACTACTCACAGACTGAGGCACCTTCTTGCGAGATATAAGAAGGGCGTCTCGGTCTGTGAGCTGTTCATTTAACTTCGGAGCGGCACTTAGGAAGAAACCTGAAGAAGACTCAAGACTCCAATTCAAGACCTCCCTCTGTACATAGTGTTAGACATAGTTATAGTTAGTCAGTGCCGAATTATTGTAAATAGTTAATACAGTATATTAAAAAGTACCATCTTTTCTTCAAGCAGTCCCCTAGTATAGCTAACCTCAGATCAGTCGTTAAGTAATCAGTCAGAAATAAATATACAGTCCACTGTTCATCCATTATATTCTTGGTCCATCGCCGCCGGATTCAAGCCATAAGAAAGAAGCAAGAAGTAAGAAGAAACAAGAAAGAAGCCAATTATAGAAGAAAGAACATAATTATAGAAGAAAGAACATAATTATAGAAGAGAGAAGATCATTATAGAAGATCTTCAAGGAAGAAAGAAGTTCGTCGACGAAGAGAGAAGATCGTCGGTACTAATTTCTTCCCTGTTTCTTGTTACGATTACGTCACATACGTCTATTGTCTGTTTCCAGACAATTTCTTGTTTCTTTAACCGCGTTTACGCGGCCAGTGGTCACTCCCTAACGGTGCCAAACTGTGACCATCTGGTAACGCCCTTGTGGCGGGAACGACATCCATACGTGTGTCTTTTTAAAGACTGTACGTACGTCTTTTTGAAGACAACCGGAGGTCGCAACGTGGGACAATGAGGAAGACACGAAGCCAGAAGACACGGAACGATGATGACACGCCGGTAGGAATGCGCATATTCGAAGAAGCACCCGCGTCCCCGTCCGATTATCTCGCGATGGCACAAGCGCCCTCCGCCGCGCCCGCGCCCGCATCTACGCCCGCGCCCGCGCCCCCGCCGCCGCGCCCCGCTATGTCCGTGTCCACGACCGATCGTTTGGGAGAGGTTAGCACTTCCGCGCCGCGTACAGAGACACTCGCCGCGATTATTGAAGATCTTCCGTCTACAGAGATTAGTTCGATAGTACGTACCGTCGCGCCTGTAACAGACGTACATAGGCCCGCACCCCGCGACCCGTCGGTTCGCTCCGTTCGTTCAGCCCGGTCGACGGCTAGTGCGATAGCTAAATTAAAGCAAATTGAGTATAACGCCGCGGAAGAACTAGCTGCAATTAGGAGGAAGCAATTGCAGTTAGAAGAAGATCTTATTAGGAAGAAGTACGCTAGGGACGTCGCGCAACTGCAAGAAGAAACAGATAGGGAAAGTGTCAACGAAGACGAGTTAGTTGAAAATAGGGTACGCGTTGATAGGTGGTTAGAAAACGTAGAGACTGTGCGGGGGGAGTGGCCTCCCCGCCCCTCTCAGCCCGCGCCCCGCATCGAGTTAGAGCAGACCCTACCGAACAGGGTAACCGGTTACGACCACAGTAAAGATGCCCAGGGGAGGACGGAAGCGAATAACGTTCAACCGCGCCGCATAGATTCGGTACAGAGGGAAGATGGAGTCGCCGTAGGAATGAACCAGGTGGATCGTCGTGTACGGGTTACGTCGCCGTCGCGCGTCCAACGCCGCACTCTATCGCCTACACATATATCGCCACATCGCCACGCGGATCGTAGATCACCGTCGCCGTATAAGGATGTAGGTGTACATAGATCGCCGTCGCCACATCGCCACGCGGATCGTAGATTATCGTCGCCGTATAGGGATGTAGGTGCGCATAGGACGCCAGCGCCACAGCGTAGGCTAGAGAGAGATAGGGATAGAGATAGGTCGCTTACTCTGCGAGGGAAAGATAGGGGTATAGAGCGACTAGCGGAAGCTCTGGAGATAATGGTCAGAGTTAGGCCCGCTGCCGCGAAGCAGACGCAGGACTTGCCTATTTTTAACGGTTCGGCCGCGGAATGGTTAGCGTTCAAAGCCGCGATGAAAGAATCCACGCGTCTATATGGATTCACAGATACGGAAAATATGGCAAGGTTAAGAAACTGTCTACGCGGTGAAGCTAGAGAAGTAGTATCGGCACTGCTGTTTACCGCGAAGGATCCAGCAGATATTATGCAAACATTAGAGCAGTGTTTCGGCCGCCCGGAAGTAATTATCGATCGAGCGTTAGAAGAATTGAAACGCCTTCCGCGCCCGGGTCAAACCGCACAGGAATTAAATGCGTTCGCAATAAAGTTGCAAAATATCGTGTGCATTTTGCAAAACGTCGACGGCAAGGGATATTTGCAAAATCCAATGCTTACTAGGGAAGTAACGAGTAAGTTAAGCCCTCACTTACGGTCGCGTTGGTGTGATTATGCGGAGCACTACGGAAGTGCAGACGAACCGGACATCGTTACACTGTCCAGGTTCATGATGAGAGAGGCTGATCGTGCGTTGAGTCATGCCTATACGTCCGTAGAGCCGACTAAGGAATCGCCCGTAAGACGAGAGGCGCCGTCGTCGAAAAGGATAGTGACACGCCGCGTAGAGAATAGGGCTCACGACGTAAAAACGTTCACCACCCAGGAGGACACCGGTAGTGCCTCTTGTATGTGTTGCGGGGGTGAACACGTGATCGCTAAGTGTAGAAAGTTAGCGCAAATGTGTGTGGACGACCGGTGGAATTGGGTAAAGGAAGGTGGGGTATGTTTTCTGTGTTTAAGTAGTAAACACCGACGGTTTAAATGTAGAGCGAAGAAATGCGGCGTCGACGGCTGCAACGCCCCCCACCATGCCCTCCTTCACACCCGCAAGACCCGCGCACCCGAGACATCGGCAAAACCGGATGAGACCGTGCTCGTCGCGTCTAACGTCGGTAGTAATGCGTCCGTATTATTGAAAGTGTGTCCCATTACGTTACGTGGACCACGCGGTAGGGAAATAGATACGTATGCGTTGCTTGACGAAGGCTTGACCATTTCGTTGATCGACGACGACTTAGCGCGCGAGTTAGGAGCGGAAGGACCGGTAAAGCCGCTGAATATTAGAGGAGTAAGCAATAGTCAGCGCGAGGCCGATAGCAGGCTAGTTAACATAGGCATACGTGGCAAGACGCGCAGCGAAATGTATAAAATAAATGCGCGTACAGTAACAAATTTACAGATAGGTTCGCAGTCGGTAAATAAAGAGTGTTTACGGTTGAAACACTTACGCAACCTACCGAGCTCGGTTTGCTACGAGGACGCCAAACCGAGATTATTATTAGGCGCCGACAACTGGCATTTAATAATCACCCGTAATTTAAGGATAGGACGTCGAAGGCAGCCTATAGCTGCACGAACGTTATTAGGATGGGTGATACAGGGAACCGTGCCGCGATTCACGTGTAGGGAGGACGGTGAAACCGTATTACACGTCGTAAGCAGTAGCGGACGGTTAGATAGGGACATTCGAACGTTCGCCAGTCAGGACGAGGAGTTAACGGAACTCCTTAAACGGCAGTACGAGATCGATTCCATCGGTATCTCGCTAAAGAGTAGGCCGCGACGGGAAGAGGAGCGCGCTGTCGAGATATTCCGGCGCACCGTCAAAAAGGTCGGCGAGCAATACCAGGTGGGACTGCCATGGAAGGACGACGACGTGCGGATGCCTCCCAGCTACGAGATGGCTGCTCGAAGACTGCGGACGATCGAAAAGAAGATAGACAAATCGCCGGAGTTTAGAGACGCCTATACAGCACAAATAGACAACCTCCTGGCGAAAGGATACGCAAGGGAAGCCGAAGGGACAGAGAGAGAGGACCCCAAGAGCTGGTACCTGCCCCACTTCGCAGTACGGAATCCGAACAAGCCTGGGAAGACAAGAGTGGTTTTCGACGCGGCAGCACGTACGTCCGGTAAATGTTTGAACGATTATTTACTTGACGGCCCCGACTTGTTACGGAACCTACCGGGCATACTATTTAGATTTAGGGAGAACGAAATAGCCGTGTCCGCGGATATTAGGGAAATGTTTTTACGCGTAAAGATAGACCGTCGCGACCAACCCGCGCAATTGTTTCTGTGGCGAGGTAACGAGCGATCCAGCCCACCGCGGGAATACGTTATGACTTCAATGATTTTCGGTGCGAGGAGCTCGCCGTTTCTCGCACATAGTGTTAGGGATCATAACGCGCGCGCACACGCAGAGACACATCCGTTGGCACTTAACGCTATCGTACATAGTCACTACATGGATGACTACCTAGACAGTTATGCTACGGTAGAGGAAGCGGTAAACACTGCGAGGCAGGTTATGGAAGTACACCAGCAGGCCGGCTTCACCTTAGCAGGCTGGAATTCGAACCACGCAGCCCTACTAGAAGACAAGCCGGAGGAATTACTAGCGAGCAAGCCTAAGGAGGTAGGCTTGAGACAAGACAGCCCAGGCAGAACCCTAGGGCTATTATGGATGGCCGATGAAGATGCCTTAACGTTCAACACATCCATGAACAGGGTACCGAACGAAGTGAAGACGCTGCAGAGGCCACCGACCAAAAGAGAGGCGTTAAGTGCAGTCATGTCGGTCTTCGACCCGCTAGGACTGCTGAGCTACCTCACCATCACCGCTAAGATCCTGCTGCAAGACCTGTGGCGGATGAAGAAGGTCAGATGGGATGACGAACTACCCGAGGAGGCAGCTGAGGAATTTCAGAGGTGGCTGCGAGTCGTCGAGGAAGTATCACGACTGCGGCTGCCTAGGTGCTATGCTCCTACGGGGGGAGTGGTAGAGCGTCAGCTTCACGTGTTTAATGACGCAAGCGAACGTGCGTACGCATCCGTGGCGTATTGGCGATTACGATACCGCGACGGAACGGTTAAGGTACGATTAGTGGCAGCCAAGGCGAAAGTCGCCCCGATAAAGGCGCAAAGCATTCCGCGGTTAGAGTTACAGGCGAATCTAATAGGCGCGCGACTCGCGGAATTCGTGCAAGGCGAGCACAGAGTGGTAGCCGATAGGGTAGTTTATTGGACAGACTCCACTACGGCGCTCCATTGGATTCAGAACGATACGGCGCGTTACACCCCATACGTAGCACATAGATTAGGGGAGATATCGGAGAAGACGTCACCCGAGCAATGGAGATGGATACCGACCGCAGACAACATCGCGGATCAGGCAACGCGCATTAATTATACGTACAAGGAAGAGAGCGACAAATGGTTTACGGGACCACCATTCCTGTACGAAGATGAAGATCGATGGCCTCGACGTCGGGAAGAGAAGGCAGGGGATGAAGATGATGAGCTGGAGGAAGTCGTGGCGCACCAGAGCGACGCCAGGGACGCTCCACACCTGCCAGACATCAAGAGGTTCTCTTCTTACGAGAGATTGGTCAGGGCCACCGCTCGCATATTACAGTTCGTCGATGCCATGAGAGGAAAGGCGCACGGACTAACGTTGGACCACATCCAGAAAGCAGAACGGATGTGGATAGAGCGAAGTCAGCAAGACAGTTTTGCTGAAGACATCAGTCGACTGCAGCAAGGAAGGAACTTGGCAACCGGCAGCGCGTTGAGGAAGCTCGACCCCATATTCGAAGATGGCATACTGCGAGCTAGAGGACGGATTGACGCAGCCGATGTGGACAGTCAAATGAAGAGGCCCACCATCCTGAACGGACGCCACCAGTTTGTAAAGCTGCTTGTGGAGAAGGCGCATAAGGAAGCAAGCCACGCCAACAGGGAACGGGTAGTGAACGACCTACGCACGAGATATCACATACTTCGACTACGACCGACCGTAAGAGAAGTGGAGCGGAGATGTCTGCAGTGCAGGGTACGCAAGGCGACACCACGGCCGGCGGTTATCGGAGATCTAACACCTGAACGGTTAGGGGCATTCGCGCGACCATTCACCTACACCGGAATCGACTATTTCGGGCCTATAACGGTAACAATAGGACGTAGGCATGAAAAACGGTGGATAGCGTTATTCACTTGTTTGACGACGCGCGCGGTACATCTAGAGATAGTTTATTCCCTAACGACGGACTCGGCGATATCGGCATTGCGGCGCATGGCGGCTAGGCGTGGGTGGCCACGGGTCATCTACTCTGACAACGGAACGAATTTCCATGGGGCGGACACCGAACTACGACGGGCAATGGAGGAGTGGGCACCCCTGCTGAAGGACTACGCGTTGACTCGGCGGACAGACTGGAAGTTCATCGCGCCGGGCGCGCCGAACCAGGGAGGCGCATGGGAGCGTCTCGTGCGCTCAGTGAAGACCGCGCTCGAAGCCACTCTACACCAGAAGAGCCCGCGGGAGGAGACGTTGGTGACGCTCCTCACCGAAGCCGAAAACACAGTGAACTCTCGACCGTTGACACACGTACCGGTCGACATCGACGAGGAAGAGGCGCTGACACCCAACCACTTCCTACTGCTGGGACCATCGAGCCTTCCAGTAACCGCGCTGTGCACGCCTAGCGATCGTCGGGCGTGGAGAGCGGCGCAAGGACTTGCCGACGAGTACTGGAAGCGCTGGATGAAGGAGTACCTGCCGACGCTGGTTGCGCGCGGGGACTCACGGGATGTGCAGCAGCGACAGCTACAAGAGGGGGACCTCGTCGTGGTGGCAGACGGTAGCCTGCCAAGGAACGTGTGGCCGCGTGGAATTATAACGCGGACCTTTCCTGGACCAGACGGCGTGGTGCGCAACGTGGAGGTGCGGACCAGGGGCGGATTGCTGCGGCGGCCGGTCAGGAAGATCGCCGTCCTCCCGAAAGAAGATGAGGCTCGCGAGCTACGCCGGGGGGAGGATGTTGAGGACAGCTAGAGACCCGCCGCCCCGTCGCCCCTTCGTACCCCGCTACCCCCCGTGCACCCCGCACACCGGCGCCGACCTAGTGATGTCGGCGGCCAATCAGCGCGCGTGTGGCTTCATTTGTCGTCGCACGGCACTACTCACAGACTGAGGCACCTTCTTGCGAGATATAAGAAGGGCGTCTCGGTCTGTGAGCTGTTCACTTCACTTCGGAGCGGCACTTAGGAAGAAACCTGAAGAAGACTCAAGACTCCAATTCAAGACCTCCCTCTGTACATAGTGTTAGACATAGTTATAGTTAGTCAGTGCCGAATCATTGTAAATAGTTAATACAGTATATTAAAAAGTACCATTTTTTCTTCAAGCAGTCCCCTAGTATAGCTAACCTCAGATCAGTCGTTAAGTAATCAGTCAGAAATAAATATACAGTCCACTGTTCATCCATTATAAATAGAATAGAATAATTTTTTATTCAATATAGATCACATGTATAATTCTTATTGAAAGTCATTTTTTACTTTACCACTGGTTCGAAAAAAAAAACTGGAAAAACCAGCACCAGAAAAGTACTAAATGTTAAGCATGATTTTACAATTATGTTAAACGTCGCACTGTACGTATTTACTTCGTGTAATTTATTTATAAATTCAAACATTATTTACTAAAATAACAGTATTTGAAAAAATGTTGGCTATAACGGACGCCCGGAAAATGTGAAACATTACATTTGACGGTAGAATTTATAATGAACCAGAACCAATAAAATATGGGGTAAAATAAATAAAAAATAATATTGTCACTGAAGATGTCTTTTAAAAAACAGTAATACTAAAAAGAAATACAAAATGTTTATGCAAGCGGTGAAAGCGTACACTATACAAAAGTCGGAAAGAGAGGCACACGCAGTACTGAACTTAAACAGACAATGTGTTTATAAAGACACGTATGGCAAATCACAATGGTGCTTAGTGTATGGTATTGAAAGTTTGGTGTGGCAGAAAAAGCAGTGAGAGTAGAATAAATGCTGTAGAAATGCGGATAGGGATGAATGTGAACGGCGTGGTGAGAAATTATATGATAAGAGAAAAGTGTATTTGCTGGTTATAGTGGCTGGTTTGGTTTTGTAGAAATAATGAATGAGGAAGGAGTGACAAAGCAAATCTATAGACGCTCTAGATGAAAATCTATCCACCAAATTGGCGAAATAATGAAGACGGACTAGATTAAAATGTATGCATGGGTATAATGATGTAACGAAGACGAGTGAGGTGTATCAGGATTATGCCAAATGGAAGTTTGTAGTTTCTGCTTATCCCTCTGGTTGACACAGAAGCAACAAAGTGTATAACATACACGCACGCAAGGGAGTCTAGAGTGGTAGGGGGGGCATGATGGCTTATGAGAGCATCATGCCGTTTGCTATGACTCCTTAATAGTTGGTTTTACTGACAAGGCGCGCCTATAGATGTTTCACATCAACAATTGCTAAAAATATAATTTAAAATTAAAATTTTTGTACAGCCGACTTCAATCTAAGTTATTAAGAATAACTCAAAAATTATTGGTCTGACCTTGATCAAATTCATATGGGACCACATGAGAAGTACTAGCTTTAAAAAAAAGAATAATTGAAATCGGTTCACCCAGTAAAAAGTTATGTGGTAACACACATAAAAAAACATACAGTCGAATTGAGTACCGTCTCCTTTTTGGAAGTCGATAGAAAATATAAAGGAACTATTACTATTTTTTAAATAAAGCTATTAAATAGTACTAGAAACTTCTAAATTAATTGCACCATTGAAATAAAAATGATCAAGCAATTCATTTATGCGACCATAATAATTTTATCATACATTCAAGTCACATTGTGTCTGTTTGCAAACGACGAGACTGGATTGTTTGCAACGTAATCAAACAACGACCGCAGTTGTAACGAGCTTACTTATTCCTCGCAGATGACGATCTTATTTTGTTGTCTATCATGTTGTAATTGAAAACATTGTGAAAATTGTCTAAATTTTTGTTTTAGATATCTTAGATAAAACCCAGTTTTAGATGTAGTACTTTTAGAGCAAACATATTTTTAAAATAGTACTACAATGCACAAAAATAGAAAACGAATTAGTAAAAATAAAAAATATAAATTCTAACAAGAACCTGTACAAAAGCTAACTATGTCATTCTTAGGTTAAAATGCTAGTGGATAGTTACAGTTTTAATTAAAACTGGCGCTGAAAACTGGAACAAAAGTAAATAAGACAAACAATGCCTTCGAAGCAGAATTGCTGGCACTGAGATTAGCATCGTAGTTGCAATGCTTTGAAAATAGTCTGTGTGAACTTTAATCTTGAAAAATGTTTGAGATTTAAAGTTACATCCCACTGCTGCGAACTGGCCTCCTCTCATTTCTAAGAGGCTTTTAGGACAAGGAAATTACTGCCACGCTACCCCAATGCGTGTTGGTGAATTTCACATGTCTTCGAAATATTTTTGTTCTTATTTCTTAGACATGCAGGTTGCCTCACGATGTTTTCCTTCATCACAGAGCACGTGGTAAATAATCATTTAAATTGCAAATAACAATTTCATAGGTGCCGGCACTACTACAATAAACACTTAATTTCACAGAACCAAAACTACTACTACTACTATTGGTACTGTGAAATTTACAGCGAGCTAATTTTTATGGAGTCATTGGCAAGGTTGTCTTTTCGGTCTTTTTTGAGTATTTAGGTACGGTAACAACCTTTTCATTAATGAGGTTATTTATCATAGCCATATTTAGCAAGTGGATTTTTTTTATAGGATAAGGGTGACAAACGAGCACACAGTCCACCTGATGGTAAGTCTTTGCTGCGGCCCATAGACATCTACATCTATCCTCGTTTGTGAAACAAAATGCAGATGCGTTGCCACCCGTGAGGACTAAGATGGAATCGAATTTTCAACAGTGGTAGAGCCACGCGGCAGCTATTGCTGTCGCACGGATGGGCCTTAAGATGGCCGATGGGAGGTAAGCCTCTACTTCACGCTGGTTTTCTGTGAGGTCGTGGTACCACCCCGGTTTGAGCCGGCCCATCCGTGCGACAGCAAAAGCTGCCGCGTGGCTCTACCACTGTTAAAATTGTTCCTACACGAGTTCTCTGTTGTTTGTCGGTGTATTGGCTTTTAGATTATCTGGCAACATAAAAAAAATTACTAGCGACTTGTCTTTCCTTGCATGTCCAACACTTCCCCTCGAAGTAGTCAATTGTTAAACTTTTATTATCACATTTAAAATTGCCCATTATATATTTTCCGTACTCTTTAGCACTTTGACTAAATTAAGTCAGAAAGTGTTTTGTAGGCATTAATAATGATACCAAATACACTTAATATAACTTTTCTATGTTAAAATCTAAGCTATACATATATAAGAGGAAGTTCTTTATTCAACCCGCCTGTTTCATTTGTATTGTATATGCATAGCTACTTATTAAAAAAGTCGAATCTGAATAAAATTATTATTATCAATAGTATAGAATTACCGCATTCGCGTATGTGGTTAGTAACGCTAACCACCTCTTTTACCTATGATATTCTAAAAATAACGCCATCTTTTCGTAATTTAATGAATGAATATTACAGATATATCACTGACCTCTGTGAGTTATCATTCGGTGTCGGTTGAATGGACTGTCAGTTACAATTACGAACTTAAGATTCCAAGGGTCCATTCCGATTCTCTGAGGATGGGTCGCCAGTATTTTAATTCACGGATATTGCATTATTGGATTAAAAATTTATGATTTTGTTAATCTAACGGTATTCTTAATTTACATTATGTCTAAAGTGTGAATGTGGTGGTTAGTATAGGTAACCACCGTGACATAACAGGCCAACAATTTACATATAATTTTCTAGATATTTACAATTTCGTTTTTATATTTTTATAGGATGAAGAGTGAGTTACAAGAAAAATAAATTCAAAATGTTCACGTGCAGTGAAGTTCCTAGAGGAACTCCATCCGCGGCTGTTTGTTACTGCTGCTTCTTTTCTCGCTCAAAGGCTAAGTTTAGCCATTCAGCGGGGAAATGCAGCCAGCGTTCTTGGCACGTTATCGCGGGTAGAAGGACTGTATGATAATTAAGTTACTAAATTTAGTTTTTATTATAGTTTTTAACACTGTATATAATATAATATTGTATCTTAAAAGAAAAAAATATCTTCTAAGAAGATATTCTTTCGGATCCTGAAAGTTGTGTGGAGTTTGAGTCAGACTGTGGCTAAGAACCAGACATTGATAAAGCCCTTGGATTCCCCCTTGGCAACGATACTATCGCTATGCAGATATTCAATGACAACTTTGGCTCAGATAATAATATACCTCTGGCTAGTTTTGTAAGTACCGATACTACTTGTGCTTCTACTTCTTAACCACCTCATGGTTTGCCTTCGACATTTTGGCTAGCGAAGTGACACTAAAAATTATAAAGGTTACCTACTGAATAATATATCATATTAATCTACATATTATTGGACGAACCTAGTCATACCTATGGTCAAGTCAAAGAGTATACTAGGTCAGCCAAAAGACAATATACATTTTTTATTTATGTTAAATAAAACTTGTGTCATTACTATGTTCCTATCTAAAAGTAAAAATAGTATCACAATTAAAATATCGAATTATTTGTATGATGGTTAAGTAAGAGAAACGACGATTGCAAGACTTTTGCGATAAATAAAATGTGTTGAGAAATTTAATTACTGTGTAGTGGAAGTGTATGTATATACATAACATTCCGTGGATTTCGTAAGAGGCGACTAGACTTGGGTAAAAGTTTTATGTTTAAACAATCGTGACCATTGGTCCGGTTACAAAAAAGTCAAGTAAAAAATCATTATGACTTTGTGACTTTGGATAACTACTTGAAATAATAGAACGACTTATAACTTGACTTTCAATATGCAATTCTGATTTAGTATTAGGATTTATATCAGTAGTCGATTTTATTTTACCTTACTTACCTAATCCCGGCTATGTTATAAGTATCATTCTAACAATTATTTGTGAAATATACGAATTATAATTAACCTAGCCGGTCACTGGATGTACTATTCCAGTACACGGTTTCAATTCATTTTGTTTCGTTAAATCAAAGATGGACAGCAGCGTCTTCCTAATAACGACTAAAAATAAAAAAATTGCGATTGCCAACCCGCTTCCCAAGCGTGGCAACTACAACAAATATACCCCCTATAAGGCAATATATGGGAGAGGCCTATGTTCATCAGTAATTTAATTAGCTGTAACGGTGTTTGTTGTGATAGTGATAAGTAAACATGTAGGAAGAATAATAAATATTTTTTTTTATTTAAAGCTGTGGGATTTAACTTACGTGGCAGAACCATGCTGCAGCCTTATTAGTAGGTTAATTATAGCATGAATGGGTCGGCTCGACCGGGGAAGGATACGCTCTCACAGAATACCAGCGTAAAATAGCAACTTAAAACTGCTGTCATTCGTATGATGAGTATAGAGAACCGGAGATTGTTTTTACTGGAAAAGAGGCATTCCATCTTAGTCCTTACAGGTAACAACGCATCTGAATTTTGATTTGATGGAGATGTCTATGGGTCTCAGCAACCACTTACCATCAGGTGGACTGTGTGCTCGTTTGTCACCTTATCCTATAAAGAAACGCCGATGCTCCGTGCGATGCTTAGAGCTGCGTTGCCGAGGTGGGCTTTATTTGTGATAGAAAAATTTCATGCTCCCCTTTATTCCCATGGCCAGCAGTGGAAAGAAACTGTAAGGAGCGAGATGGGGTAATTTTATTATTTGAAAAAATATTTCTGTTTGTAAAAAAAGTCATCAAACATCAAAATCAAACAATTTACTAACCGAAGGTTGCGTAAATAAGTTCAATCGTTTAAAAGGTAATAAATAACAAAAACAATAAAGTTTAGTGAAATTAAAAAATCAAATCTTACATGTTACTTCTACAACTAATGCAAATCTAAGGAATCCCCATATTATGTTAAAATCCAATATCTATAAGTGAAAATAAAATAATTACTATAACGAAAACAACAAGGACATAGAAACACTCAAAATTTCATAAAAATAAGAAATTTATACTATAATTATACTGTAATTTTATATTTATATTATAATTATATTATACTATATACTAAGTAGGAGCCTCTAAAATATAAAGAAAATAATCAATCATAGGCATATACTTTTTCACGCTATCTTTGACCAACGCCATTTTTGTTGAAAACAACTTTGCCATAATGGTTAATATAATATATCGAAATTAAAACATAAAACGTAATTTTCGCACTTTGGACTTTGTGGAGTATGAAAATTAGTGTTTTTTACGTGATTTATAGTGATAATTCATATTTTAAATTTATTTTTATTTACTTCTGACTTATAGGATTATCCGAAGTACGAAGAGAGGGAAAGGACACAGTAAACCTCGAATCCGGCAACTTGCTCTATTACCGGAAGAGCGACCATCTGTTCCAAGGAGGTGTCGGATTTATCGTCCACAAGTCTCTCGTTAACAACGTTGTAAAGATTGAGAGTGTGTCGACGAGGGTTGCGTACCTTATACTCAGAATCACCAAACGGTATTTGCTGAAGGTCATGCAGGTTTACGCAACAACCCCGGCAAATCCCAACGAGGAGGTGGAGGAAATGTATGAGGATATCTCTAGAGCCATGCATTCCTCCAAAACCCAATAAACGGTGTAAATGGGAGAATTCAATGCAAAACTAGGCACAAGAGAGAACGGTGAGCTGAAAGTAGGGAAATTTGGAATAGGGCAACGGAACCCAAGGAGCCAGCAGCTGGCCGACTTCATGGAGAAAGAGGGACTCTTTATGTTGAACTCTTTCTTCCAAAATTGGCCCCACAGGAAGTGGACCTGATCGAGCCCCGACGGATCGACAAAAAATGAGATTGAGTTCATTATGACGATCAGACGACAACTGTTCAGTGATGTCTCAGTGATCGCGAGGGTGAAAACCGGCAGCGATCACCGAACGGTTAGAGGCACAATGAACCTAAACTTTAAGTTGGAGAGGTCTCGTCTAATGAAGTCAACACTCCCTTCCCCTCGTGCTCTAATCTAGAGTCCCGAAACCTTTCAGCTCGAGTTACAAAACCGCTTTCAGTGCCTAGAAGACTGCAATGAATTGGACGATTTGAATGACAAGCTCGTGGAAAATTTCCATGCGGTCCGAGCTAATTTCTCCAAGACCCGCCGCAGAAGAACACAAAAACCCTCCGATCACACTCTTAATCTCATTGCTGTTAGATGAGAGATGAAGCTACATTCTTCAACAGATTTGACAGCATACAGGCAACTGAACAGACAGATCTCCAAATGAATGCGGCAAGACTTACGCAACTTCAATACAGCTCGTATTAAAGAAGCGGTCGAGCGGAACCAAGTTTCCAAAGTCTTTGCCAGAGATCTGTCTGCCAGAAAGAGCCAACTGTCAAAGCTGAAGACCGAGTGTGGCAGCGTCGTTTCCAGGACACCTGAGATTTGGAGTGAGATTGAGCTGTTCTATGGGCAGCTGTACACATTATCGTTGGAGCCACACGCAAGTGTGAGTAACGATCCCAGAGTGGGTCTTATCCGACACTATTCCGATTATATACCAGAAGTCAGTCTGAGCAAGATTAGAATGGCTTTCCACAACCTTAAAAACGGCAAGGCCCTAGGCGATGATGGAATTACAGCGGAGCTTCTGAAAGCGGGTGGAAAACCGGTGTTTGAAGTCCTTTAGAAGGTCTTTAGTTCTGTCCACCATGGTGGCATTACACCGCAGTCGTGGAGCAGAATTGCAGTGATCTTGTTCCTCAAGAAAGGTGATAACAATCTCTTCAAGACTTACCGACCAATTTCCATTCTGAGCCACGTCTACGTGCTGTTTTTAGAGTCATTACAAATCGTCTCGCGCGCAGAGTTGACGACTTCCAGCCTCCCGAACAAGCCGGTTTCCGAAAAGGCTTTAGCACCGTAGACCACATACATACCCTTCGGCAAATTGTACAGAAGTCCGAGGAGTACAATTTGCCACTATGTCTGGCGTATGTGGACTATGAAAAAGCCTTTGATTCCGTCGAAATTTGGGCGGTGCTGCAGTACCTTCAGCGGTGCCAAGTTGACTGTCGGTATATCGAAGTATTGAAGTGTTTGTACAGTAGGGCTACGATGGCTATCCGAGTACAGAACCAGAGTACGAAACCTATCCAATTGCAGAGAGGTGTAAGACACGGTGACGTCATATCCCCGAAACTCTTCACCGCTGCATTGGAAGACGTTTTCAAGCTTCTGGACTAGAATGGATACGGTATCAACATCAATGGCGAGTACATCACTCACCTTCGACAAATTGAAGGTGAGTGATGAGGCAAAGCCGACGATATAGTCCTTATGGCAGAATGGCTGGAGGACCTAAGCACTATGCTCAATGACCTCAATAGTGTTTCCCAACGGATAGGTCTTAAGATGAACATGGACAAAACAAATATCATGTTTAATTTCCATGTCACACCTTTGCCGGTAGTTGTTGGGAACACTAAGCTCGAAGTTGTTGACGAGTATATTTACCTAGGACAAATAGTCTGACTAGGTAAGTCCAACTTCAACTGAGAGGTCAATCGAGGGATTCAACTCGGTTGGGCAGCGTTCGGGAAATTACGACACGACTTCTCGTCAGGTATACCTCAAAACTTGAAAACGAGACTGTACACCCAGTGCGTGTTGCCAGTGATGACATACGGAACTGAGACGTGGTCCTTCACTGCTGGCCGGATAAGGAAGCTCAAGGTTGCTCAACGAGCTATGGAAAGGGCTATGCTCGGAGTTTCTCTGCGTGATAAACTCAGAAATGTGGATATCCGTAGTAGAACCAGAGTTACCGACATAGCCCAACGGATTAGTTAGCTGAAGTGGCAATGGGCGGGCCATATATCTCGAAGAACCGACAACCGATGGGGAAGAAAGGTTCTCGAGTAGCAGCCTCGTACCGGCAGGCGAAGTGTAGGGCGTCCCCTACACTTCGTTCTAGTGAGATGGAATGACGACCGGGTAAGATATGCAGGAAGTCGATGGATGCAGTTGGCTCAGGACCGTGCTTTGTGGCATTCTTTGGGGGAGGTCTATGTTCAGCAGTGGACTTGTGAAGGGCTTTATTGATGATGATGATGATGACTTCTGACTACTTAATTTTATACGTAAACGGCACAGTATTTGAAATGCAAATTTTATAAAGTGTATTAAATTGTTGTTAAACAAAATATAAGCAAATAACTTCTAAAATCAGTTTACTTTAAATAATAACCTATTTTATATAAAAGAACTAACAGCAATTTGCTGTTATTTCGTTTATTCTTTTGTACCCACTTAATTTTTTTTAGATTTGTAGTATAAAACCGAAAACGAATACGGTTCTCGTATTCGTTCTCGTTCTCTTATGTTATGTTAGCGCGAACGTGTTAGGTGAAATAAACAGGTGTTAAATGATAAACTTATTTTCTATTCAAATTTTGGCTCCAAATAAGTATTGGATCCCCACTAAATTTGTCAGTACTCGTTTGTCACCTAGACAACTCATTTTGTGCCAAAAACAATAAATTCAAATGTTACTTCTTCATTTACTCGACATTTCGGATTAGTTTAGAATAAAGAACAATTCCCGAATTTCTATAGAAGCTGGAATTGACTTTTATTTTTCATATCCCAAAACAAACTATAGCTAGATTGGTTTGTTTTTATGTTGTAAACACCACCCCGTTTAAAAATCATATCGAAATAGCCACAAGTTTTTACAATAACGTCGATAATACTTTTGAGGTTAGCATCACATATGTAATCTTCTTCAGTGATCTAAAATAATAAATAGATTTGTATTATGATGTACGATTTTATGTGATAGCTAATGTTAGTGTAATAAAATAAGTAGGTATATAAATATGTACTATTATTGAAGAATTCCACTTGTAGATCTTAGAAATTACTCTGGTTTCAAGCTCAAAAACGAGATGGCGTCGAAGTGTATCAATGCATATATTACAATTAATACACAATAAATCGCAGGGCTATAGTAGAATTATTTTGTCCGTGCAGTTTGGGTCATAAATCATCGGAGTATTTCGCTTTCTCTCCCACTCACGGGCCTTAGGGGAGAGCATAGTTATGCGCATTATTATTGTGGAATAGCGTTATCGATAGTGCATTTAGTTTTGTCATTATGTGTGTTAGTGATAAAAATGAAAAAAATATAGATAAAACAACGTATTTATTAAAATAAGAATAATTATGAATTAAAATAAATGATTAATTAGATACCTAATGTGTTAAAAAAACTATAAGTACTAATGTTTGGAATGTAAAAGTTATATTAAAAATAAACATAAATATGAATATAAAATAACTTTTATCTAAAATTAAATCTAAACTATTTACATAAAAATACTACATCAGAATCATCAGAGTCATAATCATCCACATAAATTACAATATCTTCTGCCAGATGAGATTTCTTCAAGTCTTCCTTTTGGAGTTTTTCTCACAATTTTGTTCACACAATCTTCCCAGTTGTTTTGCGAAACGTTTTGAAATTGCTTCATGCAGTAACACTTCGACGTCTGCAATTTTAAAAGTGCTGTTTTTGGTGGCAACTTCATTTTTTGTTTGAGCCCATACCAACTTAATTGGGTTATATTGGCAATGGTAAGGTGGTAAGCGAATCACTTCGTGCCCTGACTGTAAAGCTAGCTGATCCAATTTGCATATTTTATCTGTTCGGTTCCGTTGCACTTGTAAATATAATGTTGTTTGCATATTCAACTAAATATTAAAAAAAAAACAAATGCCTTGCAAACTTTAAATAATAAATTTGAAATACCCTTTGTAATAGTAACGGCTTGAACTCAGTATCTCTAAATTTAATCCCGTGTTGTACGTGTGTACCTGCCTTCGATGATTCATTTGTTGTTATCGATAATGGCGTTGCGCCCACGCAACGTGCTTACCGCCCTAGCCGGGCTGAGGCCGAGCTATGATTTATGACCCCAACTACACGGACAAACTAATTTTACTATAGTTGTCGTTTTTGTGTAGCTGTAAGCTGTATGATGTCTCTCCACAAATATCCAAGATGCAAAATCAGTGTTGAAAAATCAAAAGCACAGAATAATCGTTACAAGTGGTAGTTATCAGTCCGTGAAACAATGCCAAGGTCAAAACAACAGAAGGCAATCTAAAATAGTACAGAACGTATCACAATCCACAACGAGTGAAGCAAATAAGATAATGCGAATAATTGCCGCGTGAAAATCAATGGTGTCGATCGATGACCACAGATTATGTAACTTGTCGATGACAAATGATGTTCCGTTGTACTTAATTGAACAAAATGCTTAGCTTACTATGAAGCTACATAATTATTTTTATGACATGAATCCAGTACATAATAAATCAGAATATTAGCTGATTTGATGCCTACATACTAATTGAATTGAATTACAATCAACTACTATTCAGGAAAACGTGAATAATTATAGTCTTTGAATACAAAGTCCTTTCATACGCGAAATGAATCGTCATAAGGTGCGTTCTGATGCGTTCTGAAACCATTATTTTAAATAATTTCGGAACAGTTACGAAAACAAAAATAAAAGGATAACTTTATTTGTGGCTAATTAGATAGTTAGTTTATGTGTTCTTTAAGACCTTAAAAAATAAGGATAATTTTCATAAATATGCCATATAGTGACTCCATCGTTTCGTCGTCTTGTACGATTTGACTAACCTTCTTTAACAATGGGACAAAATGATGTGTAGTAAGAAAAATGTACAAATTTTAAGGAACATTTTACAATAGATATAATATTTATATTAATTCTTGATAGGTAGACATTTTATACAAATTCTTGAAAGTTTCAATACCGTATTTTTTGTTATAAAGGATGCTTTATCCAAATGAGTTATTTTTAATAAATAACAGGTACTAGAAAAAAGTTAGAGACGTAGGATATAGAGCCTTATTAAAAAAAAGGTACCCATTTAACAAAATAAAGAACAACTTGGTGTTATATACTGGCGTAATAAAGTACTTTATTTATATTTTTTTAATTCATAATAGCTCCTCAAAAGTCCGCTGCTAAATAGAGACCTTCAAATAAATGTACAAAAATATATTAAAATTATATTAAATATATTTACAATATCTTAATAAAATTATGATTTTATTGAAAACTTAGAAATTGGTAACTTTAATTAAGGTTAATTTAAACTCGCTTAGAAAGCGTATCAATTATAACAAATATTACCGCTATTAGGTAAATTATTAGAGAGACCCATATTCACAAGTAGACTTTTGATAGTAAACGTATAAACGCTTTTTCATTTATTTTTTCAAACGATGTACAAAGATTCTCTCTGGCACCGTATATGAATAGTTAATTAAAAAAACGGTGAGGTATTTACCCTCGTCCCCTAACTGCTTTTATATTTTTTTACTTTTTTGCGCAAAAGATAGATCTGTTCATCACAACTGGTTACTATAATTGTAGTTCAACCATAAATAATAAACATATATTTGCCATGAACTCCTTAAATATACCTCAATCAAATATCCTTAAACGTGCATCGATTTAAAGCTCCTTAATATTTAGTATTACTATACATTATATTTCATAAAGCTGGAGGTACCAACAACCGAGATTCAATGTGAAAGAAAGTTCTGGAGTGACAACCTTGTACCGGAAAGCCACTACATGGAGTGACGACTTATTAAGTGATGCAGAAAGTCGATGGTTGCAGGTGGCTCAGGGCCGTTCTTAGTAGCATTACTTGGGGGTGGTATATGTTCAGCGGTGGACTTATGATGACGATAAGAAATGTGTCCTTTGCCCTTTTTGCATTCTTCTTCCTTTTCTATTTTTAACTCTACTTTCTGGTAAAGCGTCTGTTAACAACGCATTACTTGAAATATTTGCGCGTATATACACTACGCAGGACTAACGACTCGGTTAGCGCAAAGCCATATACCTAGCATAATATTTTTTTAAAAACTTTGTTGAATTTAGTTTTCGCATTCTTGGATAAATTTTCTGCTATAAGTTAGACGCGAGAGTCACGTATGTTCCGCAGAGTTCAATGCAAGTAGTTTAGAAAAAAAACTTTAACATATTACCCCATATATTGCCATCTAATAAATCGTCAAAATCCATAATTACTTATTGCTAAATATAAAGCTGACACCTATCAATAAGTATTTTTTACCTTTTAACAACTTTTACTTATAAACTTTGCTGAGGAGTACCTTTAATGTCAGCGTTGGAATGTTTTCGTAGCATATGCATTAAGTTTATGCAGCGATCCTGTGAAAACGTCGACACCGGGAGACTTAATTACATTATAAAGTTAACCTTACCTACCTATACTGACTAAAAAAAGATACCTTGATTAAACTACGCTGCAATTAAATATGGACTTTATCAGAAATTAAAATGATATTAATAAAATACTTTAAAAATAAAAAAATAAACTGCAGTTTGACCCACCCGTAAGCTATTTTATGGTAGTAGCACGAATGGGCTGGCTCAACCGGTGATGGACCACGCCCTCACAAAATACCAGTGTAAAATAGGGTTTTTATAGTAAGTGTAGATAACCAGGGACCTTTACACTGGAAACGAGGCATAGCATCTGGCTTTAGTCCTTAGGGGTGACAACGCATCTGCATTTTGATTCTTAATCGACGATAGATGTAGATGTCTATGGGCCACAGCACTACATACCATCAGGTGAACTTTGTGTTCGTTTGTAACTCTTATCCTAAATAAGATGCGTTTTATCGAGTAATGGAATGCAAACTGGCCATCAGATCTAATTAATGGGGCCATCGTTGACACATTTTCTGATTTCAGAGCTCTTGGCAACCGCCAAAAGGCAGTACGTTAAAACGTTATGTCCTCCATCAGCCTGACCCAACGTGATTCCTTGAGCTGTGTCACGTCGTCGTTGACGTCTCTTTGAAAACAGCAATAGTATCTATTATCTATGATGTCGTAATGGGCATGGGCCCTAACCGCGGCGTAGTTTCCCTTAGTAGCCGTCTCATATCCACGGGTAGTTAAAAACGACTGTCACTCGTCGCCCTGACTTGCCTCGAGAATTCCCTGACGACTACCTTGATATGAGAAGTAAGATGGGAGATGGCTTCTAAGGCTTTCTGTCTCCTTTGAATAAATTTTATCAGGAATCTCGGAAGTTCGTGGTTTAAAAGTTAGCCTCAAATTTGCGCCAGTCCATCACAGTTTTGGTTTGAAGAAACTCAGTGCTAAGCTGCCTCCAAATCAAGAGGACCAGGCGATGGTCCGGTATTAACACATGCATCACCTCAAAAGAACTTAAGGGTAAGGACACGTTCTTAAGGAGTGCTAAGTCCATACTAGAAGTATTCTAACAGTGGTAGAGCCACGCGGCAACTTTTGCTGTCGCACGGATGGGCCGGCTTGAACCGGGGTGGTACCACGACCTCACAGAAAACCAGCGTGAAGTAGAGGTTTACCACTGCGTTTCGC
The DNA here is from genome assembly GCA_033319125.1 of Parnassius glacialis. Taxonomy (NCBI): domain Eukaryota; kingdom Metazoa; phylum Arthropoda; class Insecta; order Lepidoptera; family Papilionidae; genus Parnassius; species Parnassius glacialis. The sequence continues at coordinate 46,442,813 of JAVANC010000006.1, read as the reverse complement.
TTGGTGAGTGCAGGTGGCCGGAGGCCCTTTATACTGGAATTGAGGCATTCTATCTTAGTCCTCACGGGTGACAACGCATCTACATTTTGATATGTAATAGAGGATAGATGTAGATGTCTATGGGCCGCAGCAACCACTTACCATCAGGTGCACTGTGTGCTCGTTTGTCACCCTTATCATATAAAAAAAATTCTTTATTACATTTTAAACACCTTTGTATTGGTTTTTTTTTTCATTTATACAAAAGGACTATTGGTCTGAGGTAATGTTTTGCACGTGTTTACTGAAAATTATCACGGACTTTTCTGGCTTTATAAATATCAAAACTCTCATCTTTTTTTTTTTCATCAAACGTATGAAATATGAATGACGGTTCCGTGGCGCAGTGGCTTAGCAATGAGTTGTTGCTATGGAGGCCGCGGGTTCGAATCCCGCACGCAACAAGTATTTGCATGGCCTACAAATAATTGTTCCGGGTCTGGATGTCTGTCGTTGTGCAATTTATGTTTGTAAACTTTCTCCACGACACAGGAGAAAATCCTAGTGTAGGGTTAACGTTTTTATTTTAAAATATTGTTTTTTGCGAAAATATGGAAATCGCACGGTGCGACTTCTCAACTGTGTGCGGAAATAGGTCATGAGCTCCACCATTTCGCGGTATGCGCCAAAGTATTTTTATGGTGCAATAGGATAAAAACTTTTTTGGTATTCCCTAAAATTATCAAAGACACTGGGATCACCTTTAACTGTATTTTGTTCATCAAGTGAGATCGTGTAGACAGGATCTGTCTAGGAGAAATAAATCGCAATACATTTTTGACCACACTTTTTTTGCCTGCCTCAATTTTGTTGGTTTAAAATTTACTTTTTCGCCTTCGAATAGCGAACACTCATACAAAATATTATGCTTGCTTTTCGGAATAAAATAATATATCCATGTTTCATATCCTGACACAATGGCAGGCATACACAGCACTTGAACTATGGTCATAATAAACAGGTACTTTAATAGCTTATTTTAACTTTTGATGTATTCCTTTTAATATAGGTCATACCCAAATATCTACGAAACTCTTCATAGGTAATGCGCGCTGGTTTTCGTAAGTTAGTCACCTGACAGTAGCCACATTTTCTTCATTGATAGCAGTTGAGGGCCGACTTTACGGTGCTCGAATGAGGTGCTTTCTTTCCTAGCATTTTTGAGACGAGCATGGTAATCTTGAGAAGAAAGTGATCTTTTGAAATCTTAAAATATGACCGCCCTAAAATCTTTAGCGTTTATCCCATTTTAGCTACTTTCAACATATTATGATAAAGAGTTTCTTATGTTTTAAAAAATATTACTTTCAAAGGAGAAGGAGACGTCATCATACATTCTTGGGCCCAAGTGGTAACAAGATGAACGTTAGACCGATTGAAAACGTATATATAAACAATTCATAGCTGAAAATCTGGTAAGATTTGTCAATCTAGGAGCTGAGTTATTGTAGAATAAGTAAATGTGAGATTATCTATTACCTACACTGTAACAGGTGATTTTTTTACTGTTATTACACTTTAACAGGCTATTTTTCACTATAATTACTCAAAGATATAAAAACAGGATCAGTATAAAATCACCAAAAGTGATGTGGTTAATAATAAAAGAAAATGGTGAAACACTTAACGAAAGTTAAAACAACAACAACTTAGTGAAGTGAATATTAGGGATATCGATCTGAGATCGATTATTTGAATTGGTGTTGTAACTGTTACTTGTGTAAATTTTGATATTTTGTATTTTTAATTATTATTTTGTAGCTATGTACGCAATTTTTTTGTCTCCATAATTAACACAGAAAAATAATCCAAAATATATATTAAAATGTTCAATTAACTCGAGAATCAATTATAATGCGCTCGTTTCAAATAGAATTGAAAATCTGTCTTCTTCTTTTAACAACCTCCTTGGTAAATAGTTTGAAATTAGAACTGTCAAGTTTAAAGAGGAGAAATCCTCTATTGGAAGATAACGTTTATTCTTTATGGTAATCGATTTATTGCCATGAAGAATACACTACAATCGATTTTCTAACTTATTTCTAATTTTTTTGTTTTTAGAAATCTAGATTGTAAAAGAGCTACTTTTTGTATTTTACTTAAGAAAAATATTGCTAATTTCTTTAAGTATAAACCAATTAGTTAACTTCAGGCCCAAAAATCCCATTCTCCTTTTATACACTTATGGGCCAGAGTTGCAGAACTTAGTGTCAGGTGCAGGTTTCAGTGTGTCCTGTGTATAATTAGCTTGTTATTTGTTGAAATAATTTAATCCATTTAATTAAAAGTCTATAACAATGCAATATTTTTTAATCTGAAACAACGAAGTTATTAATATGAGCAACGTACTCGTAGTAATAATAAAATAAATATTTATTTTTTGACTATTTACATTATCAATTAAATTATTAACATTGTTCTTTGGAAAAAGTCCAAAACTACCATCGAAAAAATGTATAATCGAATAATCAAATGTGTATGCCTGATTTCTATGATAACTAACTAAAATCGATATTACTATGTGCATAAAATATTTGTAAGACTCATGTTCCCCAAGATCGAATGTTCAGCAATATCAACCATCATTGAAGTGTGAAATTGGATACTTCGTGAAGCGAAATGGTCACCGCAAGATATACACGATTGGATAAACTTTCAAACTGATAAACACCGAACGGGCAAGGAAATTTTAAAATTTAATTTTAAATGTCAATTTTGAAAACCTATCAAATATGTTTAATTATTTAATGAATATTGTTATATCTTAAATTATCACACAGTGGATGAAATTAAATCATTTGCAATTTTAATAGCTTCAACTTTTGCTTATTTTAATAATTAGTTGATTTAAGTCCTAAATTCGTCATCACTTATTTTCTATCGGGTGGTATAGTAATTAAGAACTTTTTTTATAAAGTAAGAGTAACGAACGAGCACACAGTCCACCTGATGGTAAGTGGATGCTATGACCCATGGATTTTAATATACTTAGTCTTAATTATTATAGTTCAGTTTCTTAGCAAAGTTTCTAAACTTGGAATATTATGATAAAATGTTTAGTTCACATTTTTATCGGCTCGTTACGGAGGACTAGCTGTAATATTAATACCCTTAATTTTTTAAAGTTTTTGTTTGACACTGTTTTGTTTGACTTAACGTAAGACACTATGAGAAACCCCAGGGAAATATCGTGGAATCCAATGACTGGCAATATAACCGGTACTTACGTCAGAAGTATATTTTTATATATATTTTTTCATATATTCAATATTAGTTTTGTGGTATACCTTGGGATGTGTATTATAAGCAGTGGATTTGTAAAACTGTGTATTGATGCAAATCGTCATAATTATCAGCTTGTATTAACCCACGGCCTGTTATTTTCATATGTCATTTGAGAGGTTTTTAATCTTAATTTTTTATCATCAATTGTTACAGTCTAGCAAAAGTCCACATAGGCCTACTCTATTTATAATAGAGGTAATTACAACAGCGTTATATATTTACGTAACGCAGTGAAAAATACTACTCATGTTTCGAAGATCTTAGTTGAACAATATGAGAAAAAATTATTTCATAAAGATATTTTTCAATATTACCGTCAAAATAATTTATCTACTTGCATACACTTTCTCAGAAGTTTCAACTGCAAGCCAAGTTTAAAAAGCTTATCTTAACTATACTTTAAAGCTGCCTTGCGTTACTTATTTTGAATATCTTCCCTACGGTAAACCCCGTTTATGTTCAAATTACGTTGTTCTAAAGCGAAGATCGAATATCTGCATTCATTTTTCAGTACTTCGTAATGGACGGCTCAATGGCGCAGTGGCTTAGCAATGAGTTGCTGCGCTGGGGGTCGCGTGTATTTGTATGGCCTACAAATAATTGTTCCGGGTCTGGATGTTTGTCCTTGTGCAACTTGTGTTTGTAAACTGCCTCTGCGATACAGGAGAAAATTTAATTTTTATCTTTTTTTTTAAACGTTACCCCAACTAGTGTAGAATAGAGAAAGAGTAGTAGAGAAAAGATAAAAGATAAAAAGACTATCGGTGAAACTTTTGTAATTAGGTCTCTAGGTTTGTGTTATAAGTAGGTTTTAAAAAGTTGTTTTAAAATATTATGTTCAATTTCCGACTTTCTACTAATATTTGTCCATAGTTAAGAACAATGATTGAAATGATTCAGTATGAAAAAAAAAACTGAAAGCTCAAATTCTGAGTTCCTCAAAGGTTTTTTTTTTTATTAGATAGAGCAAACGAGCATGCGGCTCACCTGATGGTAAGTGACTACAGCCGCCAATGAACAAATGCAACACCAGGGGAACTAGGGGAATTGTAGATGCGTTGCCGGCCTTTTAAAAAGGAGTAGGCTTTTTTCTTTTCTCTCGTCATTTTTAACTTCCGATTTGGATTAAAAAATTTGGGGGAAACTAATAAACTAAAATTATATATCTCCATTGCTTCATTAAATTTTTACCTACTTCCGTTTCAAAATAGAAAATTTCAAATTTCCTTTGACAGAAAAGGAATAGCAAAAAACTACGTTGTTTTTATTGTAATCAAAAGTTTTTATTTAATTTGCAATGTATGTTTAATAGGATCCAATCTTGCAACTGAATTTTAAAGCAGTTATCCTCAACCGATTGAAATGAAATTTTGCATACATGTTAAATTTAAATAACGATGTATGTGTAGCTTAGTGACGTCATTCCACATCCAATATGGCGGACCACCCAAGATGGCGAACTAGTTATTTTCTATGCACTCCCATGATATGGGTATCTAATGAAAGGGTTCACTGAGCAAAATCGAAAATAAAATAAAGTTATACGAAGTCAGTATGGTGGATACCCAAAGATCGCGCATTATGTTATTTTTATGTACCCCTATGATATGGATATTAAATGAAATGGTTTTCTAAAAAGAATACGAGTAAAATGACGTCCGCGTTCAGCTCTTCGAACAGGTCAGCAGTCATCATATGACTTAGTAAACGGTAGGGTCATGTGTTAACTAATATCGACCTACACCCTGGGCTATTTCTAGCCGATGTGAAAAAAAAGAAAGATGGCCACCATACCAATTTTAAAGAGTTATAATTCGGCTAAGAATAGGGATAGTTTAATAGTGCTCGAACAAATGTTGTAGGGAACAACAAGGGTCTACTGGCAATAAAAATATTCAAGATGGCGGATCTAGGATGGCGATCAAAAACTAACAATAATTTTAAAAAAACAACCGTTTATTTAAATTCTTTCAAAGAAAGAAAAGAAACTTTAAATTAAATCAGACTCAGAAGATATTACATAATTTATATGATATAAAATCTTGTAGCGAGATTAACCTGTTCTGTGAATGTCTGAATTTTAAGAAAAACATAATGTATTTTTATAAAATATGTCACAAACAAGGTTTTTTTTTATTATATAAATGTATTTTTTATTATAGTAATGTAATAAATTTTTGGATTTGATTTAATATAAAATTAATTTACTTTTTAGAGCATTTAAATAAAAGCCTGTTTATAGAAATGTTTTTTTTTTCTAAAACTAAACGTCCTACTGTAGGGCACAGATCTTTTCTGATTTCTTATAAGGCTATAGAACAACCCGGGTTTGTTCCCCGTCGGCATTACTTAATTGTAACATACTATAACATACACACTCAAGCTTGTCACCCATAGGGGTAGGCAGAGACTATGGACTTCCATTTGGCACGATCCTGATACACCTCTCTCGCCTCCTCCACATCCATATACCTACGCATACACGCTCGTCGGTTAAACCCACCCTTGATTCGGCCCATTTTCAACATATCGCCAATTTGGTATATAAATTTTCGCCTAGGGCGTCCCTTCCCGACTCTGCCGTTCACCTTTGCAACAAAATTTGCATTATCACCCTTTCCTCATTCAGTCTTCCTACATGATCAAACCACCGAAGCATTCCTTTCTTAATCCTTGTCACAACGTCATTTTGTAAACCACACTTTTCTCTTATCACACTATTTCTCACGCTGTCATTCAGATTTATCCCTAACATACTCCTTAATGACCGCATTTTTACAGCATTTATTTTACTCTCGTGCTTCTTCAGCCAAACCCAACTTTCACTACCATACATTAAAGTAGGGACTAACACAGCATTGTGAATTGCCATACGTGCCTTTTTGGATACATTCTGACTTCTCGCAATTGGGTGTGGAGCCCCGTCCACTCTATTTTCTGTGTTCACTTGTCGTTCTATATCCTTATCATGTCTACCATCCATGCTAAATACACATCCCAAATACACAAACTCATCTACTTGCTCGACCAACTTCCCTTCTATTCTTATTTCAAATATCGTTTTTCTTTATTCTCTTTAAAAAACTATAACTTTCGTCTTACATGTGTTCACTTTCATTCCCTTTTCTTTTAATGTCCTGTTCATTAATGTAACCATCATTTGCAAATCAGCCGTTGATGACGTAAGTGTGACTTGATCATCGGCGTACATTTGATGGTTAACTGACCCATTCTTAACCTACATTCTTCTACTTTTAGCTTTTCCAAACAACTGTCCATAGATAGGTTGAACAGCCACGGGGAAGCCACACAGCCCTGTTTGACACCTTTATGGATGTCAAACTAGTCCGAGTAGGCTCCGTTGATCCTGACACAAGCACTAGAGTCCCTATACAGAGACTTCAATGCCTGTATCAACCCAGCGCTCAACCCAAATGAGTTCAGTGTTTGCTATAACACATCTCTGTCCACTCTGTCATAAGCCTTCTCCAAGTCCACGAACGCACAAAAAACATTTTGGTTTTTTGTGCGTTGTGGCATGGAAAAGATCTGATATGTATATCCCATTCCCTTTCTAAATTCCGCTTGCACATCGAAAATTTTTCCATCAGTTTCTTTCATAACTCTTTCAATTAGTACCTTAGCATAAAGTTTTATCACAATGCTAAGAAGACTGATACCACGGTAGTTTTTACATTCCTGCTGTGATCCTTTTCCTTTATATATTGGGACTATTACGGCTTTGCACCAGTCTACAGGTACCAGCTTAAGTTCCCAACATAAATTACACAAGGTGTATAGTAGTTCTGCCACCACTCATCCTCCAGCCCTTAGCATTTTGAGAGATACTCTATCATACTCGGCTGCCTTACCTGCTTTCATAATTCTCATTGCTTTCATTATTTCATCTATACTTATGTCTCTATCTATTTCATCTTTTTTCGGAATTTCTATTTGATTTAATTCAAACGTTTCATCACTCATAAATACGCTTTCAAAGTATTCCTTCCATCTCCTTAAACTCAAAATTTCATCATTCAGAATACATGCCATTCTGGTATCGTATAGCTTTCATTCTAGGCTATTTTGAATGTCCTCTGGCAGTTCTTACGAGTTTCCAGAATATTTTAATGTTTTCCTGGAAGTTATCCGATATTTTTTTCTATCATTCTTATCCGTTATTTCTTGCTTTTTCCTTTCAACTACTTCTTTTACTCTATTATATAGATGTCTAAAGACTGCATTTTTCCTTTGAATATCATTATTCATACCGCTAGAATTACTAGCCTTGGTTGCTAGTAAGTCCAGCTTTCTTCTTTGCTTCAACTTCCATTCGTATCTGATCATCCCACCATAACGTGTTATTTTTCCTTTCTTCCGTTCTCTTACTTACACCACATACTTCGGTAGCTGCATCCACCAAACTTTTCTTGACATAATACCACACAGTCTCCAAGTCTAAATCATTCATACACAATTCAGCCATACCACTTATATTTTCTCTCAATCTACATTTGAAATTCTCTTTCAAACTTTCATCTTGTAACCTCTCTGTTCTTGTACGCTGTAACGCAGTAGTAGACACAGATGTTCGATGCCTTCAACGTCTGAAAATACCATTAATTCGGCATAAGTCCAAGCATTACTTGGACTTATGCCGAATTAATGGTCTTTTCAGACTACTTCCGTCCCTACATTAGATCCCCTGTAAACGCTTTCATCAACAATTATGAAATCTATCATGCTTCTATCATCACTTCCTTCCCATGCATACGTGTGAATCTTCTTATGACGAAAGAGAGTGTTCGTCACAAAAATATTATTTTCCACACATACGGTGAGGAGGCTTTCACCATTCTCATTAACAGTGGTAGAGCCACAGGGCAGCTTTTGCTGTCGCACGGATGGGGCGGCTCGAACCGGGGTGGTACCACGACCTCACAGAAAACCAGCGTGAAGTAGAGGTTTACCTCTGCGTTTCGCTTGGTGAGTGCAGATAGCCGAACGCATTTACATTTTGAATTGTAATAGAGGATAGATGTAGATGTCTATGGGCCGCAGCAACCACTTACCATCAGGTGGACTGTGTGCTCGTTTGTCACCCTTATCCTATAAAAAAAAACTTTCATCACCAAACGTTCCCGATATCCTTTCATAACCAAGCCTCCTCACCCCAACCCTTCCATTAAAATCTCCTAATATCACATTATTTTTATTACCCTTGCATTTCATTAGCACCATCCTTACCAAATTCCAAAACCGCTCAGGATATAAGTGGGCTAAGATACGTCTGGAGCGTAGACCCCTAGAACAAACAACTTCTTTAAGCCCACTTACATTCGTATCCATAGCAGTCACGGACACATTCATACTCTTTCACAAAATGACCCATTCTTTCTGAAAGGATGATACCGACTCCCTGGCATGCCCGCTCGGTCTCGTCTACACCAGACCAGTACGCGGTAGACATGCCATATGTAGTGGCATCTTTTCTCTTCCATTTCGTCTCATTTACACATAACACGTCTATTCCTCTATCATACATCATATCGCATACTTCATCCATCTTATCATTCATTGCTCCACATACATTCAACGTAGCCAGACGGGCTTCCGCAATCCACTTTTAGCCCATCCGGTGGACAGAATGTAAAGGGTGGCGAACTTCGTCGCCGGTTTTCCTCCCAGAGATTCATCGCACCCCTGCCCTATTAAAGGGGCGCCGGGAACTCGGGACTATTTCTTAAATGTTTTGCCTCATGGTGCGAAAGTAGGGAGTGGTATTTTTTACGCCGCTACCTCACGGCGAGGAGTCGAGTCTGTTCTTTCGGCTTTGTCGCTTGTTTAGCACCACCGCGTGTGGACGCGTGTAGGGTGGGCCTAGGATTAGGTGGTCGAAGCCTAGGGATGCGAGTGACTCATATATATAGAACAACCCGGGTTTGTTCCCCGTCGGCATTACTTAATTTTAAGTGCTAATTAATTATAATTTCATTACTTTCATCGCCTCTTATGACACCCACGAGATGAAATGGTGAATGCTTGTAGGTAATTTTGTAATTATTAACTTTAAAGTGAGTTTCCACTTTTGTACTATAAGATGAATGAACTTATTGTCACTTGATTAGTGCATTCGAATGTCTGAGGAGGACATTAAATATAAAATAGTGCGTGTAATTTTGTACACAAGTACGAACTGAAACTTCTACACGGCTTTTTTTCTATTATTTTATTTGTTACCTAACTAGCTTAGATAATAGTATACTTATGCAGCCTCGGCTTTTAAACATTACAACAAAAGCTTTTGATTTTTAATACCGTACTAAATTTCTTCAATATGTATATAAAGAAATTTCACTAGAATAAATCTCCGTATTGCATTCGGAACATAGTTCAGAAAAAATATTTCCTTAACAAGTCTATATTTATATTTATAGAGTAAGTGAAGGTTTATAGCGTTGATATATTTACCAAACCAAGTGCACTAAGGCGCTTGATGATCTAACAGATCTTAGGGTCTTATTGAATACTTAACTTTTCAAATTGAGTAATTTGATTAATTTACTTTGATCTTATTTGATCGGATATTAAGTGACGACAAAACAATATCCTGAAATATCGTGAAAATCATTCATGCGTAAAAGATATAAACGGTATTGTTTGTGTTATTATTTGCACCAAATCAAGCTTCAGTGATATAATTTTTGTCCCTAACGCAGTGATTATATTATTAATGATCATTTCTGTTTAAAAAAAATAATCTTGATTTCATAAAATCCAAACGAGGGTGAAATGATATAACTTGCCTAAGTTAGAGCTGACATTAAATAAAAAAAAAACTGTTAGAATTTATAATAATATTAAACATAATTATATAGCAAAGGTAGTGTATGATAGTGGTGTAGCCTATGACCCACTCTTGGGCACAGATGTCCTCTTATTTCTAAGATTCGCCCAATGCTTCGTGCGTAAGTGCGAGTTTAAGTGTGTGCCAACGGACTTCTCATTTGGTGGTCAAGGTGGCGGCTGCAATAGGTATAAATTTTTTTCATCATGGGTGTAATTTTCATGGTCTTCGAGGTTGTTGAAGCTGATAGTGATGTCGAAATGTAAATCCAAGATGGCGGCTGAATTAGGTATCAATTTTTTCATCATGGGTGTCATTTTCATGGTTTTCGAGAATGCTGAAGCCGATAGTGCTGTCGAAATGTAAATCCAAGATGGCGGCTGAAGAAGGTACCAATTTTTTAATCTTGGGTGTCATTTTCATGGTTTTCGAGGGTGTTGAAGCCGATAGTGCTGTCGAAATGTAAATCCAAGATGGCGGCTGCAATAGGTATCAATTTTTTCATCATGGGTATCATTTTCAAGGTTTTCGAGAGAGTTGAAGCCGATAGGGTTGTCGCAATGTAAATCCAAGGTGGCGGCTGCAATGGGTATCAGTTTTTCATCATGGGTATCATTTTCATGGTTTTCAAGAGTGTTGAAGCCGATAGTGCTGTCGAAATGTAAATCCAAGATGGCGGCTGCAATAGGTATCAATTTTTTCATCATGGATGTCATTTTCAAGGTTTTCGAGAGAGTTGAAGCCGATAGGGTTGTCGCAATGTAAATCCAAGGTGGCGGCTGCAATGGGTATCAGTTTTTCATCATGGGTATCATTTTCATGGGTTTCGAGGGTGTTGAAGCCGATAGTGCTGTCGAAATGTAAATCCAAGATGGCGGCTGAAGTAGGTACCAATTTTTTCGTCATGGGTGTCATTTACATGGTTTTCGAGGGTGTCTAAGCCGATAATGCTATCGAAATGTAAATCCAAGATGGCGGCTGCAATAGATATACATTTTTACATCATTGGTGTCATTTTCATGGTTTTCGGGGGTGCTGATGCCGATAGTGCTGTCGAAATGTAAATCCAAAGTGGCGACTGCAACAGATATCAAGTTTTTCATCCTTGGTGTCATTTTCATGTTTTTCGAGAGAGTTGAAGCCGATAGGGTTGTCGTAATGTAAATCCAAGGTGGCGGCTGCAATGGGTATCAGTTTTTTTATCAAGGGTGTCATTTTCATGGGTTTCGAGGGTGTTGAAGCCGATAGTGCTGTCAAAATGTAAATCCAATATGGCGGCTGCAATAGGTATCAATTTTTTCATCATGGGTGTCATTTTCATGGTTTTTGAGGGTGTTGAAGCCGATAGTGCTGTTGAAATGTATTTAAGCTACTTTAAAAATTCCGTATAATCATGTTATACGTAATTTTTTTATTATGCGCTTAAGGTATGCCCAATTGGATTTACCAATATAATTTCACTTATTTTGTATGTTATAAAATAATAAATAGCTCTTTTATTTTGATTTTTGTTTAAACAAAGTAAAACTTATAAAATGTATGTAGGTTAAGTGATACACAATAAGTTTAATAAATGGTTTTTAGCGAGATTTATATTAATTTATATATAGTAAGGGAAAAGTAAAGTTTACCGTTTATTTTTAAAAGATTTTGATACTACAAACTGGCATCCGTTAATTTTTATAACATTGAATTTGCAATCAAGTCCAAAAAAAAACTTAGACATATCCTGATACGAATGACAAAATTTTGGAAAAGTTAATTAACATAAGGTCGATGGAAAAGTTTCATCGTATTTTATATACAAATTCAAGACATTTATTGTTCAAAGTTTAATTACATTCAATTATAATATATATGTTCGAAAAATTTTGTTAACAGGGGTAGAGCCACGCGGCAGCTTTTGCTGTCGCACGGATGGGCCGGCTCGAACCGGGGTGGTACCACGACCTCACAGAATATCAGCGTGAAGTAGAGGTTTACCTCTGCGTTTCGCTTGGTGAGTGCAGGTGGCCGGAGGCCCTTTTTACTGGAAATGAGGCATTACATCTTAGTCCTCACGGGTGACAACGCATCTACATTTTGATTTGTAATAGAGGATAGATGTAGATGTCTATGGGCCGCAGCAACCACTTACCATCTGGTGGACTGTGTGCTCGTTTATCACCCTTATCCTATAAAAAAAACAAAACAGGTAAAAATCTGAGGATACAAGATCAGGACTATATGTTGGATGCAATAACACTTCCGAACCAAGCTCTCTCAATTTTTGCTGAGTGGCCAAATATGTGTGTTCTGGTGTTATAATGATTAAAGACCACTCGTTTTCTGTTGATCTATTCCGGCCATTTTTTCTCAATTTCATGCTTGAGTCTCATTAGTTGTTGGCAGTAGAGATAGTCGTCAGCGGTAAAAGCTCATAATAAACAATGCCCTATCAATCCCACCATACACGAAGCAATCAGCACCTTATTGCGTGTTAATCAGGGTTTCGCTACAGTCTGTGGAGCTTGACTACTCTTTAATCATGATATTTTTCTTGTTGTAGGTGATTCACTTTTTATCACATATGATCAATATTTTCAAAAACGGTTAGGTTTCATTACGTTTCAATAGAGAATCGCTATGGAACACACGATTCATTAGGTTTCTTTCATTGAGCTCTTGTGGTAATCAAATATCGAGCTTTTTGTATAGCCTAACTTTTTCAAATTCGTCAAACGGGTTTTTGTTCAACCCTAAATTTCTTGTCTATGTCATAACTACTAATATGCCAATCTAGCTCCACTTTTTTAAAAATGGCATGGAATTTATCGGTTTAAAGGTGACCAGAGCGAACTACATTTTTGATATCAAAATTTCCGGACTGAAAACGTTTGAACCAACTTTGTACTACTCTAACACTCAACTCACTACTCTACAAATACTCTTACTGATACAGATAAGATAGAATACTACATTAGGTCCATAAACGTCACAAATTTTTTTCGAGGTATGAGTCGCATTTTTCCGTTTTTTGTATAAAACATCAGAATGTATCAAACTTCTTCGTTAAATTCACTCAATTTATCGGACAGAAAAACAATTGATAAATGGCAAGCAAATGTTTTTTACTTTTTATTTTTATTTTTCTTGACGTCCATTGAAGTTAAAACCAGCCAGATAAAAACATAATAAAAAAGTTATACATACAAAATACGTAGAATCTTTTTCCCTGACCTATTATAACTCGTTACTAAGAATTAAATAAGAAAAGATGATCTATAGTGGTGGTAAAGCCCCCACTTCGTTTTAGTGGGTGTCGGAAGATGCGACTGTGTTCTTTTAGCCGACATATAAAACGAGGAGAGAAGGTTTACAATTAGACTGTATGTTTTTTTGTATATGTATGTTAAGCACTATCTTTTTAATAAATACTAATAATAAATAAAAAGAGGTACTAGGAATGCTATTAATATTACCGATAACCACTCCAGGTAAGCTAAAACTGCTTGTGTTAGCAGTAATTCACGACCATATTCGAATGACGGATTCGAACCACGAACCTTTTTTTGATTTTGAGGATTCTTCGTTTATTAAATAAGCTATATTTCTGTGTTCGTCATAGGAGATGAAGTTGTTAATGTAACTATAAAGACGATGCGGCGCAGTTGCCCATCCACTTGTCATGCGTAGCAACTATGGTAATATACCCTATGGCGATGGTTACAAAGCAATGTCTCCCAGTACCAGGTGGCCATGTTGTTTACGGCTACGGTGGCGACCTATAGTACGACGGCTATAGTAACGACAGTGCAGGGAGTGCTAATAATTTCTGGTGGAAGTTCGGTTACCAACTAAAAAGACTTGAGTCTCTATGATGGATATTTTCTTGAAAAAGCTACTCAAACAGAATTGGATCTGATCCCTATGGTTTCAAAAAAAAATGAGATTATCATCATTATGAAAACCAGACGGCAACTGTTCAGTAATTTATAAAGATAGCGGGGATGAAAACTGGCAGCAAATACTGAATGGTGAGAAGTCTTTTTTATAGGATAGGGTGACAAACGAGCACACATTCCACCTGATGGTAAGTGGTTGCTGTGGCCCATAGACATCTACATCTATTCTCGTTTGTGAATCAACTTGCAGATTCCTTGTCACTCGTGAGGACTAAGATCGAATGCCTCTTTTCCAGTAAAAAAGGGTCTCCGGCTCTCCACACTCACCATACGAAACAGAAGCGTTAAGCTGCTATTTTACGCTTGTATTCTATGAGAGCGTGGTCTTCCCCCGGTCGAGCCGACCCATTCGTGCTACAAGTATACTACTAATATAGCTGCAGCATGGCTCTACCACGTAAAAAAATATAAGTATATCAAAACTTAACGTTAATAAATAAAGAGGTTATGTCTAATTAAGACAACACTCCGTAACTCTTGTCGAAAGTTCAAACGTTTTGGCTTGTATTACATTATCGTTTCAAGTGAAGAATAAGCTAGAATATGGCAATACAGGGGACGATATAAATGACTAGCCCATGAAAATTGTTCATGCAGTCGGAGGTAGGTTCGGCAACACTCGTTGCAGAAGAGCCCATAAGCTCTTCGATCATACTCTTAATGTCATGGTTGTTAGACAGGATATGAGGCTGCAATCTTCAGTATATATGACAGCATACCGGCATCAGAACCAACCGTACGTCATATTTAAAGACAAAAATCAAAATTGAAGACAGAGACACTTTTTTTTTCAAAAATAGTGAACTAATATTTGTTATTATAATAGAAAAACTGTTTTATTTGTGTCGTATTGCACACAAATGTTTTCTACTTTTTTATATTAGGTTTGTATTTTAGTATCTGTCGAGAGCTTTCAGAATACTAAGACTAATAAAGCCAAGACAATTGAATTTAATCCTGCATACACTTAATGTCTTCATCAAAGGAGGATTATGGTTGCGCCACTGTGAATAATAACTTGTTATTTTGTGACTGTATTGAATGTTATGTTTTTAATTTAAATAATTATTGTTAAAATCATGACTTTAGCTAATAGTGTTTTAAAGCTGATTTAAAGCTTGAGGATCACCAGCTGATTAAAGGCCGCCAGTACGGTTTGCGGCGGGGTCGATCAACTGGTGATCTTCTGGTCTACCTGACTCATAGATGGGCGGAGGCAGTAGAGGCCAATGGGTAGGCATTGGCCGTCAGTTTGGACATAGCGAAGACCTTCGATCGGGTCTGGCACAAAGCTCTTCTTTCGAAGCTTCCTTCCTATGGGCTTCCCGAAAAATTGTGCAATTGGATCACCAGTTTCCTTGCTGATCAGGGCATCAAGGTTGTAGTAGACGGTGAATGCTCTGATTTCAAGCATATCAACGCTATGTTCCACAAGGCTGCGTGCCATCACCAGTGGTGTTTCTCCTGCATATCAATTATATGTTGCAAACTGGTAACATTCATTGCTGATGCCTGCCTCGTATATGTCTTATGTACTCTACCTGTAGATATAGAACTTTCTGGTAAGGCGTCTGTGACAACGCTTTACTTGAAATATTCGCGCGTATATACACTACGCAGGACTAACGACTCGGTTAGCGCAAAGTCATATACCTAGCATAATATTTTTTTAAAAACTTTGTTGAATTTAGTTTTTGCATTCTTGGATGAGTTTTCTGCTATAAGTAAGACGCGAGAGTCACGTTTGTCCTGCAGAGTTCAATGCAAGTAGTTTAGAATAAAAACTTCAAAAACATATTACCCCATATATTGTCATCAAATAAATTCTCAAAATCCATAGTTACTTATTGCTAAATGTAAAGCTCACAATTATCAATAAGTATTTGTTACCTTTTAACAACTTTTTCTTATAAAGTTTGCTGAGGGGTAGCTTTAGTATCAGTGTTGGTATGTTTTCGTAGCATATGCATTAAGTTTATGAAGCGATCCTGTGAAAACGTCGACACCGGCAGACTTAATTACATTATAAAGTTAACCTTACCTACCTATACTGAACAGAAAAAGATACCTTGATTAAAATACGTTGCAATTAAATATGTAGTTAATCAAAAATTAAAATGATATTAAGATAGAAATAATATTGGTTAATCCAATTGTGCATGCCTTAAGCGTATTATAAAATACGTATAACATTTTTTTACGTTAATTTTTAAAGTAGTTTAATTACATCGATTTGTTCACTAAAAACCTTATATTTATTACTATACTTCAAAATTTCCGAGCATTTTGTCAAATTAAAATTTAAAAAAAGCTTGGAAAATCCAAAAACGCACAATTCCTAATGCTCAAATGATGGTGAAAAATTAAAAGTAAAATGTAAATTGTAATTCTATTCGTTAAAGAGTTCCAATAGTAGTCACCGAAGTACACCTTGAAGTCAGCCATCAAGTCCGGAAGTAAGGTCTATGCTATATATTTATATATATATATATATATATATTATCACTCTCAAGTCACTTTATCAAGTCCGGAGGTAAGCTCTCATCATAACTAACACAACGAGTCCAAACACGGCACATCTAGTTCTCCTCGTCGAGGAGTTCCAGTAGCAGTCATCAAAGTACACTTCCAAGTCACTCTATCAAGTCCGGAGGTAAAGTCTCATCATAACTAACAAAATGAGCCCAAACTCGACACATCTAATTCACCTCGTCGAGGAGTTCAAGTAGCAGTCATCAAAGTACACTTTCTAGTCACTCTATCAAATCCGGGAGTAAAGTCTCATCATAACTAACAAAACGAGCGCAAACGCGGCATATCTAGTTGTCCTCGTCGATGAGTTCCAGTAGCAGTCATCAAAGTACACTTTCAAGGCACTCTTTCAAGCCCGGGGGTAAAGTATAATCATAACTAACAAAAGGAGGCCAAACTCGGTACATCTAGTTCTCCTCGTCGAGGAGTTCCAGTAGCAGATACCGAAGTACACTTTCAGGTCTATAAAGTCCAAGACGTATAAGTATATTTATATATAAATTTTGCGCGCTTTTAGGGAAATTATACGTGGTAGAGCCTTGTTGCAGCTATATTAATAGTATGGTTGTAGCACGAATTGGTCGGCTCGACCTGGGAAGGACCACGCTCTCTCAGAATACCAGCGTAAAATAGTATCTTAATGCTGCTGTGTTTCATATGGTGAGTGTAGAGAACCGGAGACCCATTTTACTGGAAAAGAGGCATTCCATCTTAGTCCTCACGGCTGATCTGAATTTTAATTCGCAAACGAAGATAGATGTAGATGTCTATGGGCCACAGCAACCACTTACCTTTGTCGCCTATATTGTGTAAAAAAAAAATATTGTAATAAATATCTGTGATTATTAAAATAATATTAAAAGCTTACCTTGGGCAAGTATGTATCAAATTTGGTTTTTGGAATATGTTGTGTTTCTACAGCGATCTTTTTCGCTGCAAACAAGCCATACAATATCCACTTATAACGGCAGCCGAGGCAAGAATGACGAATGGCGGAGTGAAACAGTGCATTTAGTAAAATAAATTATACAATGCTCACAAATCATCGAAAATTTCGTCAATTCCTCGCAGAAGAAAATATTATAACTAAAAAAAATTAAACCGCCATTTACATTCCATGGCTTCCCACATGATAGATGAAGAGTTTTAAAAATAGATTGAGCTGAACAATTGAAATTTTCAAAAGTTATCGTGTTTGCGCCACTATGCGGACTTGATAAATCCACAACATAAGTCACTAAAACTCCTTTTTATGTAAAAATAGCAATTAATCCATTTAAAAAAAATTATAAGTTCAACAATCATATTTTTTTCGGAGAATGTGAGTTTTATATCATGTTTATGTATAATAAGATTGCTGGATACGATTTGATGCGTCAAAACGTTAACTTTTTTTTTTTATAGGAGAGGGGGCAAACGAGCATGCGGCTCACCTGATGGTAAGTAACTACCGCCGCCCATGAACAACTGCAACACCAGGGGAATCGCAGATGCGTTGCCGGCCTTTTAAAACGGAGTAGGCTCTTTTCTTGAAGGTCCCTAAGTCGTATCGGTCCGGAAAAATCGCTGGTGGTAATCGATTCCACAAGGATGTTGTGCGAAGGAGAAAACTTCTTCTGAATCGCACAGTGGTGGACAGCCAATCATCTAGATGATATGGATGGTATCGCAGGTTCTGTCGCGATGTGCGATGGTGAAATTGAGCGGCTGGAATTAGTCCGAACAATTCCTCAGAGCACTCCCCGTGGTAGATGCGATAAATACGCAAAGAGATGCAACCTCTCTACGCAGTGCCAGTGAGTCAAGCCGATCGGAAAGAACTCCGTCGTCGACGATTCGAACCGCTCTGCGCTGGATGCGGTCAAGTGGAAGGAGCTGGCACTGGGGGGCCCCTGCCTAGAGATGGGAACAGTATTCCATGTGAGGTCGAACCTGCGCCTTGTAAAGTTGCAAGCGGTGTGCCCGCATGAAATACTGTCCCGCTATGCTGAGCACGCCAAGCTTTTTAGAGGCCAATTTGGCCTTCTCTTCCAAGTGACCACGAAACTGGACGTCACTCGATATGTCGACACCGAGGATTCCGATACTGGCTGAGGCAACTAGGGGAGTGCCTTGAAACTGAGGAGATACGACAAAGGGAATCTTTTAAGCGGTAAACGCGCAATCTTGTGTCTTCTGGGGATTGAACTGGATTAGATTTAGTCGCCCCCAGTCTGAGACTTTGTTCAACAAAGTCTCGACTTCAGACACAAGTTTGTTCCGGTACTCGGCGACTTTTTCCCGAGAAATATTGGCACGGCCGGTGTATAAAGCATCACCAGTGCTGTCGTCTGCATAGCAATGAATGTTACTGGTTTGCAACATATCATTGATATGCAGAAGAAACAGCGTTGGTGATAGCACGCAGCCTTGTGGAACACCAGCGTTAATGGGCTTGTAATCGGAACATGCACCGTCTACTACGACCTTGATGCTCCGATCTGCAAGAAAGCTGGTGATCCAATTGCACAATTTCTCGGGAAGCCCATAGGAAGGCAGCTTCGAAAGAAGCGCTTTATGCCAAACCCGATCGAAAGCCTTCGCTATGTCAAAACTACTGGCCAACGCCCCCCCCCCCCCCCCTTGGACTCCACTGCCTCCGCCCATCTATGGGTCAGGTAGACCAGAAGATCACCAGCTGAGCGACCTCGACGGAAACCGTACTGGCGGTCACTAATCAGCTGGTGATCCTCAAGGTACCGTATGAGCTGGCTGTTAATGATCGTTTCCATTATTTGGAGAACAAGGAGGTAATGGCGATAGGCCTGTAGTTGGACGGATCTGAGCGGTCGCCTTTTTTAGGGATCGGGTGAACCAAAGCTGTCTTCCATGAGTCCGGGACTACGCCTAGGGAGTAGGAGTCCCGAAAAAGACGCGTTAAGACCGGTGCCAACTCCGGAGCACACGTCTTCAGCACAATAGGTGGGATTCCATCAGGCCCACTCGACTTGTTGACGCCCAGGGAGAGGAGTGCTTTACGCACCAAGCGCTGTGTAAACAGCACTTCCCGCATGGAGCACTCACACCGCGGGATGGTCGGCGGTGTGTTCTCCCCGTCATCTAGAGTCGAGTTGGAAGCAAAAAGAGAGCCTAGCAGATCGGCTTTCTCCTTTGCGTCATGGGCCAGTGAGTCGTCCACCCTGTGCAGAGATGGCAGAGATGGCTGACAGAAGTTCCCTTGGACAGCCTTGGCGAGAGACCAGAATGCACGTGTTCCCGAATGGAGGCGAACTAGTTTCTTGCCAATTCTGCCGATGTGCTCTGACTTTGCCTTGGCAATGACACTTTTGAAGGACCTGGAGGCGGAATAGTACTTCTTTTTAAGAGCGCTGGTGTTTACATCCCGGGACGTTGATGCGTCAGCCCAGGCCTGGTAGCACTCCAGCTTATAGCGTGATGCTAGTTTACAGAAGCGACCAAACCATGGCTGGGATCTGCCTCCGATGGGCACCACAGAGGATGGAATAAAAAGTTCCATACCCTGAAGTACCACATCAGCAACAGAATCGGCAACAACGCTGGGATCTTCCGGCGAGAAGCAAACCCGCCCCCAAGGGTAGGATGCAAAAAAAGACCGCATCCCGTCCCAATCGGCCGACCTATAGTGCCAAACACGGCGGCAAGCTGCAGATCGCAACTGCGATGGGAGCGTGAGTGGCACCGTACTCCGGATCAGACAATGGTCCGAAGAGCCCAGTGGGGCATCGACGGAGACCTGATATCCGTCCGGATGAGAGGTCAGCAGAAGGTCCAACAGGGAAGGTACATGGTCTTCCACATCTGGGATCCGCGTAGGCGAAGTAACCAGTTGTGTTAGACCATATGCCAAAGCAAAGTCATAGACAGATCTACCCGCATGATCGATTAAACGAGAACCAAGCCATTCAGCGTGGTGGGCGTTAAAATCACCGAGTATCACGATCTCTGCGGATGGGACCTGTTGTAGCACGGAGTCTGCAGCCATTTGGACGTGGTCGATGAGTCGGTCTGTATCGGCATTACCGCTATTGGGCCTATAGAGGCACCCGTAGACGCGGGGATGGTCGTCGCTGTCTACGCGCAGCCATAGGATAGACAGGTCCGTACCTTCAAGACTGCCGAGGCGTCGAAAACAGATGTCCTCCCTGACGTATACGCAAACTCTTGCCCGGGGCACAAAGGAGTGTTCAAATTTGTACCCCGGGTAAGAGAGATATGAAGTATCAGCCGGAAAGGACACCTGAGTCTCGGTTAAAAAGAGCAAGGCCGGCTTCGCCGTCTCTAGATGGTAATGGACAGCGTTAAGGTTGGAATGAAGTCCCCTGATATTGCAAAAATTCACGGATAGCATGGAAGGGGTCGCCTTGGTCTTATTGCTCAGCTTGCCCCGAGCAGTATTAGTCGCAAGCGGAATTTTGCCCCCCCCAGAATACGCGGGGCAGCCTGAGCACCCACGCCCAGGAGTGGAGTGGTTTGGTCGTGGATGCTCAGCGAGGGGTTCTCCAGGGGTGCTGGTACCCTCCTGGGGTAGTCTTCTGTTCAATTCCACTACCATGTTGATGGGGGGGGGGGGGGAAATTGGGCCTCCGGCCACCCGCACTCACCAAGCGGAACGCAGAGGTAAACCTCTACTTCACGCCGGTATTCTGTGAGGTCGTGGTACCACCCCGGTTCGAGCTGGCCCATCCGTGCGACAGCAAAAGCTGCCGCTTAGCTCTACCACTGTTAAAATCTTATTTTTAGGCCCTAGCCGAACACAACTGCACTTTTCGAACTTAAGGCTTTGCGTTTTCGTGGTAGAGCCATGCTGCTGCTATATTATGGTTGTAGCACGAATGGGTCGACTCGACCGGGGAAGGACCACGCTCTCACAGAATACCAGCGTAAAATAGTAGCTTAACAATGCTGTGTTTCGTATGGTGAGTGTAGAGAAACGGAGACCCTTTTTTGCTGGAAAAGAGGCATTCCATCTTAGTCCTTACGGGTGACAATGAATCTGCATTTTCATTCGTGATCGAAGATAGATGCAGATGTCTATAGGCCACAGCAACTACTTATCATCAGGTGGACTGTGTGCTCGTTTGTCACCCGATCTTATAAAAAAATAAAGATATCTACTGGCCACAGCATCCACTTACCATCAGGTGGACTGCGTGCTCGTTTGTCATCCCATAAAAAAGGCATGCAATAAAGAACGATTTATTGCTCAATTCATATTATGTAGAATAATGGTGACAAACGAGCATACAATTTTATGGATGGTAAGTGAATGCTGACGCCTATAGATAGCTACATATATTCTTCATTAATAATTAAAATTCTGATGCGTTGTTACCATTGAAAACTTAGATGGCATGTGTCGGTTCCAGAAAAATCGTCTCTGATTTCCTACACTCAACATGGAATACAGCGGTAGGTATAAAGCTGCTATTTTACGCTGGTATTCTGTGTGAGAGTGGTTGTTCTCCCATCGCGCCGACTCATTAGTTCTACAACCATAAAATATGTACTAGGAAACAATTTAATGTTATCCATGAATATATCAATTTTTTATTGTTAATATTATACTATATATCTATATATCTATCTATATAAATATTTATTTTAAGACTTATTACATTATTGATAAAATTATTGACGTTGTTCTTTGGAAATAGCCTAAAACTACTATCGAAAAAATGTATAATCGAATAATAAAATTTGTTTGCCTGATTTCTATGATAACCAACTAAAATCGATATTACTATCTGCATAAAATATTTGTGAGACTCATGTTCCCCAAGATCGAATGTTCAGCAATATCAACCATCATTGAAGTGTGAAATTGGATACTTCGTGAAGCGAAATGGTCACCGCAAGATATACACGATTGGATGAACTTTCAAACTGATTAACACCGAACGGGCAAGGAAATTTATAGATTTGATTTTAAATGTCGATTTTGAAAACCTATCAATTATGTTTGATTATTTAATTAATATTGTTATATCTTAAGGTATAACACGGTGACTGAAATTATACCATTTGCAATTTTAATAGCTTCAACTTTTACTTATTTTAATAATTAGTTAAAATAAGTCCTAAATTCGTCATCACTTATTTTATATCGGATGGTATATTAATCAAGAACTTTATTTTTATGTAGTAAAAGTGATGAACACAGTCCACCGATGGTAGGGTGCCATTTGAGAGGTTTTAATCTTTAATTCTTATAATTAATTGTTACAATCTATCAAAAGTCCACTGCTAAAGATAGGCCTCCTCTATTTAGAATAGATCTCCTCTATTTTTCGATATTACCGTCAAAATAATTTATCTACTTGCATACACTTTCTCAGAAGTTTCAACTGCAAGCCAAGTTTAAAAAGCTTATCTTAACTATACTTTAAAGCTGCCTTGCGTTACTTATTTTTAATTTCTTCCCTACGGTAAACCCCGTTTAAGTTCAAATTACGTTGTTCTAAACCGAAGATCGAATATCAACATTCATTTTTCAGTACTTCGTAAAGTGCTATCGGTGAAACTTTCGTAATTATGTCTCTAGGTTTGTTTTATAAGAAGATTTTAAAAAGTGATTTTAAAATAATATGTTCAATGTACGACTTTTTACTAATTTTTGTCCTTAGTAAAAACAATGATTGAAATGAGTCAGTATGAACAAATAACTAAAAGCTCGTCATTTTTAACTTCCGATTTGGATTATAAATTTTGGGTGTAACTGATAAACTAATAGCCTATTTCCGTTTCAAAATAGAAAATTTCAAAATTTCTTTGACAGGAAAGGAATATTAAAAGAAACTACGCTGTTTTATTGTTCTCAAAAGCTTTTATTTAATTTGCAATGTATGTTTGTTAGGGTCAAATCTTACAACTGAATTTTAAAGCTGATATCCTCAACCGATTGAAATGAAATTATGCATACATGTTTTATTCAAATGACAATGCATGCTTATCCAAGTGACGTCATTCCACATCCAATTTTTTTATAGGTTAAGGGTGACAAACGAGAGAGACATCTACATCTGTCCTCTATTACAATTCAAAATGTAAATGCGTTGTCACCCGTGAGGACTAAGATGGAATGCCTCATTTCCAGTAAAAAGGGCCTCCGGCCAGCTGCACTCACCAAGCGAAACGCAGAGGTGAACCTCTACTTCACGCTGGTTTTCTGTGAGGTCGTGGTACCACCCCGGTTCTAGCCGGCCCATCCGTGCGACAGCAAAAACTGCCGCGTGGCTCTACCACTGTTCAAAATGGCGGACGACCCATGATAGCGGACTAGTTATTTTCTATGCACTCCCATGATATGGGTATCAAATGAAAGGGTTTACTAAAAAGAATACGAGTAAAATGACGTCCGCCATTAGCTCTTCGAGGAGGTGACGGTGACATGGCTAAATGGTAGATTCGTGTGTTAACTAATGTCGACCTACACCCTGGGCTAATTATAGCGAATGTGAAAAAACGAAAGATGTCTACCATACTATTTATAAAGAGTTATAATTCGGCAAAGGTTAGGGATAGTTTAATGACGCTCGAACAAATGTTGTAGGGACCGACAAGGATCAACTGCTGGCGATAAAAGTATTCAAGAAGGCTAATCTATGATGGCGATCAATAACTAACAATAATTTTAAAAAACAAGCTATTATTTAAATGCTCTCAAAGGAAGAAAATCAATTTATTGTTTTACATAATTTATATGATATAAAAGTTTGTAGCGAGATTTACCTGTTCTGTGAATGTCTGAATTTTAAGAAAAACATAAACTATTTTCATTAAATCAAATCATCAAATATGTAAATTTTGCGACAAGCTTTCTATCATATAAATTATATTATGTAATAAATTTATGGGTATGATATAATTTAAAAATTATTTTCTTCTTTTATAGCATTTAAATAAAAACATGTTTTTAGAAATGTTTTTTTTTTTATACTAAAACTAAACGTCCTACTGCATGGCACAGATCTGTTCTCATTTCTTATAGGGCTATAGAAGAAACCGGGTTTGATCCCCGTCGGTATCACTTAATTTTAAGTGTTGTTTAATTATAATTTCATTACTTCCTTCGCCTTTTATGACGCCCACGAGATGAAATGGTGAATGTTAGTAGGTTATTTGGTAGTAAGTAACTTTAATGTGAGTTTCCACTTTTGTACTATAAGCTGAATGAAGTTATTGTCACTTGATCAGTTCATTTTTTGCCGCTGAGATTTATCTCCTTTCCTATGTCTAATTCATCGTTGATCTAAGTGAACAAACTTGAATGTGAGGAGGCTATTAAATATTAAAATTGTACGTCTAATTTTGTACACAACACAGAATACATGTACTCTGACGGGAAGAACGAATACTTCATACAATAAAAATGCCAACAGCTTGCGACACTAGCGCGCCAGTTTTTGGTTCATGAACTAATTTGCGCGCCAGATTGAATGTGTGCGTGTGTATATTATGTATAATGCTCATTGCCCACTCTGACATTCAATATTCTATTTTTAATCATAATACATTACTATTTCCATTGCAATTTTCTACGAATGTAGAAATTACATTCCACATTCGTAAAAAATTGGAATGGAAATAGTAATAAATGAATATAATACATTGTAGTGTTATGCTACTTACTTATCATTTTACATTAATTTAAATCCATTTTTCCATTCTGTTTCGATTTTCTGCATTCACTTCAAAACTGGATATTTTACATCACCTTTATTTCCATAGGATCCTGTAACGATTTTAAACCATAAGAACACAATCACAAATCATTTCTACTTCGTATTTTCACATTATCAGCACTTTTAAATTGGTGTCAATGAAGTCTACCTTTTTTCGATCTTTTAGTTAGTTTTCCTTAACTCTACAATTTCGGGCTTTGTGTGGGTAGTTGCGCTACCTTTTTTCCTATATCAATAATATCTCCTTTTCCACTTAAATCTTGTCGTTTTCTTATTACAAGCCTAAAACTAAAATTTGACATGTTTTGTTATTGTTGTTTATTTGGTCTCCATGGAAATTATATTCAAATTTGCTACCGGTCTGTTGTTTCTATTTCGATAATTCCACATAAATACTCTTTCCTCTTGACCATTTACAAAAAATTTGCGTTTAATTTAAATAATTTTTCCGTTCTCTCTAGAAAGATATAAAAGCCGAACAATCGGTGAAGAAAGGCAGTCTTGCTTCAGTTCTCGAATTGGAAGCATCTTCTAAAGGCCTTATCCCGGGGCCGCTCTGCCCCGGGATCCTGCAAGCCTCTGTCCTACCTGAAGCCACTGGACTCTACGAACCTCTGCTCTATCTGAAGTCGCTGGACTCTACAAACCGTTGCTCTGCCTGAAGTCGCCAGGTTCCTACAAGTCTCTGTTCTACCTGGAGTCGCCGGAACCTGCAAACCTCGGTTCCGCCTGAAGTCACCGGAACCTGCAAACCTCTATCCCGCCTGCAGTCACCGGATCCTGCAGGCTTCTGTGATGTCTGAAGCCGCCGAGGATCCTGCAAGCCCCTGTCTGGCCTGAAATCGCCGGATCCCGCAATTACCACATTCACCGGAGGTCGCCGCCTAGAGACGCCCACGCCTTCTCACCTACGCCGTGCGTGCTCGTTCCAGGCGCTGAGAGCACACCTTGGATCTTCCGACTCAGCTTCGGCACTAATCTCTTTTTTTTTTATTACTTTTTTTAAAATAATCTGTTAATCGCATCATCCATCCTCATATTCATACTCCATTTTTGTTATATAAAATTGTAAATATTTTTGAATCTTAAATATATTATTTGTTTTGTTGTATTTTTGTTGTTTTGCTGTTCTTAGGTTAGGTTCTTTCTCTTTTAATTGTCGCTTCACGACAGTTTGGCGCCCAACGTAAAAGTCCTCTTTCTCTCTTAATTCTTCACCTTTACTGCGCCTTGTCTAGTCCCTTTTGATTTAATTGCTTTCCCTTTCGTTCTTAACTTATTATTCATCATTCATTTACACATCCTTTTCATATCTTCAAAATTCTAAAACAAAACTTCTTCTAGTTTTCCAGCTTATCTGGATTATATTTAGGCCTACATATAACACTTCACTTACATTCATCACTCTAAGTTACATTCATCACTCTAATATTTTTTTATTCTAGATAACTTAGAGGTACGATTTTTAATAATATTTTTATTTCTTAAACTTAACTTTACACGTAATTATAACAATGAAAAGGGTTATTAAGTACGAATTCCTTAACAAGGCCGAACTTGAATACGAAGTGAAGATTAGATGTGAGGAAAAAAAACAAGTTTTACGTTTAGTTGCGAATTCTCACCCTGAAGATATTCTGACTTCTCCAATTCCGATCGAGGATGACTTGTCTCAAACTGATTCTACATTGACCTATCTGGACTGTAAAATTAAAAAAATTTTACAAGGTGAAACTAAATATTTACGACTAATAGAAACTTTTATTAACCATGTTTTTTACAGATTAGAGCGAATAGATACTGACTTATATCCAGACTTTAAAGCTAATTTCGAGACTTTGAAGATGAAATATGATGCTATGGCTAAACAATTCGAATCCTTGACTCCACCTTCAACTGAAAATGACGTTCCATCACTTGACCCTCCTGTTGACCCGACTGTTACGGTTGACCCGACTGTCACGGAACTCCCTCTTGTTTCTCAAACTTCTATTCAGGTCCATACCCCGTATCCTCCACCACCACCTCAATCTTTTTCTCCAACCAACGTCTTCAAAGATCTGAAAAGACACACCTTCAATGGTAAAAGCTGTCCAAGATCCTTTCTTCAAAAACTGGAAGAATACTGTATAGCTCGTGGCTTGTCCAAAGACTTGTTGATTTCACAAGCGTTTGAAATTTTCACTGACAATGCTCTTCATTGGTTCAGATTTAAATATAATCAGAATCCAAACTTAACGTAGAACGAACTTTCTTCATTATTAATCAAAGACTTTGGTGGTTTTGATTATGATCACAAACTTTTAGAAGCGATTAGGAATCGAACTCAAGGTCGAGATGAACCTATTGTCATCTATATTTCCATCATGTCTGGAATGTTTTCTCGTCTTTCGAAGAAACTTTCTGAAACAGAACAATTGGAGATTATTTTGAGGAATATTCGCCCATGTTATTCTGTCTTCGTAGCTCTAAAAGACATTGACTCTATCGACTCTCTTTTGGCTACTTGCCAAAACTATGAAAAATTCCTAGACAGAGACAAACAATTTAAAGAACCAAATGTACAACAAAGTCCTCTTATTTCTGAATTCAACTAGAAGAATTCCACTTCAAGTTCAGTTGACTCTTCAAATTCTTCTAATAACTCACGACCTTCTTCTCCCCTCATGAATAAATTCACTTCATCCTACAAATACCCTTCTAGGCAAGTTAATAGTCTCTCTCAAACTAAAGCTCCTCAAGAAAGCTCCTTTTGTGTTCGCTGTCGTAAACAAGGTCATTCTTTGAACACCTGTACTCAACCACGATTCGTGATTTGTTTCAAATGTGGTCTTAAGGGTTTTAAAACTGCAGATTGCCCTACTTGTTCTCCCAAACTTAATACTAGTTCAAAAAACTAACTACTGACTTGAAAAGTAACTTAAACTTTGATAACGACGATTGGACTAATTGGATTAAAACAATTCAAAACTTCTTTTCTTGTTACAAAATCTCTTCTACACTCTACTCCAAGGAACAAGATCTTAATCGTCCATTCGTTAATGTCAAAATTTATAACTTAACTTTATCTGGCTTACTAGATTCTGGCAGTTCAGTAACTATTCTGGGTAATAATTCTCATTTGGAAATTCTTAAACTGGGCTGCAAACTTTTCAAGTCAGATCTTATTACTGTCTAAGAATAGATAAAGATACTAAAGTTTTACCTTATGAGCATTTAACTCCTAGTCGAAAGAACATCGCTAATGACATCATCCAACGCTTCAAGACGATTTCTTTTGAAGAAAAAGGTATCCTGGGATGCACACACTTAATCACCCACAAGATTGACACTGGTGATTCTCTTCCAATCAAACAAAGATGTTACAGACTGTCTCCTGAAAAACAAAAAGCGTTAATTAATGAAGTTGACAAGATGCTGCGATGGAACGTCATTGAACAATGCGAAAGTCCTTGGTTATCTCCAGTTCTCATCACTCCGAAGAAGAATGGTGAATGGCGTTTCTGTGTTGACAGCAGGAAGCTTAACTCAATAACACGTCGTGATGCTTATAAGTTGCCACTAATAAGCGAAATTTTGGACAACCTGAAGAATGCCAAATACTTATCAAGCATTGACATTGCGAAAGCATTTTGGGAAATTCCTTTGAATCCTGCGGATAAAGATAAAACTGCATTTTATGTACCTGGAAGAGGTATGTTTAGATTGAAAGTAATGCCTTTTGGCCTCACCAACTCACCTGCAACTCTACAAAGATTAATGGATATGCTGTTTACTCCTGAATTTGAGAACAAGGTATTTTGCTATCTGGATGACATTGTTATTATTAGTGACACTTTTGATGAACACATATCGCTTCTTATGAAAGTGCATGAAAAACTTTCATATGCTAATCTAACTATTAACTTTGAGAAGAGTCAATTCTTCAAGAAAGAACTGAAATACCTTGGTTTTCTAGTGGACGAGTATGGTCTACGTGCGGATCCAGATAAAATAAAAGCTATTTTAGAATATCCTGTACCTACTTGCAGAAAAGAAGTACGAAAATTCATAGGCACCTGCAGCTGGTTCAGAAGATTCATTCCAAACTTTAGCACTATTGCCTCTCCACTCAACCAACTAACCTGTTCCGGGAAGAACGCTTCTAAATTTTTATGGAATTCACAAGCTGCAGCTGCTTTCCAGAAACTTAAAGAAGCTTTGGTAACTGCTCCTGTCCTTGCTTGCCCTAACTTCGAACTACCCTTCTCTGTACATTGTGATGCATCAAATTATGGCATAGGAGCAATGCTTACTCAACACCAAGATGATAAAAAAGTCGTGATTGCTTACATGAGTAAAGCACTAAATAAAAATCAACAGAACTACTCAACTACTGAAAGAGAAACATTGGCTGTAATAACTGCATTAGAACATTGGCGATGTTACCTAGACAATGGTAAAGAATTTACAATATATACTGATCATGCTGCGCTTAAATGGTTTCAGAATTTATCAAACCCATCAGGAAGACTTGCTCGCTGGACTTTACGCTTATCATGCTTTAACTTTGTCATAAAACATAAAAAAGGAAAGGATAACGTTGTTCCAGATTTATTATCAAGACATAAAAATCAAGAACGTCCTGATACACGAGAAACTTCACCTCAAGGCGTACATCCCATTATGATTGAAGAACCACCTGATCGTAGACTTGAACACTACAACAAAATTTTTCTCGGATGTTCCAACAATCCAGACGCATATCCCAACTACACTATCAGGGATAACAAACTTTACCGCTGTATCCATTCTCCCGATCGTCTAAACGATGACTTTATTTGGAAAGAAGTTCCACTACCTCAAGATAGACAGGCACTTATTGAAGCTAACCATGGTTCCCCTTCAGAACTCCATCTTGGTATCTTCAAAACATTCAAGAAAATATCATTAAAATACTATTGGCCTGGTATGTTTAAGGATATTGCTGAATTAATCTCGACTTGTGAAACCTGCTTAACCCACAAACACCCTAATCATTCTCCTTATGGTCTTATGGGTTAACCCAAACTTTGCTCCAGACCTTTTCAAACTATATCCTTAGATCTTATGGGTCCATTGCCAATGACTCGAAGACGAAATCAGTATATTCTAGTAATTAACTGCAATTTTACTAAATATACTATGATTTTTCCCCTTAAACGTGCTACTTCAGCTAATATTATTAATGTTTTGGAAAATTCAGTTTTTCTAGTTCATGGCATTCCTCAAACTATTATAATGGACAACGCTGTTCAATTTCAGTCGCGAGAATTCCACTCATTTTTAAATTCTTATAATGTTCCTTGTATTTTTCACACAGCTTTATATTGTTATTGTAACTTATTGGAAATTTTAAATATTTATTAACACAAACCTTTAGAGTAAGATTAAAGTTAACAATTTGCTATGCATTGATACATAAGTAGAAAATTTAAATGAAACACGGTTAATATTTTTTCAGAAATAAAACAATTATTTCCATAGATTTAAATATATTATTGACAGTAATAATATTATAGACACAGAAATAAACTTGGGCACTCAATTTTAGACGATTATAGACGCATCTTAGAACACACCGTTATCAGTAACCCATTACTATTCGTAAAACAACTCTAATAAATCACCATAAACTAAATTTTCACTGGTTAGTTACACCACAGTTAAGTTATTATTCTACGAAATACGAAATATAATAAATCGACGTCATTTTGAATTTGGCTTAGAAAAGTTAAAATTAACGCCATTTAATTTGAAAATGATTTGAAACATTCCCGCTTAAAATAATATCTAATTGATGTAAAATGAACTTTGAAACATGTTCTTTTCTTAATTTTATGAATATGTAATAAATAATAATCTAGGTTATGATTTTATTTCACAACAGTCATAGATACATTTATATTTTCATTTATATTTCCTAATCATTTCAATCGGACATAAAAATAATAGGAATGTATATTTTTTCATTCATAGATTAAACAACATTTATTTGTTATATATATATTACTAAATATATAGTTTACAATTTGTAAGATAAGTAAAGATAATTTTAATGGGCAGGCGACAAAGATATTAAAATCCAAAAATAAAAGTTCCCAAACTATAATTGAAATACAATACGTAACATCTTTCTGCGTCTTGCGTATAGCGCTGTCTCTGTTTCGCTTAATTTTACCGACGTTTGCATCGGCTCCATAGAGACTTGACTCCCCGTGGTACATAAGTACAAAGTGAAAATTCTATACGACATATATTTTTTTTCCTTTATTTTATTCTTTACCTAACTAGGTAATAGTACTACCACTGCGGTTAAACATTACAATAAAACGTTTTTAATTTTTAATACTGTACTAAATTTCTTCACTACGTCGATAAAGAAATTTCACTAGAATAAATCTCCGTACTGTATTCAGAACAAAGCTCAGAAAAAATATTTCGATTTCTTATATTTAAGCGAACACTACACATTGAATAAAACTATTCTGAGTATTTGATATGAATTACAGCTTGATACCTCCACACGTTCCTGTGAAAAAGGGTTTTGACAGACAGTCAGACGGACGGACAACAAAGTGATCCTATAAGGGTTCAGTTTTTTCTTTTTGAGGTACGGAACCCTAAAAACATCCTAATTTCAATAGAGAGTGAGGCTGGGTACTACCACCGGCTTGGGATCCTGTAATTAATAAACTTAACAAATTAACATTAATTAACAATTATCCTGATAATCATCTTTCTTTATTTCTTTCCTTATCTTCACGCACAATCCCTGACGGGGTAGCCAGAGAGAACAGATCGCCAAGTGTCACGATCCTTACATACCTCTTTTGCTTCTTTCAGATTCATTATCTTCTTCATACATGCACGTCTAGGTATCCGAGTACTCTTGACCCTCCCTTCTTCGAGCAATTTGCTCACATGGTCTTCCAAAGTTAGTCTCGGTCTACCTCGACACCTTTTAATATTAACTTTCGCACTATATATTTTCTTCACTATTCGGTCTTCACTCATTCGCTCAACGTGCCCAAACCATCGAAGCACGCCCTTATCAATTTTTGTGATAAGGTCATCTTTCAAACCTGCCATATTACGAATCTCTTCGTTTCGCTTTTGGTCGGCCTTGGTAACGCCGCACATTTTACGAAGAGATCGCATCTCCACTGCATTCAACTTGCTTTTATGCTTCTTCTGGCATACCCAGGTTTCGCTGCCATATAACAAAGTCGGTATCAACACTGCGTTATGTATTGCAAGGCGTGCACTCTTCACTACGCCTTGCCTTTTGACTAACGCAGTCAGGGCATCATTGACTTTGTTCCCGGCAGCGACACGCCTGTCCACATCTAAATCAAATCTTCCATCCCGGTTAAAAGCACTCCCCAAGTATACAATTTCATTTACCTGTTCTAGACATTCCTGATTTACCCATATTTCACACTTCGTTCTCTCTTCGTCCCTTTCAAATACCAGAACCTTAGTTATATTAGCATTCAAACGGAGACCTTTAATTTCACATTCCTCTTTCATACACGTGACTAATGCCTGCAGTTCTGCCTCTGATGGTGCAATAAGCACTGCATCATCAGCATACAGCAGACAATTTACTTTAATGTCACCCAATTTCACACCCAAACAGCTATCTTTCAGCTTCTGTAAACAGCTGTAGAGATACAAAATGAACAGCCAGGAAGACATGACACAACCCTGTTTTACGCCCGTTTGGACGCTTAACATGGGTGACAGGTCATGCCCTTCCCGCACACAGGCTTTACAGTCACAGTAAAGTGACTGCACAGCCCTTAGCTATCGACCATCCACACCGTACCCCGAAAGAAAGAAAGAAAGAAAATAAGTTTATTTAGTAACACATTTTAGAAGTTTGCTGACCATAACAACATATTAAGATAAACGGTTACTAAAAAGGTACCCAACTCAGCATAGTCTTGGTACTAACAAAGTACTTCGACACTGATCTTCCGTGGGTGCCAATAACATTTAACAAAAACAAAACTTAACAATATTCATTATTATACAATGTTACGTCAATATGCACATACAGTATATTCAAACCATATAGGTACACGATTACACTATAATATAAGTAATAAAACATACATAAGTACTTATAATAAATTAATATAATAAAAATAGCAATTACTTAAATAAGATTAAAAAGAAACGAATAAACGGAGTAGAAAAGTATGTAAGACACAGTAAATAATTTTCAATAAATTGACTTTTGAATACTAAGTAAGTATTTTTTGTAGTTTTATTTAAACAAACCGATTGAATCTAGATTTCTAATTGGTGGTGGAATGTTGTTCCAGCATTTCGTGGCAGAATAACGAAAGCTACCTCGAAATGCCGATGAACTGTGTCTTGGACATACTAAACGAGTTGCTATTCTAACTTGTCGCCGTGAAAAGTGTAATTTGTTATAAAGATACTGTGGTGTGTGTGTCATTATGATACCAAACAATAAAATGGCAAAATGAAGAGAACGTCGAGACTGCATATTCATTAAATTACTGTTGTTGAGATAAGGTGTTACATGGGTCCGCTTCGGTATGTTAAAACAAAAACGTGAACAAGCGTTTTGCACCCTTTGTATAACTTTCTTTGTATGAGAGAGGAGACACTCGCCTATAACCGCATCAGCGTAATTAAGCTTAGAAAGAATTAGTGATTCACACAAGTATATCCTAAGGTCTACGCTTAAATATTTACGTACTTGGTATAAAATTTTTAACCTAAAATAACAATTTTTAACAACTTCTAGGACATGATTATGAAATTTTAATTTGCTGTCCATTAGTACACCCAGGTTTCTGGCCTCTGTCACTTGTTCAATATGTTTATTTTGTATTTTTAGCTCGAAAGTAAACCTGTTAATCCTATCTACTTGATTTTTGGACCCTAGCACAAGAAATTTAGACTTTTGAGGATTTAGCACTAAACTGTTTTTATTAGACCATTCAACTACGTGTGCTAAATCCTGATTAATTTTTGTCACTGCTAATAAAGTCTCTGAAGGTCTAAAAGAACAGTAAAGCTGTAAGTCATCAGCATAAGCATGAAATTTGCAATTTTTAATGCATGAAGCGATATCTGCACTATACAGAATAAAAAGGATTGGACCCAGTATTGAACCCTGTGGTACACCTTGATTGACAATTGAGATATCTGAGAGTCTTTTCGTATTTGTTTTACTAATTACTTCAACTCTTTGAGAGCGTCCGTACAAAAAACTTGAAAACCATTTTAATGTGATACTATCAAATCCATAATATGAGAGTTTTGACATAAGCAAATCGTGGTTTATTGTATCAAAAGCACGGGAAAAGTCCAGCAGTACCAATATTGTTCCATTACCAGAATCAGCTTCGGATAGTACGTCATCCACTACATCTAATAAAGCAGTGGCCGTGCTATGACCGTTTCTGAAACCAGACTGTTTTTGAAGTAAGATGTTATTGACATTCAAAAACTCCAAAAGTTGCTGAGATACAATTTTTTCAACTATCTTAGACATAAAGGGAAGAATACTAATGGGACGGAGATCCTTTAACTCGTTTGGATTGCTTTTCTTTGGTATTGGTTTAACCAGAGCTTTTTTCCAAATGTCAGGGAAAACGCCTGTTTTGATGGATTGATTAACAATGGCAGTAATGATCGCTAATGTACGAGGTGATGTGAACTGGATCATATCACGCGTAATACCATCATCTCCTTGAGCATTACTCGCAATATTAGAAATTATTTTTGAAATTTCTGTTTCATCCACAGTTTTAAGACTAAATATTGCAGAGGTACACCGATTCAACTTAAAATAGGTAAGTTCCGAAATGCTAATGTTATGATTTACGTCTATATTAAGAAAATGGTTGTTGATAAGATTAGGATCATTGATATTTTCAGGTAAATCGTATTGTTTGTTTTTAAAATTAGCGACATTTAACTTGAAATTTTTCCATAATTCTTTGGGGTTTTTTGATTGTACATTGATATTATATCGGAAGTATGCTGCTTTTTCGTTGAATAAGGCTTGATTAACGACTCGTTTTAGATCTTTGTAATACGTTTTGTCAGATTCAACTTTTGAGGAACGACTCCTTGCGTAGGCTTGATCCCTTAGTTTCATCATACATTTGATAGTTGGTGTTATCCAGGGGTAAATTTGTTTTTTAATGTAGGATTTCTTAACAGGTGCATGTATTTCATAAATATGATTGATATAGGCATTAAAAGACATTAAAAAAACGTTTACATCTTCATGAAAAAGTCGTTCCCAATTAATACTATCAACTAAGATATTAAATTCCTCAATATTTATATTTCTTAATGGTCTGTAACTTATATATTTAGGAACTGGTCTAGGTTTTTTTATATACAATTCACATGAAACAAGAGCATGACTACTTAGGTCTGGGATATGATCAACTGAGACATTTAATATCTTAGATGTGCTGAATATTAAGTCTAATAATGTTTCAGAATGGTCTGTGAAGTGAGTTGGTTTTTCTACATATTGCTGTAAATTCATGATTTTCAGTGAAGATAATAGTTTATTAGTGTTGGGCTCGTTAACTGCAAGTAGATTGATATTAAAATCACCTAATAGTACTATATGATCAAAAGAAGAAAATGAACTAATCGATTCAGTCAATGCATCAATAAATGTGTCAATATTTAGCCAAGGCGGGCGATACGCAGTGCCTACGGCGAGTTTAAGACCATTAAGGGTTATACTTAACCACATTTGCTCGATCAATGAAGGCTGGGGAGGGTGAATCTGCCGTGCATATAAGTCACTCCGAAGATAGAACCCGACACCACCACCGCGCGTGCTTATCTTCGCAGGCCGCGGTATGTGCCGTAGTCGGTAACCGGGTGGCGCTGGCGCTCGCCGTTCTTCCCCTTCTCTCAACCATGTCTCATTGATAGCCAATATATCCAACTAATGCCGCTCTAGCGCTACGACAAACTCCTCATGACGCGTTCCAAGAGAGCAAGGATTTAGCAAGCCTAAAGAGATTTTTTTTCTTTTAATAAATTGTAAGATAAACGCGAATGACAATAAAATGTATTTAGAATTGTGAAGATACTTCTTTATAATTGTTAAATGACGCCTGTTCACAAAATAAAATACTGAAATGCATTTGATTGAGGTATTTAAATGTTTGTGCAGATAAATATTTGTATTAATTACTATGGTTTTTGTGATATAATTAGCAATAAGTGTTAGTAAGCATTTGTGTATAGCAGCGTTATTAAATAACTTAAAATGATATATAGTAGACACAATTCAAAATGTATAACATATAAAGTAAATATAGAATAAGTAATTTTCACAAGAATGGCTGCAAATATGCCATATTATATGAATAGACATTGTAGTATTAAATATAAGGTAATAATAGTAATACAATATAAAAATGAAAGTAACAATTAACTTATTATCTTTAGCGTAAATTAACTTTAATTTAGAATAAAAAAGTTCTTTTATGATTAATTTAAAATGGTAATATATACTATAATCATATTTATGACAAAAATATATCTTGTTCGTAAATATAGAAAATACAAGATATTGCATTATTAAAATATATATAAAACTAACTAAATGACAATTCAAATGTTTGTTTTTTAAAAATAACATTTTCTTTAACATAAAACAATATATAAACGGTAAGTATAACATATTCTTAATTTGTACACATTTCAAATAAAGGAACTCAGAAATAGAACTTATCTTAAATTTTATACATAACGTAACAATTTTATAAAGATAATGAAGTAAATTAAAATTAAAATTAAAATAGTAAAATAATACCCCGGCAACAGTTCCCACATTTTCTTACTTACAACCTTATCAAATGCTTTCACAAGATCCACAAAAGCACAGAAAGTCTTCTGGTTAGCAGCCAGAAGCTTTTCCGTGATCATGCGGAGAGAAAACATTTGATCCGTGCATCCTCTTCCAGGTCTAAATCCGCATTGTGCCTCCCATAGAAATCTTTCCGATTTCTCTTGCATCCTACGTAAAAAACCTTTGAGTAAACTTCACTTGCTAAACTGGTCAAGCTGATCGCCCGATAGCACCCGCAGTCAAAATGTGAACCTTTACCTTTATATAAAGGCACAATGACTGCGGATCGCCAATCATCCGGGACATCCCCCGTCCGCCAGCACAAATTGCACAGCAGATGAAAGCTGTCCCAGACGCGAGGCCCACCATACTTGACCATTTCAGCAGTAAAACTCTGTCTAGTCCAGCAGCTTTACCACATTTTAAACTTCGAATCGCACGTTCAATCTCTTTCATACTGATGACCTCAGTGTCATCGAGGTCCGGGTCTGGCGTACCAGTCACGTCGTCACCCCCGGACCCCTCACTAAGATCATCACACGCATACATTTCTCTATAAAACCCGCTCCATCGCTGCATGACGTCCGATTTTTCTGAGAGGACGTCATTGGTTCTCGAAAGCACTTTGTTCATTCTTAAGGCCGTCGCACCACTTCTGGTCCTTCCAACCTCTTTCCAGAAGAGTTTGGAGTTCTCCTTAAAATTGTGCGACAACCTTTCGTCCGCTTCCATTCTACACCTTTCGCGCATTTCCGCAAACAATGCTTTTGTGTGAACTTTCTGCAGCTTATAACTTTCTTTCATCTTCTCTCTCATATCCTTATCGTTACTAGAGGCCAAGTAGTCTAACTATGCTTTCTTCTTCTTCTTTACAGCTTCTTTCACTTCATCATTCCACCATGCATCTCTTCTTTTACTACTGCCTCTTTTTACTGTTCCACACACTTCTTCCGCTGCACTTACCATTCCGTCCCTAAGGTTCTGCTATGTTCTTTCCACACATTCTTTTCTGCCATCGATTGTGTCAAGGCTTTCGGCTACCCTTGCATGATATTTGTCCCTAGTATCCGCTTCCTGAAGCTTCCAGCTTCGGATGCGACAGACCGACTGTGTTTCTGTTACTGCCGTCCGGTAGCGCCAACCCGCGAACAGAACCCTAAATCTAGTTATCACTAGATAGTGATCCGTTCCCAGGTCAGCACCCCTGAACACTCGCGTATCCATCACCTATTTTCGCAGTTGGTCATCCACCAGGAACAAATCGATCATACTTCTCTAATTCTTTCTTTCTCTAGTATACATATGGATTTTCTTGTGAATAAACATAGTGTTTGTCACAAGAAGACCCTTTTCCTTGCATACCGCCAGTATAAGCTTGCCAGCATCATTAACACTTTTATCGCCAAACTTTCCAAGCACCGACTCGTACCCTGGTCGAGCGGTACCAACCCATCCATTCAAATCACCACATACAATAATTCTTTCGTTTCCCCTAGCCAAATCTAGAACTTCTCTTACATTCTCCCAAAACTCCTCCAGCTCAGCCCTGGACGACGAAACTACCGGCGCATAAACAGCCAAAAGGAATAACTTCGTCAGTCCCAATTTAAAGCGAACCCAGAGAAGTTTTGAGTTCACAACCTTATATTCAGTCATAACATCGACCAACCGAGACGACAGCAGCACCACCACTCCCTTGCAGGCGTTCTCGCTCTCAAGGACTCCGGACCATAGAGCTAACGCCCCGTCAGGGAGCTCTTCAGTACCACTGCCCTTCCGTTTGGTCTCCGACATACACACGACATCTAATTCTCTTTCTTTCATTATTTCGATCAATTCATTCGTCTTATCTCTCATGCCTCCTCTAACATTCCACGTGCCAACTCTGCACTCTGTCCTCCACCTTCCGCCGTGTCGGGCTGTGCTTGACGGGTGGCGGTCCCCATCACCGCTTTGCGCGCTGCATTCCACACCAAAGGGGACGAGCTGGTGTGCGTCGCCTTGGGGGGACGTCCTAACCCTCGTTGGCATGGGTGCCCAGCTAAGTAGAATTGCAGCCCTGAAAAGGGCTGGCAGGGGTCGCGACGAGCACGCTTCTGCAATGACCATCATAATCATCAAAAAGAATATAAACCTACGGTTGACAATCTGCCTGCCAACCATGGTAACAGGTAAGCAATGGCCTATTCAAGGAAGGTGGCAATAGATAATCGCTTCGTATATTTATTTTTTATGATTATTTATAGGCATCTTATCTTTAACATGGCCTTTTTCCTTGTTATTAAAGTATTACCGCGACAGAGATAATCACGATAATAATTAAGACTCGTAGAATGACTAACTGAGTTGCCTACGTTTCTTACTATTTTCTTTTTTCTTTTACCCTAATTCCAAACTACAAAATATTTTTAAAAAATCTTAATTATTTTTTGTGCACATGTAAGAGTTATGTATTACGTTATGTATAGTCGAACCACTAACGTGATTATCCTTACGAGGAGGGGAGAATTAAACTGCTCCTGCTAGCTAGTTTATCTATTGACCCATAAGCCCTTACATAGTAAACCTAGACTCTATTTTCTGTATTGCAAGTGATGTTAGGCAGTTGGCTTTTATATGCTCATCAAACCTAGATGCAGAAGTAATAAGATCAGTGCAGAATCAGAAGTAGCTGAACTAAGTAATGTCGTGAAGCGACAATTAAAAAAAAAGAGAACCTAACCTAAGAACAACAAAACAACAAAAGTAGAACAAGAAAATAATATATTTAAATTTTTAAAAGGTATTTACAATTTTATATAAAATGAAATATGATGATGGTGACGGATGACGTGAAATTACAATTAGTTAAAAAATAAAATAAAGATATGACAATATTGTAGTGGAGCCTAAAGGTCGAAGTGACACACGCTGCGCTTGTAGAAGTAGGCACACGCGGAGCTTGTAGTTTCTTGGCGGCGACGGCACGCAGCGCCTGGACTGGGCACACACAGCGTCTGGAGCCGGCGCACGTAGCGCCTGGAGAAGGTGCACTCAGCGCCTGGAGCAAGCAGTCACAGCGCCCAAAAGGTAGCGCGGGCACTAGGAGGTGTAGGTGTAGGCGACGACTTTAGATGAATGTATAGGCTTGTAGGATCCCGGAGTAGTGCGGCTCCGCGCTTGAAGTAGGCTACGCCGACGGCAGATGTAGATAGAGACCTGCAGGATCCCGGAGCAGTGTGGCCCCGCGCTTGAAGTAGACTACGCCGACGACTTCAGATGTAGATGGAGGCTTGCAGGATCCCGGGGCAGTGTGGCCCCGGGATAAGGCCTTTAGTAGATGCTTCACGTTTGAAAACTGAAGCGAGACTCCCAGTATTCTCCGATGGTTTGGCTTTTATACCTTTTTAGAGAGAACGAGAAATTATTTAAATTAAAAGGAAATTTTTGGTAAATGACCTTGAGCAAAAGAGTATTTATGTGGAAATATCGAGATAAAACATCATACCGGTAACGAATATGAATAAAAATTGCCATGACAACGAAATAAATAACGGTTGTCAAAAATATAAATTTTTGGTTTTAGGCATATAATTGAAAAACAGTAACTTTTAAGTAAGAAATGAGATATTATTGATATAGCAACAAAAATAGTGCAGCAGCGCGCACAAAACCCGAAATTGCAGAGTTACGGAGAACTATATAAAAGATCGAAAAAGGTAAGACTCCATTGACAGCGATTTAGAAAGTGCTGATAGCGTAAAAATACGAAGTAAAAATGATTTGTTATTGTGTAAAAACGTTACAGGATCCTATGGGAATAAAAGTGATGCAAAATATAAATGCAGAAAATCAAAAACAGAATGGAAAAACAGTGTAAAATGATATGTAAGTAGCATAACACTACATTTAGCGTGAAAATACGAAGTAAAAATGATTTGTTATTGTGTAAAAACGTTACAGGATCCTATGGAAATAAAGGTGATGCCAAAATATGAATGCAGAAAATCAAAAACAGAATGGAAAAATAGATGTAAAATGATATGTAAGTAGCATAACACTACAGTAAATGGCGAAAATATAAGTCTCTGAGAAATTATGACATATTTGTGCTATTTGCTATAGAGACCATCGGTGCGTAGAGTCCACGTGTGGTGATGTTCCTGAAGGTACTGTATTCGCCATTGACCGTCGTTGCTGGTGATAAGAGGACTGGTTCTTTTCTCGATCAAACGCTAATTTTAGTCATTCACCGAGGGAACACAGCCAGCGTTCTTGGCACTATACCGCGAATAGTACGACTTAGTTCTTTTTTATTAAAGTAACTTTTTTAACTTTAATATCATTCCTTAGTTTGAAATAGGAAACTTGTATAGCAAATAAACTTCTCCGTTCCAGAAACATGAAATGCCGCTTTTGATTTAAAGGGTCGTGTTGTACTTGGCTGATTACAACACTGTTGACAGTCAAGTTAGGTCGTGGATTTCGCTGCTTTTCTCACTTCTTTTTATGTTATATAACAATGAAAAGGCTTTTGTTGCGATTTTTGGTTAAATAAAGTGTAACATATAACATTTATGTAGAGTAAGTGTTCACGCAAAAGCGTTAGTGTCAGGCATCGACGTTAGATGGCACTCGGCTCGGTCGATACGGAATGACGTTTGTGTGTGTTGAACGTCCGAGTTGACTGAACGGTGGGAGTCGAGAGCGAAAGATTAGATGTCTTCTTCGCGTCGAAGGAGAAGGCAGTCCGTTTTTTGGTCGGGAGCTCTTAATTTTATGATAGGCGCGTATAGTAAATATACCACTGGGAATGGTAGCGCATGTTGAGAGTTTACCCGGGACTTTAGGTTTAACGCAGAATCTGTATAAGTGGATTCGACTGTATTAGTTACTAGTGCGGTAGTTAATATTCTAGAAATAACGGTGACCTTTGACCCGTACGTTCTGTGTTCATTTTCGCGAGTAAATCGTAACAAAGGAAGAAAGTTACTGCGGAAGGCGACCTTAGCTTGGAGAGGAGCTGAGGGCCGAACTGCTGCAGGGGGAACGGTCAAATAAGGTCAACAACACTACCAGCCACACCCAAATACACATCACTGACCTTTACTTCCTAGCACAATACACCCACACGAGACCTGACCGAATCCTGAGGGACCAGTCGCCTTGAATAGAGGTAAGTAAGCTCTGTACAATAATTGTAACGCTCCCCCCGGATTATTTAGTGTAATTAGACTTTTAACCCGTGGCGTGAGGACGCCCGACCAGCATCTGCCTGTAGCTTCTTCGTCTATGGGCCGCGAAGGATTCTACTCCTGGGATAGGCAGCTGCCGGCCGTAAGATTTGGTAGCAGAGCGTGGTTCTGGGATCGATTCCCGGTCGATCCACCGACCATAGTATTTGATAAAAATTAAATAATTTTGGTGGCAGGGAGCGTTGGGTTGATTGGTTTAATTTTGTGTCTACAATCACGCCCGTCCGTAATACGTAAAAATATTTTTTTTTATTATATACGTAATAATAAAATTCCTTACTTTGTTAGCTTGCTTTGTTGTTTGCGGGTAAATTTGAAAAACCACGCCCGGTTCGCGCGCAAGCGGGAGATTGCGTCATGTAGGTAGATGGTTATTTTTACGTAATCGGTTAATTATCGTTGTCGGATGGTTGTAGTGTATTACTTATCGAAGGGTCGATTTCCGAGCAAGGTATTTTTTGTTGATGTGTATCTTCGTTATGTATCTTTCGTATTGTAATTTGTATTTGAACTAAAGAGTGGTAATTTGTATTTACGTAATTTGAATTTAACTTGATTTGATCGCACTAGTATTTGTTATTGAAAATTTGATTTGCCTTTTCTTTTGTACTAACTTGTGTTTGATTTAATAAATAGCGGTTCTTATTTGTGTAATTTCTATTCAACTCGATTTGATAGGAACTGCATTGGTTAGCTGTTAATTTTTTTGTATTTTTTATTTGTTATTTTTGTAATTGTGCTCGAGCGGCGTCGTAATTTGTATTTAGTAGTGATGTCCTCGCCCAAGATGCTAATCCGTTGCCTGCGGACTGAGTTACGCTGGGCCACCAGCGCCCATGCTTTGATAGGTCGACCGGATAGGGTCCATAATTTGATGAAGCGGTTCGAGCAGGTCGATGCTCGAAGGGCTGCAGTGGAGGAGGCTTACGCTGAGCTTGAGGATTCGGATGTGGAAAAGGGAGTCCTGGACTCCTGCTTCGCAGACTACGAGCAGTTCTTGTGGCTCACGGACGAGTTGATCGAGGCTGAAGGCAGGTATGCCGAGGAGGCGCGTGAAGCTCGGACGAGTGGCCTGCCCGAGTCCTTTCGGAAGCAGCCTCAGCCGGAGCTGTTGGGACGACTCCCAACTCTGGACTTGCCAAAGTTCTCCGGGGTCCTTTCCGAGTGGCTGACCTTCGTTGGTCTTTTCGACGGCCTAGTGGACGCCCGGAGTGACTTGACCCCGAGCCAGAAGATGGCGTACCTCCTGGCCTCACTGGAGGGGGAGGCCCTGGACGTTGTCAGCCATTTGAGCTTGTCGGACGACGCCTACCAGACTGCTCGGGACCTCCTAGTCAGAAGATACGCCAACGTCCGGCGAATTGCGGACGAACATGTTAAGCAGCTTCTGAGCCTCCCGCTGCTTAGTGACCGGGCCAGACTACGTCCGGACCTGTTGGATCCAGTCTTGGTGGCCTGTAATATGTTGAGGCGGCTGGATGTACCAGTGGGCGAATGGGCCTTCTTGTTGCTCCGCATCGTGCTGTCCCGTCTACCTCTCGACCTTCGAATGCATTTTGAGGAGAGGTACGGCGGGGACGAGGCCTCCTATATTCCGCCCTTCTATGACCTGTTGCGGTTTTTGGAGGAGCAGTGCCGACAGATCGAGCACCGTCGACGACTTACGAGCCGTGCCCAGAGAGAGGCGAAATCCGCCGGGCAAGTCGTCGTCAACCCCCCCTGCTCCTATTGTCGAGCATCTGATCACCGGGTAACGTCTTGCCCAAAATTATTAGGTAAGCCGAGTCCGGCTAGGCGAACTATCGCCAAGGAGCGCCGCTGGTGCTACTCCTGTTTGGAAGGGCACCTCCAGCGAGACTGTCCGCACCGGCGGCCCTGTCTGCATTGCCAGGGCAATCACCATGCCGTACTGTGCCTGGGTGCGAACGGCGTCTCCTCTCGGGGCGTTGCCAGGCCCTCGACCCCCACGGGCGGGGGCGCTCCGCCACGCCCTCTGACGGGCGACGCTCGGCGCCCGCCGGCTAGCCAACAGACCCCTAGGTTTGGAAGGGGTCCCTCCCCCGACCAGTCGGGGGGTAATTCCCCCAGGGGCGGGGGTGTCATCACCCCCCCTCAGCGTGCGAAGAGGAACTTCACGGCCACTCATCGGTCCGCTGGACCCTTCTCACTCCCGTTAGCTGAGTGGCCGCGACTGGTGTACCACTGTACCCCATTTGATGGAGGTGGCCCTAGCTAGCTGCCGCCTTAGCTCCCACCATGGCTGCCTCTACTGAGCCTTAAGCCGTCAACAGTCCACTTGTCAAGCTGTTCTGTTGCCGACGGCCTCAGTGAGGGCGTACAACCCGAGTGGCGACCGTTAGCGGTTGCGCTCTGTTAGTATCGGGTTCACGCGGTGTGGCCTCCACTTGGTGGTGGGAAGATTAGGGCCCCCTGGAGAGTTGAATCACGCTCTCAAGGG
Source organism: Parnassius glacialis (assembly GCA_033319125.1). NCBI lineage: Eukaryota > Metazoa > Arthropoda > Insecta > Lepidoptera > Papilionidae > Parnassius > Parnassius glacialis. The sequence goes on along the minus strand of JAVANC010000006.1, from coordinate 46,397,879 downwards.
GTATTGGATTTGGTTTGGTCGAGCACTTAGTTAAAAATTCTTTAAATTTAAATTAAAATGCTTTGAGTTTTCCGCGAAATTCATATTGTAGCGGTTGTGATTAAAAGAATTGAATTTAAAATACTCCTTTAAATGCTGCTGCATATGTTTTGTAAATACATTTGATCACTGCGTTTGCTGTTGCACGGAAAATGGAGATTAAATTGTGTGCCCTTTTTTGAGTGCTTGTGCGTATGCTTGTAATTGTATTTGATTGTCGCGCCTGTGCTGAAGGGAAGTTTGAATTCATTTGAAATTTGAATGGCGCTCTATTTTGAAAATTATGTATATGTTTGTGATAGTGTTTAATCATTTTGCTTTGTGATAAGGAAGGTTGAAATTAGATAACCCTGTGGTTGCCGAAGGAAATAGGAGTCAATTCTCTTTTGGTTTAGATTTTGTTGGCACTGTCTAAGATATTTATTTGAAATAAGAAATAGGGCTGTCCCTTACGTTTATTGTTCTGTTTACTTTGCCAAGTTGACCTATGTGCATCGGTGATTACTTGTTTTAATTAATTCTGTAATTGAACATTGATGCTTTTGAAAAATTAGTTGAAATATGAGCATAGGATCACCTGCTAGGGACCATCTGTGCGTTTCGTTCAGCTCTCCACAGACGACGTTCATGGGGAATTTGGGGGTGCTCTCTGCACTGAAGCTTGAAGGTCCCTCTGGGCCGCTTCGTGTCGCGTCGCTGTTTGCAGACCTGATCCGGTCGAATTGCGGAACTAATCATAGGAGCGCAGATAGGTGTTTGAAGGAGGTCGTCTGACTTCTGTCTAGGAATAGGACTTATTTATGTGCTGCGATGTCCAAGAAGGGCATCCAGTTCAACTCTCCGGCTAGCCCACGTTAGGGCTGCAATTTTGGGGCGTTGGTTAGTGTTGCAAGATCTGATTGGGTGCGTAAGGTGGCCTAGTTTGGTTGTAGATTCGATCTTGCAACTTGCCGTCGCGACCCTGTCCCGCTGACCGGTTTGCTCGCGGACCTAAATCCTTATGTCCGGGACGGGGGTTTGTTCACGCAAAAGCGTTAGTGTCAGGCATCGACGTTAGATGGCACTCGGCTCGAACGATACGGAATGACGTTTGTGTTTGTTGAACGTCCGAGTTGACTGAACGGTGGGAGTCGAGAGCGAAAGATTAGATGTCTTCTTCGCGTCGAAGGAGAAGGCAGTCCGTTTTTTGGTCGGGAGCTCTTAATTTTATGATAGGCGCGTATAGTAAATATACCACTGGGAATGGTAACGCATGTTGAGAGTTTACCCGGGACTTTAGGTTTAACGCAGAATCTGTATAAGTGGATTCGACTGTATTAGTTACTAGTGCGGTAGTTAATATTCTAGAAATAACGGTGACCTTTGACCCGTACGTTCTGTATTCATTTTCGCGAGTAAATCGTAACAAAGGAAGAAAGTGACTGCGGAAGGCGACCTTAGCTTGGAGAGGAGCTGAGGGCCGAACTGCTGCAGGGGGAACGGTCAAATAAGGTCAACAACACTACCAGCCACACCCAAATACACATCACTGACCTTTACTTCCTAGCACAATACACCCACACGAGACCTGACCGAATCCTGAGGGACCAGTCGCCTTGAATAGAGGTAAGTAAGCTCTGTACAATAATTGTAACGCTCCCCCCGGATTATTTAGTGTAATTAGACTTTTAACCCGTGGCGTGAGGACGCCCGACCAGCATCTGCCTGTAGCTTCTTCGTCTATGGGCCGCGAAGGATTCTACTCCTGGGATAGGCAGCTGCCGGCCGTAAGAGTAAGTGATACATAATAAATTTAATAAATGGTTTTAATGAAGTTTTATATTAGTTGTAAGGGAAAAGTAAAGTTTACCGTTTACTTCAAACTAGCATCCGTTAATTTTCATAACATTGAATCTGCATTCAATCCTTCCACTTTAACACAGTAAAATACTACAGGTTTAGCTCTCAAGTATAAGACAGAAGCCCAATAGGCTTTAATTACTTAATCTCTTATTCTTCATTCTAATTGAAAAAAAAAATGATAAAAAAATAAAAAAAATTAAAGATGCGTTAGTGCAAAGCGACAAAAATAGTACTTACCACGCAAACATAATCTACATGGGGGAAAATGTTTTCATGGCCACTCCCATAATTTAATGAGAATCATTTTGGCTCCGGAGCTGTCTTAGAATTATTACCACTACCAATAACTGTTTAGACATATCCTGACACGAATGACTTAATTTTGAAAAAGTTAATTAATAAATGGCGGTGGAAAAGTTTCTCCGTATTTTATATACAAAATCAGGGATTTTTTTGTCATACTTTAATTGCATTTATTCATAATATATATATATATATATATATATATATATATATATATATGTATGTATAAATGTGTGTTTGTATATATATATATGTGCCATTTTTTTCGATAACTTGTTGCCATCTTGTACATAATCCCGTTGCTGTAGAAATAATGAATTTTTGATTGAAAAAATGCGACAAGTAGTTTTGACAGTACTCTTTTGATGTTAACCTAACTAGTGTGAGGTTAACATCAAAAGAACATTCCTTCTCTTCAAAATTCTTTGGGTAGTCCCAAAGAATTTTGAAGAGAAGGAAACAGTCGAAAATCTAAGGTTGCAAGTTCAGGACTATATGGTGGATGTATTAACACATCCCAACCAAGCTCTCTCAATATTTTCTGAGTGGCCAAAAATGTGTGTGCTCTGGTGTTATCATGATGAAAGACCAATCGTTTTCTGTTGATCAATTTCGGCCATTTTTTTCTCAATTTCCTGCTTGGTCTCATTAGTTGTTGGCAGTAGAGATAGTTATCGGCGGTAAAAGCTATTAATAAATGATTCCCTTTCAATCCCACCATACACGCAGCATCACCTTATTGCGTGTTAATCCAGGTTTTGCTACAATCTGTGGAGCTTGATTACCCTTTGGCCATGATTTTCTCGCACGTTCTTGTCCTAGATGATCCACTTGTCATTACTTTTGATCAATCTTTTTACAAATGATTCATTTTCATTACGTTTCAATAGAGAATCGCTAATGAACACACGATTCATTTGGTTTTTTTTTTATAGGATAAGGGTAACAAACGAGCATACAGTCCACCTGATGGTAAGTGGTTGCTGCGGCCCATAGACATCTACATCTATCCTCAATTACAAGTAAAAATGTAGATGCGTTGTCACCCGTAAGGACTAAGATGGAATGCCTCATTTCCAGTAAAAAGGGTCTCCGGCCACCTGCACTCACCAAGCGAAACGCAGAGATAAACCTCTACTTCACGCTGGTTTTCTGTGAGGTCGTGGTACCACCCCGGTTCGAGCCGGCCCATCCGTGTGACAGCAAAAGCTGCCGCGTGGCTCTACCACAAAAAATAACACTATATATTTGGTTTCTTTAATTTGCTCTTGTGGTACTCAAACATCGAGCTTTTTATATAGCCTGACTTTTTCAACTGGGTTTTTGTCAAGCCTCAATTCCTTGCCTGTGTCGTTACTACTAATATGCCAATCTTGCTTCACTTTTGAATGCCTTAAGCGCAAGCGCAAGGTATGTTCTACTATCGCCTAAAAATTAAGATTCCAACATTTTATCGAATAAAATCGTATCTAGCAATCATATTATACATATAAATGATATAAAAAGCACATTGTTAGAAAGATAAATGATTGTTGAACTTTTTTTTTAAATAGATTAATTGCTATTTTTAAATAAAAAAAACGGGTTTTAGTGGCTTATGGTGTGGATTTATCATGGGCCCGAGGCTACAAGCCTCGGGCCCAAGACAAATCAACACGATAACTTTTGAAAACATCAATTGTTTATCTCAATCTATTTTTAATCGCTTCATCTATCATGTGGGAAGCCACTGAATGTAAATGGCAGTGTAATTTTGTTTTATTTAGCTACAATAAATATTTTTCGGCTCCAAAATGGCAAAATTTTCGTTGATTTGGTAGCCTTGTATGTGAATTATGTCGTGAAGCGACAATTAAAGAAAGAAAAATATAACCTAACCTAAGAACAGCAAAACAACAAAAGTAGACCAAGAAAATAATATATTTAAAGTTTCAGAAAAGTATTTACAATTTTATAAAAAAATGAAATATGAAGATGATGGATGAAATGAGATTACAATTAGGTTTAAAAAAAAATAAAGGTAGGAGAATAGGACAATATAGTTTTATAGGGGAGCCTGGAGCTTCGCTGCTTTTGTAGAAATGGGCACACGCAGATCTTGAGGTTTCTCAGCGGCGACGGCACGCAGCGCCTGGACTGGGCACACGCAGCGTCCGGAGCCGGCGCACGTAGCGCCTGGGGTAGGTGCGCTCAGTACTTGGAGAAGTAGTCGCCGCGCCCAGAGGTAGCGCGGGCAGTAGGTGCACTCGGCGCCTGGAGCAAGCAGTCGTAGCGTGCCCGAAGGTAGCGCGGGCAGTAGGTGCACTCAGCGCCTGGAGCAAGCAGTCGTAGCGTGCCCGAAGGTAGCGTGGCCCCGCGCTTGAAGCAGACTGCCGACGACTTCACGTGTAGATGGAGGCTTGCAGGATCCCGAGGCAAAGCGGCCCCGGGATAAGGCCTTTAGTAGATGTTTCTCGTTGGAGAACTGAAGCGAGACTGTCCTGTATTCTCCAATTGTTTGGCTTTTATACCTTTTTAGAGAGAACGAGAAATTATTTAAATTAAAACGTAATTTATTGTAAACGACCTACAGCCAAAGAGTATTTATGTAGAAAGAACATCATACCAGAGGCGAATTTGAATAAAAGTTACCATGACAACGGTATAAATAGTAGTTGTCATATTTACCAATTTTTGGTTTTTGGACTGTTATTAAGAAACTTTTACATTTAAGTAAGAAACGAGATATTATTCATATAGGAAAAATTGATGCGCGACAGCGCGCCGAAGCCTGAAATTGTAGAGTTACAGAGAATTCAATAAAAGACCAAAAAAAGGTAAGACTCCATTGACAGCTATTTTAAAAGTACTAAATAGTGTGAAAATACGCAGTCAAATGATATGTTATTGTGTAAAAACGTTACAGGATCCTATGGAAATAAAGGTGATGCTAAATATAAATGCAGAAAATCAAAAACAGAATGGAAAAATAGTATAAAGTGATGCAAAACATGAATGCAGAAAATCAAGAACAGAATGGAGAAATAGTGTACAAAGAAATGTAAGTAGTATAACACAATGAAATGTAAGTAGTATAACACTACATTTTCCCCCCGACCCTGAAAAATTTTTGACTCAGCAAAAATTTTGACATGTACATTCTAAAATAAACCATAAAAACACAGCTTTGCAGAAACAGACATCACCAGTCAAAATCAGATCTACTATATCTTACATTTATCATCTGCATTCAGGTAAGGGTGGAGTTCACATTCAATGACTACCACTCTAAAAGTGTGTTTTCGAAACGACATTAAGGCTTATTTAAGGAGTAGTCAACCGCTCCTGCGTGGAAAAAAAATTAATTAGTCGAAGAGACACTACTCTAAAAGTGTGTTTTCGAAAGGACATTCAGGCTTATTTAAGGAGTTGTCAACCGCTCCTAAGTGAAGATAAAAAAATCGAAGAGACACCACTCTAAAAGTGTGTTTTCGAAAGGACATCCAGGCTTATTTAAGGAGTTGTCAACCGCTCCTAAGTGAAGATAAAGATAAAGAACATTAAGGAAGTAGTCAGCTGCTCCCAAGTGAAGGTAAAGGTAAAGAGAATTAAGGGAGTAGACAGCCGCTCCCAAGTGAAGATAAAGATAAAGAACTTACTCTTAAGCAAGCATTAGTCGCTATGAAGTTGAAGAACACTGGAACACCAAGCAAACAAACAAATTAAAAGAAATAAAAATAATAAGGTAAAAATGGTGATATTTATACATATATAAAAATTAACAGTTATATTTATACATATATACAAATTAATAGTTAATAAATGTTTAGAAAAGTATTAATACATACATACAAATTAACAGTTAATAAATGTTTAGAAAAGTATGGTTCGTTTCGCTTCAGCTTCCAAAAACAATTTTTATATAAAGTGTAAAGTGCAAAGTTTAGTTTAAGAAATAAAGATTTTATTAAAAATTTTACCTCTTTAAGTTATCTAGAATAAAAATATTAGAGTGATGAATGTAACTTAGAGTGATGAATGTAAATGAAGTGTTATATGTAGGTCTAAATATAATCCAGATAAGTTGAAAAACTAGAAGAAGTTTTGTTTTAGAATTTTGAAGAAATGAAAAGGATGAATAAATGAATGATGAATAATGAGTTAAGAACGAAAGGGTAAGCAATTAAATCAAAAGGGAATAGACAAGGCGCAGTAAAGGTGAAGAATTAAGAGAGAAAGAGGACTTTTACGTTGGGCGCCAAACTGTCGTGAAGCTACAATTAAAGAAAGAAAAATATAACCTAACCTAAGAACAGCAAAACAACAAAAGTAGACCAAGAAAATAATATATTTAAAGTTTCAGAAAAGTATTTACAATTTTATAAAAAAATGAAATATGAAGATGATGGATGAAATGAGATTACAATTAGGTTTTAAAAAAAATAAAGGTAGGAGAAAAGGACAATATAGTTTTATAGGGGAGCCTGGAGCTTCACTGCTTTTGTAGAAATGGGCACACGCAGAGCTTGAGGTTTCTCAGCGGCGACGGCACGCAGCGCCTGGACTGGGCACACGCAGCGTCCGGAGCCGGCGCACGTAGCGCCTGGGGTAGGTGCGCTCAGTACTTGGAGAAGTAGTCGCCGCGCCCAGAGGTAGCGCGGGCAGTAGGTGCACTCGGCGCCTGGAGCAAGCAGTCGTAGCGTGCCCGAAGGTAGCGCGGGCAGTAGGTGCACTCAGCGCCTGGAGCAAGCAGTCGTAGCGTGCCCGAAGGTAGCGTGGCCCCGCGCTTGAAGCAGACTGCCGACGACTTTACGTGTAGATGGAGGCTTGCAGGATCCCGGGGCAAAGCGGCCCCGGGATAAGGCCTTTAGTAGATGTTTCTCGTTGGAGAACTGAAGCGAGACTGTCCTGTATTCTCCAATTGTTTGGCTTTTATACCTTTTTAGAGAGAACGAGAAATTATTTAAATTAAAACGTAATTTATTGTAAATGACCTACAGCCAAAGAGTATTTATGTAGAAAGAACATCATACCAGAGACGAATTTGAATAAAAGTTACCATGACAACGGTATAAATAGTAGTTGTCATATTTACCAATTTTTGGTTTTTGGACTGTTATTAAGAAACTATTACATTTAAGTAAGAAACGAGATATTATTCATATAGGAAAAACTGATACGCGACAGCGCGCCGAAGCCTGAAATTGTAGAGTTACAGAGAATTCAATAAAAGACCAAAAAAAGGTAAGACTCCATTGATAGCTATTTTAAAAGTACTAAATAGTGTGAAAATACGCAGTCAAATGATATGTTACTGTGTAAAAACGTTACAGGATCCTATGGAAATAAAGGTGATGCTAAATATAAATGCAGAAAATCAAAAACAGAATGGAAAAATAGTATAAAGTGATGCAAAACATGAATGCAGAAAATCAAGAACAGAATGGAGAAATAGTGTACAAAGAAATGTAAGTAGTATAACACAATGAAATGTAAGTAGTATAACACTACAATTATTTCTGTAAATGGGTAGCTACGGCCACAGAGTAGTTTAGTCACTCACTCAGTTCGGCGTCAATCGCCGTCGTGAGTGGACATTGTTTCGGTTGTTTGCAGCGGCTCAAAAAGATCGCTGTACAAATACACAATATTCGAATAACCAAATTTCGTAAATACTTGATTATAACAATAATAAGAGATTTTTTTAATACAATTTTTGAAAGGCACAGAATAAATAATAGTAGTACGTGCTAAAAGTAAGTAGTATCAATTTTTTCATCATTGGTATCATTTTCATGGGTTTCGAGGGTGTTGAAGCCGATAGTGTTGTCGAAATGTAATTCTAAGATGGCGGCTTCAAAAAATATCAATTTTTTCATCTTGGGTGTCATTTTCATGGTTTTCGAGGGTATTGAAGCCAAAAGTGTTGTCGAAATGTAATTCCAAGATGGCGGCTTCAAAAGATATCAATTTTTTCATCATGGGTATCACTTTCATGGTTTTCGAGGGTGCTGAAGCCGATAGGGCTGTCGAAATGTAAATCCAAGATGGCAGCTGCAATAGATATCAATTTTTTCATCATGGGTGTAATTTTCATGGTTTTCGAGGGTGCTTAAGTCGATAGTGGTGTCGAAATGTAAAGCCAAGGTGGCGGCTGCACTAGATATGAATTTTTTCATCATGGGTGTCAGTTTCATGGTTTTCGCGGGTGTTGAAGCCGATAGTGCTGTCGAAATAGAAATCCAAGGTGGCGGCTGCAATAGATATCAATTTTTTCATCATGGGTGTAATTTTCATGGTTTTCGAGGGTGCTTAAGTCGATAGTGGTGTCGAAATGTAAAGCCAAGGTGGCGGCTGCACTAGATATGAATTTTTTCATCATGGGTGTCAGTTTCATGGTTTTCGCGGGTGTTGAAGCCGATAGTGCTGTCGAAATGTAAATCCAAGGTGGCGGCTGAAGTACGTACCAATTTCTTCATCATGGGTGTCATTTTTATGGTTTCGAGGGTGTTGAAGCCGATAGTGCTGTCAAAATGTATTTAAACTACTTTAAAACATTTCGTATTATCATGTTATACGTAATTTTTTAATGCGCTTAAGGCATGCCTAGTTGGATTAACTAATATTTTTTTAAAAATGGCACCGAATATTTATCGGTTTAAGGGCTGAATTTTTGACATCAAAATTTCCGGCCTGAAAACGTTTGAACCAACTTTGTCCTACTCTTAACACTACACTCAACTACTGTACAAGTAATCTTACTTATACATTAGGCCCATATATATACCACATATATATATATATAATTCACAAATTTTTAAGTCGCATTTTTATTTTATTTTTTTTTAAATAAATTTCAGAATGTATCGGATTTCTTCGCTAGATTTACTCAATTTATCGGGCAGAAAAACATTTGAAAATAGCGGGAAAGTGTATTTTACTTTTTGTTTTTCTTTTTCTTGATGTTCTATGATATTCAAACCAGCCGTACACAAACAGTATAACTAAAGAGTTTTTTCTTCAATTTTATACATACAAAATAAGAAAATACTTTTACCCGACCTATTATAATTCGTTATTAAGTATTAAATAAGAAAATATAAGGTATGTTGGTGGTAAATCCATTCCCACTTCGCTTGGTGGGTGTCGTAAGAGGCGACTGTGTTCTTTTAGCCGACTTATAAACTTATAAACTCCTCGTTTTCATAAGTCGGATAAAACAAGGGTAGGTTAACATTGGACTGTAGGTTTATTTTACATTTATGTTAAGTACTATCTTTGTCAATTAAAAAAGATACTAGCAATGTTATTAACATTACCAATATACCGTTTAATCACTCCTGGTAAGCTAAAATTGCTTGTGTTAGCAGTCATTCACGACACTCGTCGAATGTCGGATTCGAACCCACGACATTTTGTATTCGCGGTCCACACCCTGCTATTAGGCTACTGTCACTTATTCTGCTGATAAATTATGAACCGGCTTTGAGGATTATTCTTTTATTAACTCAACCGTCCACGGTGACTACAGTTCCCAAAAAAAATGTTGTACATCTTTCGGTTTAAACGTGTACAGTGCAAAATATAGCTGTTATTAATACAGTAAAAGTTAAAGATGGTGCTACTATAAATTTGTCATCTGTGAGAGTCAATTTTATTTGTATATTACTAATAAAATATTTAGGAAAAAAAACTGAAAATTAAATTTCGCCATTTTTGTTTGTGGGCTGTTAAAGTGTGAGAAATTCGATCAAATATGTGATAAATTTTCTGTTTTTATACGTTATTTCTAATTTTATTTTACATCAAACTAATTGTGAAAATATTTTCTTTAGGAAATATGTATCATTACGACAATTCAAAAACTTTTACATATAATAATTTAGCTCGAAACTTTAATCACTATACGCGATCATCGTTTATTGATTATATGTTGTTTAAAATGTATTCTAATCAGTTTTTTGTGTTAAATGAATGCTAAATAAATAATAATGATTCACTATTAACACGTTCATACACATTTATAAACGAAACATCTGTTGAGATTTGTCTGGAAATTACTAAGTCTAATATTTATTTATTTATTTACTTATTTATTTACTTATTTATTCAAATTTATTTCGGCTAAACATTATATATTTATTTATTTTGAGTAAATAGGATATTACTGATATTGGTGTCATTTTAAATTTAATATGATGTATTATTATATTATAAAATAGTTTTCTCCAGTAAATTTTATACTTTTCTCTTAAAACTCGAAATAACAAAATAAATATGATTTCTTTTTAATATTCCCATTTTTAAGCTTTATTTTCACCCTTTATTTTTAGTTTGACTAATTTTCTTTTAACAATTGTTGATTTTCAGTAGTAATCGTTTTTGTTGAGTCAGTCTCGCGCGGTCGTAAAAAAAATAGTGAAATTTAATGCGCGGATATGTTAGGCGAGAATAACTCGCGCGAGGTGGATGGTTAAGTGGTTATTACATAAGCTATATTTCTGGGATAGTCATAGGAGATGAAGTTGTTAATGTAACTATAAAGACGATGCGGTGCGGTTGACCATCCACTTGTGAAGCGTAGCAACTATGATAATATATCCTATGGCGATGGTTACAAAGTAATGTCTCCCAGTACCGGGTGACCACGTTGTTTCTGGCTACGGTGGCGACCATAGTAACAACAGTGCAGGGAGTGCTAATAATTTCTGGTGGAAGTTCGGTTACCACCTTAAAAGACGACTTTCTATGATGGATATTTTCTTGAAGAAGCTACTCAAACGGAATTGGATCTTATCTAATCCTGATGGTTTGACGAAAAATTAGATTGTCATCATTATGAAACCAAAGCCTATGCCCCTTGATTTTTACTTAGAAAAATAGGCACAGGTTAGCTTGTTTAGGATTAACGCTCAGGGTGGTTTGAGCTTGCTTTCCTATCGATTGAAATCCATGCTCGACTTAATTTAGGAAACACCAGTCTTATGCATGATCTCAGATATCATGCGTCCACTTTATACTTTCAACAAAAAGTATACAGTGAAACTACCCTCTAGAGACGACTGGCTGAATGGACAGGTCATCTGTGAGGTCAATAGCCTTATATGGTATACCGATGGGTCAAAAATGGGCCTCAACGTAGGCTTTGGAATTTATGGGGAGAGACCCAAATTCAAACTTAGTATGAATTTGGACAGATTCACCTCTATCTTCCAGGCCGAAATTTTTGCTATATTTCAGTGTGCAGAAATCAATCTGCAAAAACACTTTGTTAACCATATAATCTATATTAACTCTGATAGTCAAGCAGCACTGCTAGCGCCGATATCAAACTTGGTGAACTAGAAGCTAGTTAGAGACTACGTCTACAGCCTAAACGTCTTGAGAGGTAATAACAAGGTAGTTTTAAGATGGGTTCCGGGTCATACGGGTATTGTAGGCAATGAAACTGTCAGCAAGCTCGCATGGAAGGGCAGTACACAATTTGGACCCGAGCCATTTTGTGTAATCTCAAAAATCCTCAACCGATTGGCCCTGTAAAATCTTTAGCACAATAAATCACTTAAGATGTGGTCTGATACACAAGGCTTAAAACATTTTAAAACCTTAATCTGGGCTTTAGATCGTAAACTCGATTCGGAAGCCCTAGGATTAGGTAAAAATAAACGGCGCATTCTAGTAAGAGCCCTGATTGGACAATGTTGTCTTAAAAATCACATGTCCGTCCTGGGACTAAGCAACTCAAAGAAGTACCGGCTTTGCTTCCTAGAGGAGGAAACGCCTTTACACATCCTGACATATCCGCCATATATATATAGGTCCGCACCTTTAGTGCGCAAACGCAGCACTCATTTGGGAAACTATATACTTCACCCAGAAGAAGTGAAATTACTCACAGCTAAGCAGCTCCTTCTATTTATTGACGATGTAGGGCTTAACAGTGAACTATAGATATAGCAGCGATCACAATAGATCTTTTAGGTCGCAGTGATACTGGTCTCTCTAGATCTGCACAGCTGCTCGTACATTATAACTAAGACTAATAAACCCAGGACAACTGAATTTAATCCTGCATAAAGTTAATGTCTTCAACAAAGAGGATAACTTTTGCGCCATTGTGAATAATAACGTGTTATTTTTAACTTTATTGAAAGTTATGTTTTTAAATTTAATTTTTAAGTTTTTAAATTTAAATAAGTGTTGTTAAAATCATAACATTACCTAATAGTTTTTCAGAGCTAACTACAAGTCTGATTTAAAACTAATTCATTAAGGATTAATGCAAAGTGAATTTATCTACAATGATTATTTTTAATTACTTCAATACTCTCAACGGTGTAGTGGTAGTGTAAGAATATCCACTAACCTATGTTGACTCCTAGATGTCGTCAAGGCGTTAAAGGAGAAAATAATCATGCTAACCCAACCGCTTGCTAAGCATGGCATCAAAAGCAAATATCCGTATTTTATGGTAATGTATGGAGAGGCCTAGTTTAATTAGTGGGCTTTGATAGGCTGTTATTAATGAATGCCTCCTAATACTCCACAGATAAATGAAATTCTACACTTGATTTTCAATATTTTACGTTGGTCTCACGTGTCACCTTTTGTTAAGATTTGCTTGAGCAATATGTTTTCATGTAGATGTATGTTAAAGTCAGAACTCTTTCCCAGTCAAAACCACTATCTACCGACAAAAGAAATCAAGTGTTCTGACTGTAACATGAATTAAATAAAGTGTACACACACCGTCGACAAATAGTTACAGAAAAATTATTAGAAGCGTCTGTGTGGCGACGACAATGATTAACTTCTTTCTTTACATTAACCTCACTCCCAACAAGGAAATCTCCTGCAGAAACACCCACTAAAGTTTTATAAAACTTCTAATATACATAATGTGCAGTAATGAAAATGATTTTTACTAGATGCGCTTTTAAATTTTCTCGTGTATTGTGAAATTAACAGCGAGCGCTTAGCATCGGAGCTACCACCACTCACCATCTTGTTTGTCGTTTAGTACAGCGATCGTCATTTCAATTAAAAAGAAAAGCAACTAAGCCATTGTTGAAGATATTTTGAAGTAAATACGAAAATATAAATTAAAAGTTTTTATTTAGTCTAATTTAATATAATTTTAGATGATAAATCTTTCGCCGTAATTTTGTCCCTGCTTATAAAAGTTTTTGTGCCTATAAAGTTGAGAAATAAATAAAAAGTCATTAGAAAATAAAATCGTGGATTTGTTAATTTAAAAACAATTGATTAATCAAACTTCGTCACAGTCTTATCACATAAATAATTAATGTAAATATCTCAAAAGTTTTTACAGCCTCGAAAGGGCTAGCGCATTGCGCCATTTATGACTCGGAATAAACTTTTCTCATTTTACTGCCAAAATCGACACATGTTTATGCTTTAACATATTGCGAAATAGGTCACACTAAACTGGTTTTACAGCGTTTTGTAATTATATCAAAAAATAATATAGCAGAAGTGTTATCAAGGAATCAGATTTACGAGGGTTAAGTTTTGTACGTATAAAATGTAGTTCGTTTATTTATTTCACAGGAATATTAACGACTATGGGACTTACTTATAATCGTTGATTATTACTTTATTCTAATCACTTATGTGTATACCTGTTTTTTTATATTGTCATTTAGTGAAGATAGAGAGCAACAAACTAATAAATGCTTAGTTAAAACCTAAGATATTGCTTTATGTATTAATTGTTACCATTTGCACAAGACATTAATAGAGGCCAAAAATTTACGGCGCACCTTTGGTGCAAGCTCTGATTAATTTAATAGCAACTTAATTATTATGTCCTCCAGGCCGAATTTCAGTCACATACCATCAGGTGTATATTACACATGATGGTAAGTGGCTCCGTTTACCACTTCAGTCTTTTATAAAAATAATAGCAAAGCAAAAGTGCGCTGGTACTTCATACTAGCTTCTTACACTGTATAAAATGCAATGCTTACATGCTGACCTGGGACTAGTCGAGATAAACTTCTGACTTAGAACAAATATGAAGCGTCAGTAGTGCGCCTAATGACGGGGCGCGGACCGCGAACTCGAAAGTTCGTGGGTTCGAATCCGCCATTCGACTACTGTCGTGAACCACTTCTAACACAAGCATTTTAAGGTTACAAGATGTGGTTAAAGGGAATATTAGTAATGTTTAATAACATTACTAGTATTTAAAAAAATATAGATCCTTCGTGGTCTATACCAAACTGTATTTTATTATTAACTATCAGTTCCCCGCGACTTCGCCCGCGTGTAATTTAGGGTTTTATTTTTTTTGCGAGGAACCCTAATTATTTTTCTAAAATAAAAGTTGTCTATATTACTCCTTATGATATCAGCTATCTGCCAGTGAGTCTCGTCAAAATCGGTCCAGCCGTTTTGGAGATTAGTCGGAACAAAGAAACAGACAGACACAAATTTTAAAAAGTGTATTTTTGTTATGAGTAACGTGTGTAGTCTCATATGCATTTAGTAAAACGCTGTAACTTTAACATTAAAAACAGACACTACAATTTTATTTATTTGTATAGATTAGCGTACGCATCCTCAAGAAGACAGTACAAAATACACAAAAGAAAAACGTAAATGATACCATTTTTCTAGTCCAACGATAAATAAAGTATCGGACATTAAATGTTTAGGGATGATAGACCAACTATTGTCATGAAAAAATTAAATCGCAGAGTTAGAAATAATTATACTCGTAGTATGAATTATACACTCATGAACCAATTTAGAGGAACGTTAAATAATTCTTAATTTATTATCATCGTTGCTGTCGTACTGGGGACAAAAATTATTAAATAATGTTAAAAAAATTAAGTTTTAGAATGTCTTTTTTCTTCAAATTTTATTTTTATTTATGTAAGTAATTATTGCATTGTAATTATGTAAGTATTATTTTATGTAAGTATTTAATTGAAACTGGGCACATCTACAAGCATGTGGCATAACAAAATCTGTGGTACGCCCAGTTTTCAAAAGGTACCGGCAAACCAAAAGAAGTAAGTAAGTAAGAACAAAGCTCCAAGAAGTTTAAAGGGTTACAGAAAGCACAAAACCTGTGAGAAAAATACTCAAATCGGCCGAAACAAATTCACACTTTCCTGCCCGAGGCCCCCTCTTGCCACATGCTTACGAGTAGCTCAAGTAAGTTTTACTCATCATCATCATCACCATCATTATTACAGCCTTTCATAAGTCTACTGCTGAACATAGGCCTCCCACAAGGTATGCCACAAGAACGGTCCTGAGCCACCTGCATGTCTTATCATGTCGTCACTCCATCTAGTGTGGGGTCGCCATACACTTCGCCTACCGGTACGAGGCTGCCACTCGAGAACCTTTCTTCCCCATCGGTTGTCGGTTCTTCGAGCTATATGGCCGGCCCACTGCTACTTCAGCTTACTAATCCGTTGGGTTATGTCAGTTACTCTGGTTCTACAGCGGATATTCTCATTTCTAAGTTTATCACGCAGAGAAACCCCGAGCATAGTCCTCTCCATAGCTCGCTGAGCGACCTTGAGCTTACTAATACAGCCAGCAGTGAAGGACCACGTCTCAGTTCCGTATGTCATCACTGGCAACACGTACTGGGTGTACAGTCTCGTTTTCAAGTTTTGAGGTATATCTGACGAGAAGATGTGCCTTAATTTCCCGAACGCTGTCCAACCGAAATTAATCCGTCTATTGACCTCTCGGTCGAAGTTGGACTTACCTAGTCGGACTATTTGTCCCAGGTAAACATACTCGTCAACAACTTCGAGCTTAGTGCTCCCAACAACTACCGGCATAGGTGTGACATGGACATTAAACATGATATTTGTTTTGTCCTCGTTCATTTTAAGACATATCCGTAGGGAGGCACTATTGAGGTCATTGAGCATAGTGCTAAGGTCCTCCAGCGATTCTGCCATAAGGACTATATCGTCGGCAAATCGAAGTTGAGTGATGTACTCGCCATTGATGTTAATACCGCATCCTTTCCAGTGCAGTAGCTTGAAAACGTCTTCCAGTGCAGCGGTGAAGAGTTTCGGGGACATAACCCTGTCTTACACCTCTCTGCAATTGGATAGGTTTCGTACTCCGATTCTGAACTCAGATAGCCATCGTAGCTCTACTGTACTAACACTTCAGCACTTCGATATACCGTCAGTCAACTTTGCACCGCTGAAGGGACTGCAGTACCATTAAAATTTCGACGGAATCAAAGGCTTTCTCATAGTTCACATACGCAAGGCCAAGTGGCAGATTGTACTCCTCTGCTTTCTGCACAATTTTCCGAAGGGTGTGTATGTGGTCCATGGTATTAAAGCCCTTTCGGAAACCGGTTCGTTCGGAAGGCTGGAAGTCGTCAAGTCTGCGTGTGAGACGATTCGTAATGACTCTCGAAAACAGCACGTAGATGCGGCTCAGAAGGAAAATCGGTCTGTAGTTCTTCAAGAGACCGTTGTCACCTTTGTGGAAGAACAAAACCAACGCACTTCTGCTCCATGCCTCTGGAGTAGTGCCACCATGGAGGACGAAATTAAAGAGCTTCTGAAGGACTTCAAGTACCGGTTTTCTACCCGCTTTCAGAAGCTCCGCTGCAAATACATCCTCGCCCGGGGACTTACCGTTTTTAAGGTGCTGGAGAGCCATTCTTATCTCGCTCAGACTGACGCCCGGCATATCTTCGGAATAGTGTCGGATAAGACTCGCTCTTGGATCGTTACTCACACTTGCGTGTGGCTCCAACGATGACGTGTACTCAAAATCTCAGGTGTCCCGGAAACGATGCTGCCACATTCGGTCTTCAGCTTTGACAGTTGGTTCTTTCTGGCAGACACATCTCTGGCAGAGACTTCGGTTCCGCTCGATCGCTTTTTCAATACAAGTTGTATTGAAGTTGCGTAATTCCTGTCGCATGCATTTGGAAATCTGTCTTTTCAGTTTCCTGTTTGCTTTCATATCTAATTAAGATTGTAGCTTCATGTCCCGTCTTACAGCCATTAGATTAAGAGTGTGATCGGAGGGTTTTTGTGTTCTTCTGCGGCGGTTCTTGCAGAACTTAGCTCCGACCGCATGGACAGTTTCCGCAAGCTTGTCATTCATATCATACACTTTATTGCAGTCTTCTAAGCACTGAAAACGGTTTTGTAACTCGAGCTGAAAAGTTTCGGGACTGGATTAGAGCACGAGGGGGACGGAGCGTGGACTACAAAAAATGAGACCTCTGCAATTTAATGTAGTGTACCTCTGACCATTCGGTGATCGCTACCAGTTTTCACCCTCGCAATCACGGAGACATCACTGAACAGTTGTCTTCTGGTCGTCATAATGAAGTCAATCTCAGTTTTTGTCGAACCGTCGGGGTTCGACTAGGTCCACTTCCTGTAAGGCCGCTTCTGGAAGAAAGAATTCACCATTAAGAGTCGCCCAGCTGCTGGCCCCTCGGGTTCCGTTGCCCTGTTCCAAATTTCCCTACTTTCAGCTCACCGTTCTCTCTTGTGCCTAGTTTTGCAATGAAGTCTCCCATTAACACCGTATAGTGGGTTTTGGAGGAATGCATGTCTCTAGAGATATCCTGATACATTTCCTCCATCTCCTCATCAGGATGTGCCGAGGTTGGTGCGTAAGCCTGTATGACTTTCAGCGAATACCGTTTGGTGATTCTGAGTATACGCAACCCTCGTCGACACGCTCTCAATCTTTACAACGTTGTTAACGAGAGACTTGTGGACGATAAATCCGACACCTCCCGGTAATAGAGCAAGTTGCCGGATTCGAGGATTACCGTGTCCTCCCTCTCTCTTCGGACTTTTGATAATCCTATAATATGCCAGCTTAACTTGTCTATTTTTTCTTCCAGCTCTACGATCTTCTCGTCAGTCCTCAAGGTGCGTGCGTTGTATGTTGCCAGGTCGAGTCGTCTTAAGTGGTAACCGAGCCTCCACCGGGGATTCTTAGCACACCCTGCCCCGACGTTACCATAGTCGCCACCGTAGCCAGGAATAGCGGGGCCGCCGGGGACTGGGAGCCATCTTTTCGTTACTCTCATTACTGGGGGGTATTTTCCATAGTTGCCACGCTTGGCGAGCGGATTGGTAACCGCAGTTTTTTTATTACAATTTTCTGTTATCAGGAAGATGCTGCTGTCCATCTCCTGCCTGTTTCCCTTTGTCGCTTTTTACGACACCCACGGGAAGATATGGGGTAGTGGATATTTTAACCGCCACTACACGGCACGACACGGAGTTTTGCTCGCAATCACGAAAATTAGAATGAACAAGCTAGTTGAAGTCAAATTCTATTCACAGAACAGATGAGTCCTAAAATCAGTTGATGGAAGGTTTTAAGTGTGGAGATGCCCTATAGGAGAGCTACACTCAGTGCAATATAATTGGAAAAGAGACTTACGGTGTAGGGTCAGTTACGGCATGGGGGCACATACGGAACCCCGCGTCATTGAGAATGAGTTATTAACAGCAGCACGGCAGAAATTTTAGAAGAAATTGTAGTGTCATTTGACCCTTTTATAGGGGATGGATTTGTTTTTATGCATGATAATGCACGCCCCCATACTGCGGCCGTTGTTGTCAAATGCCTTCGAGACGTTGAAATCAATTATATGAGTTGGTCAGTACTCTCGCTCAATTTAAACGTCATAGAGCATGTATGGGATAAGCTTTGAAGAAAATTTAACCCTTTCGCTGTCCCGTGCACTACATATAGGTTACTGCTATTGTCTTACTATTGTGTCTGAAAACCGGACAGTAAAAGTGGTAAGAAATGAAATCTTGTCCCCGCTAATTTTAGAGATCTTAAAAACGAATTTCAGGAAGGATGGCGTTCTCTCGAAATTTTATTGACAAATTGATTAGAAGAATGCCAAGGAGACTGGAAGAAGTTCGACGAGCTAGTCACACTAAGCACTGAAAGCCCACATTGAAGCCTTTCCAAAGCATTTTGAAGAAAAAAGCCACAAAAATGTTTCTAATCTGTATTTTTTTCTTAATTTGGTTAATGTTGGTCATTTGAGCCGTGTGCCTCCCCCACATTTTTTAAATGTGGGAGAGCGGAGCAAAAGTAAAAAAAAACTCTGTATCTGGTATTTGATATAAATATTGTGAGCCTTTTCCAAGTGAAAAGGGATTAATTAGTAATCAGTTGACTATTGTGAACCTGATACATGGAATAGGGACAATTTATTGTTTTATCGTTTTTTGAGCTCGATCTTCGTGAAAAGGGTTCTTTAGCTTATAAGACGCTACCAATAGCTTTCTGCTATTCTAGTGCATATTCATTCTCTCAAGAGACACCTAAAATAACTCATTTACTAAACAAACACAACATAAATAAGGGTCTTAACTAAAACGATCACGCCATAAATTTATTTAACGGCCTATATTTAAACTTTTAGAAAGACTACTATATGGTTAATATACTAGTCACGTAAATTTGATATATTTATATATCTTATAAATATAGATTCTAAAAAAAAACAAAAATTATAAGTATTGAGAGGGGTTGGGAGGAATGTTACAATAGCATTCCTACATAATTGTCTTATAGGCCAGCAATTATATGCCATACTTCTCACGATGTGCAGGCAGGTTAGCAAATGGAACTATTTATTTCTTTGAGTTGTACCATATTAGTCCTCAGGAGAAATAACGCATCTGCATTTTGATTCTTAGTCGATGTTAAATGCAGATGTCTACGGGCCTCAGCATCCACTTACCATCAGGTCGACAGTGTGCTCATTTGTGACTTTTTTTACTATAAAAACGCCTTTAAACTTATCTAGGTAGACTTCTGGACAGAAAAAGCGTTCTAAACCGCATTGGATTTTTTTATTTGGATTGGATTAACTTAATATTTATGAAATTGGTTGTATATGTAAAAGAGGTTCTGTTCGCACTTACGAGTATTACATTCGCATATAAAAGGTTAGAACTCGCTTTTCACACAGAATATCGTTACAGCCGCAGTCTACAGCTAGACTTACGTTTTTCGAAGAATACCTCAAGATTTATCCAGATAAACTGCACTGGGTAAGCGGGCTGGTAGAGTTGGTTGATACCCAGGCATCGACAATGCTGTTTTTCTGTACCAGACTGAGAAATTAAGATAATTGTACTTTTTGATTCATCTTGGATAGATTTTACAATAGTCGATCACCGGAAGCTCCTTCGTAAATTAGTAAAGTTTACCAAGGTCATGTTAATTTCGAAAAAATATTAAAAATACATTTGAAAAGTAGTAAATATTACATAAGAGCATGATTTTACAATTATGTTAACGGTCGAGTTACAGTAACGTTTCCAGTGCCTAGAAGATTGCAATACAGTGGACGATATGAATGACAAGCTCGTGGAAACTGTCCATGCGGTCGGTGCTAAGTTTTGCAAGAACTGCCGCAGAAAACACCAAAACTTTTCGATCACACTCTTAATCTCATGCCTGTTAGACGGGAAATGAAGCTACAATCTTAAGTAGATATGAAAGCAAACTGGCAACTGAATAGATAGCTCTACAAATGCATGCGACGGGACTTACGTAACTTTAATACTATTTGTATTGAAGAAACGATCGAGCGGAACCGAAGTCTCTGCCAGAGATCTGTCTGTCAGATAGAGCCAACTGTCAAAGCTGAAAACCGCATGTGGCAGAATCGTTTCCGGGACATCTCACATTTTGAGTGAGATTGAGAGGTTCTATGGGCAGCTGTACACGTCATCGTTGGAGCCACACGCAAGTGTGAGTAACGATCCAAGAGCGAGTCTTATCCGACACTATACTGAAGATATCATGGACGTCAGTCTGAGCGAGATTAGAATGGTTATCCAGTACCTAATAAACGACAAGTCTCCGGGCGAGGAATTACAGCGGAGCTTTTGAAAGCGGGTAGAAAAGCGATACTTGAAGTCCTTCAGAAACTCTTTAATTCCGTCCTCCACGGTGGCACTATCCCGGAGGCTTGGAGCAGAAGTGCGATGGTTGTTCTTAAAGAAATTCCACATACTAATAATAAGAAAAATTATTATTAATAAAAAATAATATCACTACTCCATATTGCCTGTGGGTGTCGTAAGAGGCTACAGAGGAAAATTGAAACATGTAATGGGCAGCAGCATCACAGCATAAACACTCAAAATAATAAAAAATGCGGGTGACAACCCGCTCACCAAGCGTATCAACTACTGCAAAATCCCCCCTATGAGGCAATCGATGGGGGAGGTCTATGTTCAACAGTGGACATTTATAGGCTGTAATGAATGGATGGACATACACATATAAGCTCTCGTACCTGTCACCCAGAAGACTATTGACTTCCATTTGGCACTGTCTTTGTGGATCAGCAATACGGCTTGAAGGAACCAAAATAAAATGGAGGATCGTTGCATGTGAGCTATAGGATGGTGATCGATTAGACTACTAGACTGTATTATTTTTTGCGTTAAATTAATTTTATTCGTTGGATAACACGAAAGGGATGAGCTGCTGTGGATTAGGAACAACAAATAAAACAGGTAAAGAGAAGTATAGATGAACACTGTATCCTTAGAAGATCGACGTGTCTCCTATCTCGTGACGTCTAGATAACACGCTGAGCTATAATAATACTAAATTTGGTCACAATAAAACAGTTCTAATTTCTTTTCAATAAAGACCACCAAATAAACTTCCACTGATTAGATAATTGTAAGACAACATTACGCGGGATTTATGTGCAATTTTTCGCCATCTTTCTCCTACCGCACCGATGTTTCAGTTTCTCGCTCAAACTTGCATAACAGGCACGTGCGGAAATTGAAAGATAGGGGAATCATTGTGTCCGCTAACTCAACTAATAAGATAGATCTACTTAAAAATACGAAATGCAAAGGTGTGCGTTGGCGCAACCAATCTTGAAACCAACTTTAACTACTTTCACATACATATGTATATCGACTCATACAACATGATCATCAGTTAAATGCTTTCTTATTTTAGCCCGTTACGAATGTATCGTCAATTTGGAATACTTTGCCGACACTGTCATTCATTTCTGCAGCATAATTATCTTTTTCTATTTGGTTATTTAACTTTGAAACTTACTTGCTTTTAAATAAATACTAATGTTAAAAATCTACTTTCAGTAATAATAAAATTTAGTATTACTGAAACTAGATTGTTAGAATTAGTATGTAGTTTTAGTAAAATTTAATTATAGCACAATTTAAACGACCTTCCACAAGAAAGACACTAACCGTTAATATTTCAATCGTAGCGTAATTTGGAATTCCACTCCATGCAGATGTCACGGCTAGGAGCCAACGTCTTAATTTAAGTCAAGTGATGTACACCTACGGCTATTATGCTTAAACCACGTTATAAAGTATATGCACCTTGTCCGAATTTTTACTAAAGTAAATTTTAATAGTTTTCTATTTTTAAGTTTACTTAGTGGTTTTTAAACCGGAGGCGTCTGTTCCTTTTTTCATTAGAGGTTCATATAAAATTGGTGTCATTTATAAGTAAGCAATAACATTTTTTATAGAATATGGCTGACAAACGAGCCCTCATTCCACCTGATGGAAATTGGATACTGTACTATATATACATCTAGATTTATCCTCAATTAAGAATTAAAATGCAGATAAGTTATCACACAATAGTATCTCCCATCGGAGAGGTCTTAAAATGAACATGGAAAAAATAAAAATCACGTTTAATATCCATGTTACACTTATGCCGGTAACAACTACCGGCCAACGGAGTGACGACCTGGTACTGATTTATACACTTAAAAAAACCCAATGTAGCAGCATTAAACTTCGTAAAGGACCGGTCTTAGTGATAGCACTGTTTTTCAGTCTAGCCCATCCATTCATCCATTCAAGTTGACACACATGTTGAGGTTGTCAACAGCTGCTGCTGTGCTCATCACCTGTTTCAATTTCCCTCTGTCATCCCTAACGTCACCCACGGGATGATTAGGATAACGATAGCAGTGGACTGCTCCAAACAGATGATGATGATGATATAGATTGACATTAATAAGTTATTAGAAAAGTTATATAATTATTTCAGTACTAACTGTTCCCCGCGACTTCGCCTATGTGGATTTTTTTTGCGCGGAACCCTAAAATAAAAGAAGCCTAGTTTACTCCACCTAACATCAGCTATCTGCCAGTGAAAGTCTCATCCAAATCGGTTCACAAGTTTTTGCGTAAAGCGTGTTCACGCCAAAATAGCGCGCAGATGACAGATTTTATTCAGACTTACTTACCGTTTATCGTTATATTTTAGCCAATTTACATAATATTTTTATAAATTATAATTTGTGTTATTTTGAAGTATGAGCTATATTGTTGTAAATTTTCATTAAAATCCATTCAGTTGTTTTTGCGTGAAAGATTAACAAACATTCATGCATCCTCACAAACTTTCACATGTATATATGTCACACGGCTTAGTGACCAAAGTAGTAGTGATTCAAATTTCAGCTTTATTTGCACATATTATGCTTATTGCACTGAACTTAATAAACACGATAACCTTGTAGTGGTGGTATAAGAATATCATATCGTCCCAAGGTTGTCGTAAAAGGCGAGAGGGAAACTGAAACAGGATATGTATAACCGATTCTTTCTGATGACAATGAAAAATTATAATTACTATTGTTATGGCCAGCAGCTGCTTATCCAACAGTAGAGTCTCCCGGCCCCATAGAGGAATAACCTGCAAGCAGATGTTGGTCGGGCCTCCTACAGGCTAAAGGTGGAAAGTCTCTAATTACAATAAACAATCAAGGGGGAGCGTTCTATTCTATTAATCCGAGCTTACTTACCTCTATCCAAGGCGACTGGTCCCTCAGGATTCGGTCAGGTCGCATGTGGTTGTATAGTGCTAGGAAAGTAAGGGTCAGTGATGTGTATCTGGGTGTGGCTGGTAGTGTTATTGACCTTATTAGACCGTTACCCTCTGCAGCAGTTCGGACTTCAGCACCGCTCCCATTGCGCGGCTCCGTCCACAGTCACTTTCTTCGTTTTCTACGATGACAGTCCATTAACCTGCCGTACGATTAACTACCTTACAGAAGCCACTAACTCTCGTTTGTTATAACGCTTAACACGCGACACCGGATCAAAGGTCACTACCGTTTCGCGTAGCAACAGTTATTTCTAGAATATAAAATACCGCACTAGTAGCTAATACAGTCGAATCCACTTATATACGGATTCAGCGTTAACCAAAATTAAGTCCCGGGAGACGGTCTCTGCAAGGAAGGCGCGTTACGTTCCTAGACCGTATGTTTACTAGACCTGCGTAAAACTAGTACGCGTTCCCTACAAAAATGGACAGCGTGCCGCCTATCGCAGCGCTGAATTTGGACTCTTATTTTTTCTCGCGCGCGTTCTCGACACCCACCGCTCAACACGCTCGGCCGAACTTCATCCCGTATCGCGCCGAGCCGAGTGCCATCTAGCGTCGATTCTTGACATTAGCGCTTTGGCGCGAACAACTATGGTTGCCAACGACACATCTTCTGGTCAGGTTTATACCTCAAAATTTGAAAACAAGATTTAACAACCAGTGTGTATTGCTAATGATGAATTATGGATCTAGCTCAGGGTTTCTCTGCGTGATAGACTTAGAAATGAGGATAAAGAATAGGATATTAACTTTTATTTTGATGACATTTACATTTTATTATCAAACAGTTGAGATGAAATACTAGCTAGATAATATTTACAAAAATAGCTCCGTAATGCAATACCTATTAACTATAAGTTAACAATAACTAATTACATCTAATGGATGCATTTTGGGGCATTTTCACTTCATCCAGTACGCCATATGATATATTACATTCGAGTGGCCCTAGTATTTTACTCGAAAACGTTTCTTCGCGATAGGTTGTCTGGTTTTCGAAAATAATATGTGGTCAGCCCATTGCCATTTCAGTAAACTGATTCCATGGGATTTGACCTCAGAGTGAGAGTAACTGAGGAAGGCCAAAATCATCGTTACTGATTTTATTATACAAAAGAACATAGCTTTTTTCATTACTTGTTGAATGTCAGTCTCAACATATTGATCGCCAGCAGTTATAGGACTATCTGATAAGAGGTGAGTACTGTAAAATCCCAAATTTCAAATAAAAAATCTTTCTAAAATTTTATATCAAAGTTACGCAAAAAATGTACTTACTAATGCATTTGAAGAATGATTAACACTTGAAATATTTGTCATAATCTCGTTGCCCACGTCAAACAGTTTGCAATATCAGTGGTTATTGGAGTATGAAATTGCACATGTAGTAAAGTGGTCACACGGTCAACTATGATTGGATAAGTTTAATTCATTTTAAGATTAATGGGCGAGAGCACTAACATCGTTATCAAAAGAGAAAAGAGAGAAAAGCTGTATGTATGAAGTTAAAATTTTCTAATGAATTTATTGACTGAACTTATATGATTGGACGCACGAACAGTGAAAAAATGTATAGTTGAGTGAATAATCGAAGATTGAGGTTTTTGGTTCGAAAAAACGGGTATATGTGCGCATAATTTCAAAAGAACGGATTACAGGTTCCGTGTATAGTGCTACAGTGAAACACGTAGGAGGCTTTGTTTTGGTCTGAAGCTATTTTGAAGGGGGTGTAACTGACGATTTAGTCAAAATAATAGGAATTCTCAAGAAAGAGGAAAATAACAATAAAACAATACTAAAAGGCAATGAGATATAGTCAGGTTGTCGATTAATCGATAGAAACTTCATATTCAAACATTACAGTGACCTAAAACACGCAACCAAACTGTGCAAAGACTATTTCAAAGACTTAGAACCAAAAAGAGTACTGAAGGCTATGACTTGATCATCACAATCCTCTGATCTCAATCCCATTGAGTTATTATGGGACAAATTAGGCAGAGAGGTGAGAAAACAGTGTCCAACATCCACCACATATCTCTGGGATATATTGCAGAAAGCGTGGCGTGCAATAGACCCTGGTTATTTGGCAAAATTTGTCGACCGGATGCCTAAACTTTAAAAGAGGTGGTACAAAAATATTGAGATTTCCCGTAAACGAACAGGAAGACGAGATGCTTTAGCAATGAAATTGGCTTTTGATAATAATGAAGTTGAGTCAGTTTTATTATTCCAAAATTTTAAAAAACTTACTAGGCCACCGACGATCGTGAAGAGACAATAATTTGTAATATGCCAGGGATTCGTTATATGAAGAATTCGAGCGATTATTACTATATTTCAATATCTTTGGAAATCTTCGTTGTACTTTTTTTGATACGATCTTACGTAATAAGGGCTCCATATAACATAGCCAAAATCCAATACAGATCTGAGAAAACTAAAATATATGATTTAAATGTTATATTACACACATATATACATATGTATACACTATGTACTTGAAAGTTTTAAGTGATTCTATTTATAAATCCTAAACTGCGGAATGCTTTTTGGATGGTAGCGTCGATATGTTCATTAAACGAAACCTTATTATCCATAATAATACACAGGTCGCGAATGGTTTGCACACGATTAAAAGAGTTGTTCTTAATAGTACAATTATATGACATTGGTGATGATTTGCGAGTATATGTATGTCATTACATAAAATTTGTCAGCATTTAAAAACACATGATTATCGCAGCAATATTTACTATTACTAAAAGCAATATGGCAGGTTTGAAAGATGACCTTATCACAAAAATTGATAGGGGTGTGCTTCGATGGTTTGGGCACGTTGAGCGAATGAGTGAAGAAAATATATAGCGCGAAAGTTAATATTAAAAGGTGTCGAGGTAGACCGAGACTAAATTTCGAAGACCATGTGAGCAAATTGCTCAAAGAGGGGAGTGTCAAGAGTACTCAGATACCTAGACGTGCATGTATGAAGAAGATAATGAATCTTTTTTTTTATTTGTATAAACGTTACCTCCACACTAGGAATTTCTCCTGTATCGTGGAGGCAGTTTACAAACACAAATTGCACAAGGACAAACATCCAGACCCGGAACAATTATTTGTAGGCCATACAAATACTTTTTCCGTGCGGGATTCGAACCCGCGGCCCCCAGCGCAGCAACTCATTGCTAAGTCACTGCGCCACGGAGCCGTCAACTGAAAGAAGCGAAAGAGGTATGTAAGGATCGTGACACTTGGCGATCTGTTCTCTCTGGATACCCCGTTAGGGATTGTGGGTGAAGATAAGTAAAGTAAAGTAAAGTAATATTTACTAAAACTATGTAAATCATTTTGTTATATCATACATTAAGTAGTTAGCATTATTTAAAGCATCACCGAGTTATAATAAAATAATTTTAATTAGAATTATTTTAAAATAATATTTGAATAATAAATATTCTGTTTCTTACCTTTAGATACAAACACAGCTTCTTATTGTTTTTTTATAGATTAAGGGTGACAAATGAGCATACTGTCTACCTGATAGTAAGTGGATGCTATGACCCAAAGATACCTACATCTATCTTCTATCCAATGTTTTTGGTCAACCCTTAGGATAAACATGGAATGCCTTGTCATTTGTAAAAAGGCTCTCCGGTTTTTTTTACATACAGTACACTAAAAACAGCAATATTCTGTGAGAACGTCTCTTAATGTATTCAATTTACACGTTTTAAAGTTATGTATTTTACTAAAACAGTTGATGGTATAACATTTAAACTATTTGTGCTTCTTATTATAATATAATATACCTAATGATTAATCTTACCTGTTTTTATCAATTAAACGTTTTGCTCGTAGAAATAAAATACCAGACCGCAAACTCTCTCTCGTTTTATAAACTACATATCATTTATATACTCGGATAAGGAAAATAATAAAGGGCATTCTTCCTGTAATGCGTTTTTGAGATCTTTCAAATTAGCGAGGGCAGGATTTCTTTTCTTAATTTGTCTTTAAAGCTTACCCTATACATGTTCTATATGGTATAATTCGGGTGAGCACGCTGGCCAGCCAATAGTATTGATTTCAACTTCTCAAAACTACGGTCACAGTATGGTGGCGTGGCCCCTTGATAGTGCGTAAGCACAAACATCGACCGAAGTCGCGAATGTCAATGCGTGTAAACGTCATACAGAATACGATCAAATCCAGCCACAGTGAATGTACGTAATACGGGTTAGGCAACAATAGGCACACTGGCCATAAAAAGCCCTACGTGAGCGCCACCACCTGCCAGACCGCCGTTCTTGCAGACGTGATGTAAGTGTAAGGCATCACCACCAATTGCATGGTTAGCACGGCCAATTGGCCGCAGAGCGTGTCATGAGTCTACCGCTCACCTCAAGGAAATGGGGTACCATGTTGCGCGGCTTTCGGCCGCAGCCTTGAGAGCCTCCTCAGATTCTCCATTCGGCAGCCCCGTAATGAAGGGACCTGATTTGGGCAAAGCTACTTAGGTTGTGAGTCAAACCAAGACGCAGAGAGCGCCATTGAGAATAGCGACCCGCCAAACAACCATCGCAGAGACGCAATGCTGCAGAATGCAACAAGCATCAATACGACTATCGTCGGACTTACACCATTCCAAGGTCTCCCATACAGTCCCAGCAGACATCACCACCCGCATACCTCCATCGACCAGAACCACAAGACGCGTCGAATCAGGTGCAGCACACCCGCAGTTCCATCACAAGACACAATACTGCAAGTAGCAGTAAGCATCAATAGAATAGAATAGAATGGAATATTTTTTATTCAATATACATTACATGTGTAATTCTTATTGAAAGTCATTATTTACTTTACCACTGGTTCGAAAAAAAAAACCCCTTTGTCCTGGGAAGAACCAGCAAGAATCCCAGCGGGACTTATTTTTAAATAAATTTTGCAATATAAATGATTACGAACTATTTACAAAATTTATTTTAGAAACTGCTTGGAAGCGACCACCTCATTTCCAGGAGTTATTATCAACCATGTATTTATTAATACTATAATAAGCCTTTTGGTTTGGTCATGTAGAAAGAATGAACGAGGAAAGAGTGACAAAGCAAATTTATGTTGCAGAAGTGAACAGCAGGGTCGGGAAGGGGCGCCCTAGACGAAGTTTTATCGACCAAATCGGCGATACATTAAAAATGGGCCAGATTAGGAGTACTTTTAACCGACGAGCGTGTATGCGTAGATATATGGATGTAAAGGAAGCGAGAGAAGTGTGTCAGGATCGCGCCAAATGGAAGTCCGTAGTCTCTGCCTACCCCTATGGGTGACGGGCGTGGGTGTTTATGTATGTAATAAGCCATTTTATAGAGTTTCAGCTTAATAAAACATTTAAACTTGGTAATAGAGAGAACCTGTACACTTTCCGGGACCTTGTTGTAATAGCGTATACATTGCCCCAAGAATGAATTACTAACTCTGTGGAGTCGAGAAACTGGCATCACTAGCTTGTTTTTGTTCCTAGTGTTTACAGAATGTATATCACTTTTTTTAACTAAAACTATATTTGTTTTTGTGAACATACATTAAATTTTCGTAAATATACTGAGAGGCCAACGTTAATATATTCATTTCTTTAAATTTATCTCTAAGAGACTCTCTCGGTTTTAGATTGTAAATAGCTCTAATGGCCCTCTTCTGTAAAACAAAAATAGTTTCTGAATCAGCCGCATTTCCCCATAGCAAAATCCCATAAGACATTATGCTATGGAAATAACCAAAATAAACTAATCTAGCTGTCTCGACACTAGTGAGACCTCTAATCTTTTTTACAGCATAGGCTGCAGAACTTAGTCTGCTTGCTAATTTGGATATATGGGGATAATGCAACTATCATACGGATGGCGCCCCCTCACAACACACCCACATGATCCCTATCGACTTTGGTAACAAAATTAATAATGTTGATAACTAAAAATACCACCAACGTATCATAGTAGCACATAAAACTCCACGTATCATAGCGCTATTGCACTAAGACATGAAGTTGAGTATGCTTGCTGCACTTAAAAGTACTACCAAACACACTCACACCCTAATCCGAAAGATAGCCGACGTATCATAACGCTATGCGCTAAGACGCCGCCCACAAATGGTAGGGGTGTGCGATGTCCACGGGCAAGTCGTATTGC
This sequence comes from Parnassius glacialis, assembly GCA_033319125.1. Lineage (NCBI taxonomy): Eukaryota > Metazoa > Arthropoda > Insecta > Lepidoptera > Papilionidae > Parnassius > Parnassius glacialis. Next base: position 46,367,580 of record JAVANC010000006.1, on the reverse strand, counting down.
TACAACAAACCCGCTTACCACCGACACTAAGATGATATGTCTAAGACACATCGGTTAGCGAGTCCAAGTTTACCTCGGTCTCGGAGGCTGCGAAGTAACCTACACGCCACTATAATAATCCTTTTTAAGTCCCATTTCTTTCAATATAATGCTTTTACATATTTGAGACCTTCCATATATTTGCTTTATTTCATAGATCATACTATTGTGTGTCTTATTCATATGGGATTTCAAGTCATAACTCTGCTATCATAATGCTTATGCATCATAGAGACCTTCTATATTAATGCTTTGGTTCGTTAGACCTTACTATAATAAGTCCCTAATATAGGACTAGTCATTGTGCAACCTTAGTACTAGCAATCGATCAGCCGACCACCCCATATATATATGTACAACCTTGGGTATGTGTCTCCGGCAACGCCCTAATGTAAGGGAACATTACAAGAACACTTTCATCAACTTAGAAAAATTTTGATCAATTTTTTCTATTATATTACAAATGTTATTTATCTTTATTATTGCATTATAATCGACTTATTATTATTTCTTTTGACTTCGTATTTAAATGATTTAATACATTTTGAATATTTTAAGCAGTTTTAATAAATTTAGAGATTTTTAGAGACAATTTATGCGTTTACTAATACTATAATACTCAATTTTCCAAATGAATATATTTGAACTTTATGCTTATGATTTGCATTTTAATTGTTTAAAATATAATTTCTAAGACATTTTCAAATGTCTTTATAATGAATTTAATTATTATTTATTAATAATAATTATGAGGCGTCACAATATCATGCCGCTGTTAGTGACTTATTTTGAATGACGTGGAGTTTCGTACGCGCCCCTATACAAAAACCTCCCCCTAACAAAACTGGCCTACACCTCTTTTGCAATAATTTTGCACCGAGCGTATCTCTCTAACGGGCATCTTGACACTTTATTTGTTCCATCATCTGATTTCAGACAAAATCTGGACTCATTTGTGAATATAACTTGATGCCAAACTTCTTCATTCCAGTTTTCGTGATAGCGAGTTTTATATATTAACACGACCTACTCGATGGCATGTGGAAAGAAGAGGGCCTTTGGCTTATACTTAACGCTTAAAAATTTATACTTAAATACTATGATAGAACGCAATATTACGCAATAATTACATAAAAACAAATATTTTTTAACAGCATTTATTAATCTTTATCTCCAGCACGCACGATGGAACAACAGAAGACTAAATCTTTTTTTTATATAAAAAAATAAAATAAAAATGGAATAGTACAACTTGAAATAGAGAGAAACAGACGAAGAAATCATTTTATTCGCCGAATTGTTAAGATATTTTGACTAGGTTAGTTAAAGGAGGGCTATGACCTGAGAATGCTTTTCGCATCACGTCACATAGAATTTTTACAAAATCGTGCCCAAATATAGTTTAATACGCCAGACAGCATTAATTTTGACAAAATACTAGAAGAGTGATATCTCATTAAAAATAAATTTTATTTTACATGTAGCAACATGGTCGATAACTATAAATATCTACAAGTTTTTACATCATCATCATTATTACAACCCTTGACAAGTCCACTACTGAACATAGGCCTCCCCCAAGGGATGCCATAAAGCACAGTCCTGGGCCACTTGCATCCATCGACTTCCTACATATCTTACAATGTTGTCACTCCATCTAGTAGGGGGTCACCATACACTTCTCTTACCGATACGCATTTGCAACTCGAGCACCTTTTTTTCCATCGGTTGTTGGTTCCTCGAGCTGTGTTGCTAGCCAATTGCCACTTCAGCTTACTAATCCGTTGGCCTATGTCGATTACTCTAGTTCTATTACAGATACTCAATTCTAAGCTTATCATGCTGAGTAACCCCGAGCATAGCCCTATCCATAGCTCGCTGGGAGATCTTAAGCTTCCTCACGGCCAGCTATTAAGGACCACGACTCAGATACATATGTCATCACTGATAACGCGTACTGGTTGCATGACCTTGTTTTTTAATTTCGAGATATACCTGATAAGAAAATGTTTCGTAATCTCCCGAACGTTGCCCAGATGTATTGAAGAAGTCAATTGATCTATCGGTGGAAGTTGGACTTATCTAGTCGAACTACTGTCCTATGTAAATACTTTCGTCAACAACTTCGAGCGTGGTGCTTCCACCAATTAACGTCATAGTTTACCTTTATTTTGTCTATGTTCATTTTAAGTTTTGTCTATTCATTAGGAGACATTATTGAGGTCATTAATCATAGTGCTAAGGTTCTCCAGCGATTCCGCCCTAACTATAACTTCCGTACATCAAACGTGAGTGATTACTCGCCATTGATATTAATACCGTATCCTGACCAGTCCAGTAGTTTGAAAACATCTTTCAATGCAGCAGTGAAGAGTTTCGGGTGTACAACATCACCCTATCTCACACATCTCTGCAGTTGGATAGGTTTCGTACACTGCATCAATACTGATATGGCTTGTAGTCCATATACGCAAGACAAACTGGTAGATTGTACTCTCTGGTCTTATTTATAATTTGCCGAAGTCTATGTATGTGGTCTGTGGTACTAACCCCTTATGGGAAACCGGCTTGTTTGGGAGGCTGGGAATCATCGAGTCGGCACGTAGACGCGGATTAGAACAGAAATTGGTCTGTAGTTCTTCAATGAAGCGTTTGTTCTTGAAGAAAGGCGACACTTTCTTGAAGAACAACACCACCGCACTTCTGCTCCAAGCCTCCGGAATAGTGTCACCATGGTGAACAGAGTTCAAGAGCTTCTGAAGGACTTCAAACACTGTTTTTCATTTGCTTTCAGGAGCTATTTTGTAATTCCATCCTCACTCTGGAGTCTTGCCGTTTTCAAAAGCTGGAAAGCCATTCTAATCTCATATAAACTGATGTCCGGGAAATTATTGGAATGGAGTCGGATAATACGTTCTTTTGGATCGTTTATCGACGTGGGTGTTGTTCTAATGGTGATGTTTACAGCTGCCCATAAAACCTCTCAATCTCTCTCATAATCACAGATGTCCCTGAAATAATATGATGTGCTTATGTGAGTGTGAGTGTGTGCGTTATGGAAAAAGTGAAATTTCCTAAACGTGATGCATGATCCTATTAAAGATAAAAAATATTATGAAAAAAAAATAATGTTATGGTAGACCTTATTTCATGAATAATCAAATTAAATACAATAAAATCAATAATTATAATTATTATAAGCGTACGTGAAGTAATCATCAAAATAAATTACGCCTAGTATTATCGCATAAAGTTTTGTTTAATTAAAAGGCACTTAGTATTTGATAACATGGAATAATATATCAGTAAGAAAAAATGGTGTAATCCATTAGCATAGATAGATCGACCAATATAATATGATCCTTTTCTATTACAATTTATATTCATAATCTCAGTGAGTTATTTTCAGAAAAAATTTGCAGTAGTGCATTGACCCGAGAGAATGTAAGCCGTGCGAGAATCATTCTGAGATAAAATCAGCCTTTGCGGTTTGGATTTAAAAGCCGAAATAAAATTTTTATCATCACAGATTAACACAAATGCGAGGAAATATACGGTGAGTAAAGGCAAGTCAAGAATTGTTAGAACTATAACATCTAGAATACTGACCGACGTTAAGTTAGATGGATTTATGGTGTGAGTGTCGAGTATGCCATAAAGCGGTTGAAAATAGTATATTATGGAGATAATCGCAAAACGAAATATTATTTATATATACACTAGCTGGCCAGGTAGACGTTGTTCTACCCTTTCTGACGACCTTTCCTGTAAAAATCCTTAAATTCGCTATAAAAAAATTTGCGGGTCATTTACTGGGATAAAAACTATCCTATCTCTCAAGTTGGACCAAAATGCACACAGTGCGCAAAATTTAATTGAAATCAGTTCAGTAGTTTAGGAGTCCATCGCGGACAAACAACGTGGTACGTAATTTTTATATATAAAGACTAGATGTATCGCCGTATAGTAGCGGCTGAGAATCTTTTGCGAATACTTTTTTGCACTGATCCATGCAACACACATGGAGCAGTGGAAAAAGCAAGTCCCATGGGTATTGAATGAGGTAACAGAGAGAAGTGAAGCAGGACGACAACACAAAATGTTAAAAAACTGCAGTTGCACTTGCATGATAGATTAGTTGCAAAAAAAAAGTTTTAAAGTTCAGGCGTAGTTGAGGATCACCTTCAATTTGCCGATGATGTAGTTAACATAGAATTTTTTGATATAAAACTGCTGTGTTTGGTATAGTGAGAGTAGAGAACCAGAGACACTTTTTACTGAAAAAGAGGCATTCCACTTAAGTCCTTATGGGTGATAACGCATCTGCATTTTGATTAGTAAACGAGGATAGATGTAGATGTCTATGGGCACATCAACCACTTACCATCATGGATGTGTGCTCGTTTATTACCATATCCTCTAAAATAAAGTTATAAAGGAATTTACGCCCACATAATGATTAGTGGCTACTGCAGTCCCTGCACACCGGCAGCCAACTTCAAACAAAGAATAATACAGATTTGTTGACACCTTTGAGGACTAAAACGGACATCCCCGCAGCTGGTAATTAACTGCTCATTTTAACCTTCAGAACAGAAATTAATAAACCTAGCAAGCTAACAGCATAGCAAAGTGGTGAAACAATCAGCTTTGTAGCGGTTTCTAACGGTTGCCGTTGAGCAATCAGTTTCAAAATAGGAGGTTCAGATGCCTGGGTGATCAGTAATCGATTCAGATTCGATCAGTATTCTATCTAGAGATATTACGGATAGTACAAAATTCAGTTTAAGATGATAATTGTTATTTTTTTCTTCAAAAATCATCAATTTTAAACAAAGATATATTATAATGGATCTATATTTAATAAGTATATCTATATTTATTATATAAATGGCGTGTGTTGATATAGACGTGTTATTGTAACTCGGAGCGATTTTAATCTAATTGATGTGTAAAAACTGTTTAGATCATTCTTTGAGTTATACCACCGTGTTTAGTGCATTAAAGTTGGTGAATCTGTGCAAAAGTTATAGCTAATTATTGTGTCAACAAGTGAATATAACCAAAAATTGTTTAAAAATATTCTGTTGGTAAAACTATTCACTGCATGGAGAACAAAAGATTGGCTTTGGACTCACTAGACGTGATAAGCTTGTAGTAAGGAGTGCTTGACCATATTTAGAACCATTCTTAAAATTCAAGCGCATCATCGTTGACGGCGTGGTGTAGCGGTGCAAGCGTATTACTCATAGAGTGAAGTTCGGAAGATCGATCCCGACCAAACGAACTTTTTCCCCTTTATTTTTTTTTTTTTTTTTTTTTTTTTTCAGTATCAGACTTTTTAAAATATTATTCCGTTTGCTGATATATTTTTTCTAAAAAATGTCTTCTACCACAAAGAAGTGCTCTGGCTGTAAAAACAATTTGCCAAAAAGGGAACATATGGTATGTGTCACGTGTAATCTCGGGTACGATTTATTCTGTGCTAATATAACACCTAAATGCTTCTACCTTATGGATCAAGAGCGGAAAAATAATTGGAGATGTCAGGAATGCTCTAGTAAACAACCCAAATCCGATAATACAAATACACCTGTGCGCATAACATATCGTCCCATGGTATCTGGTGATGATACCAATGTTGAAGAGGAGAGTAATATCACTGTACGGACAAAAAAACAGCGCTCTAAATCCGATACCAACGATTCCTACATTAAAGAAGATTCGTTACGTTCAATAATAAAGCAGGAGATAACTGACACCATCAAGCAATTGGTTTCTGAACACCTAGCAAATATCGCGGCAAATATCGCGTCCCAGGTGACTGGCTTCCCACGAATCTCTAGCATCTTTAGTAAACAATATGACGAACTTATGCAAACTGTGAAGGAAAGAAACGAAGTAATACAGAGTTTAATTCAGAAAATGACAATCTATCGTCGCAGGTAAGGAGTTTGACAGAGAGGATAGAGCAAATAGAGCAAAACATGCGTGCTCCTAACGTCGAAATCAATGGAATCCCAGAGCATAAATCGGAAAATCTTCTAAAAAACTATAGAGCAGCTGGGATTTTGCGATCGAAAACCCTCTCGGTGACAATGATGTTTTGCACGTATCCGTATTGCGAAGCTCAACAAGGAGAGCGACCGACCCCGCTCCGTAATTGTCAAACTACGTAGTCAACGCCGTCGCGATGAGTTGTTAGCAGCAGTAACAAAGTTTAATAAAAAGAATCCTGATAACAAATTAAACTCTGAGCATTTGGGAATTGGTGGACGTCGAGTGCCTGTATATGTTAGCGAACATTTAACACCGAAAAATAAGCACCTACATGCGGCGGCTCGAAAAAAAGCAAAAGAGACCGGCGCCAAATTTGTTTGGGTGCGGGACGGTAGGATCCTTTGTTCGGAAACATGAAAGAGTCATGCCATCTATATTAAACATGAAGAAAGCTTGAAATTAAATTGTCTAGTGTTAGAATCTCAATGTTACGATAGATTATCCTTCAAAATGTCTGTAACAATTTACTATCAAAACGTACGAGGTTTGAGGACTAAAACGGAGGATGTTCTTAAAAATATACTTATGAATAATTATAGCTTAATTGTATTTACTGAAACATGGTTGAATAGTAATATAATGAACAGTGAATTTATAGATAAACGTTACGTTGTATATAGAAAGGATAGATCATGCTCAAGGAGTTCAAAGAAAGACGGAGGAGGTGTGATGGTTGCAGTGTCTAAAAATGTTCCTTCTTCTCGACAATCAAATTGGGAAAGTAATGCAGAAGATTTATGGGTATCTATTGATGTTAAAACTAACGACACACTCCAAAAAATTTCTATCTGTGCCGTTTACTTACCTCCTCCTGTTTCTTCTGAAACTTTATCTAGCTTTTTTAGAAAACTCTACTGATATCAATAGATATATCAGATAAAGTCATAATATTGGGCGACTTTAACTTAGGTTTTATTGATTGGTCCCGTAAGTCGGATAGTGACCCATGTATTGCAACAAATTATGGTTCGAAACTAGGACTCTCTCTTATTGACTTTATGGCTGTCAATAATTTATCCGCAAATGAACGATGTCTCTAATGTTGATGGTAGAATACTAGATCTAGTTCTATCCAATGTTGATTGTTTAAATGTTACTAAATCTATAAGTATGCTTAGCAAAGTAGATCAAAAACATCCTCCAATTTTGATATCGATCCCAAAACTTACTTCCGAGTACCTCAAGCCGATAATAAGCCATCGTTACAACCTACTTTAGAGCAGGACTATGGCAATATTGTACCTTACTTGAAGAGCATTAACTGGCAAGTGGAGCTAGAAAAATGTCAAAATGTTAACGAAATGGACTAATATATTTTACCACTTTTTAAATATAGCCGTAAACATCCTATATTCCTAAAACAAGACCTAAACTAACTAAATTTCCTTCGTGGTTTAGCAATTCCCTAATTAAAATAATTTCCGAGAAAAGCAAAAAAAGATTAAAATATTTGAAATATAAGAACCCTCGTGATAAACTAGAATACGAGCTTCTTCGCGAACGTGCTCATAATGTAAGTAGTCAATGCCTTTTTAATTTTAAAAAAAGAATTGAAAGCGATATTTCTAAAATCAAAAAGCTTTTGGCGTTTTGTGAAGGACAGGCGCAATGGTGTATCCAATATCCCAGCTATAATGTATCAAGCTGATCAGTCGCAAAACACCGGACCTAGATATTGCCCAAATGTTTGCAAATAAATTTTCATCTGTTTTAGTAATTGTGGCTGCAAACGACGGCGGTGACGTATCTATGTTCAATAATTCATGTTTAAATTCTGTAAAATTAACTGAAAGAGACATTATAGGTGCAGTCAAAAAGCTTGACATTTTCAAGGGAGCTGGCCCAGATGAGATTCCCCCTGTGTTTGTCAAACGTTGTATCTCGGCCTTAGCGTTACCACTGGCTATTATTTTCAATCAATCTTTGCGTGATGGAGTATTTCCTGATATTTGGAAAAATTCAAAGATCGTTCCGGTATTTAAAAAAGGCGTCATTAATGACGTTAGTAACTACAGACCGATTTCAATTATTTCATGTATTTCCTAAATTGTTTGAATCCTTGATATGTCCAATTATTACGCGTCACTTAAGCACATGTATATCAGACCATCAACATGGGTTTAGGAAGGGCCATCGATTGAAACTAACCTTGTATCATTTATGTCGTATCTCTGTAAAGAAATTGACAAAGGACAGGAAGTTGATGCTATATATATGGATTTTTCTAGTGCACTTCGATAAGTCTGTCACTCGCACTTAATAAACAAGCTAAAAAGATATGGGGTATGTGGATCTTTGCTAGAATGGTTCCAGTCTTATTTAGCAAAAAGACTCCAGTTAGTGGTAGTGAATGGTTACAAATCAGAAAGTTATATAGCGTTCTCAGGCGTCCCGCAAGGATCGCATCTGGGTCCAGTCCTTTTTGCTGCCTTTATCATGATATAACTTTTGAAATACGCAACTCTGAATTCTGTCTTTTTGCTGACGATTTAAAAATATATAAAACAGTAAAATCTATTGTAGACGTGCAACTCATCCAAAGTGATTTAAGCAGAATTAGTACATGGTGTCAATTAAATGGTATGATACTTAATACTAAAAAAATCATATCATATTAAATTCTCAAGAAAGTCTATACCTTTCATGTCCTCCTATAAGATGAACTCTGATACCTTGGAGCAGGTTAAAGAAGTTCGAGATTTAGGCGTAATAGTGGATAGCAAATTAAATTTTAAGTCTCACATTGACGCTACCGTCCAAAAGCTGGAAGAATGCTTGGCTTCCTAAAACGAAACGCTAAAGGTTTTATGTCAGCCAAAACCAAAATAATTTTATATAAACGCCTTGGTTCGAAGTCACCTAGAGTTTGCATCGGTGGTTTGGGGTCCTCAGTTTATCACTTATTCCCAACGCATTGAAAGCATACAGCGTTCATTTACTAGACATCTTGCGTTCCATTCTTCTGCATTTCCCACCGTAAACACCTATAACGTTCGTCTCAAACATTTCGCAATGATGTCACTTAATAACCGTCGTGTATTGTTGAAATATATTGTTTTTAAAAAAAATAATTTCTGGTGCCGTAGATTGTAATAACCTACTTCAGTGCATTAATCTTAACATCCCATGCAACTATCCCACGCCATCCTATCACTAAAATCTTTTACATCCCTGCCAGTAGAACAAACCTCTTAAAAAATTCGCCTATATCAAAAATTTGCGCCCGAATACAACCGGGTATGTGTATTTGTTGACATTGACATTTTTCATGACTCATGCATTAGTTTGAGAAAGAAGTTATCTGTGTACCTGCTCTCTAAGCAGGTTTCTTAAAATTTCTTAAAATTTTGTAAAATTATTTTGATAATCTGTGTACTATTTTTGTGCTTTTTTTTTTGTTTGCTAATATTCGCATTTATAATAACATGTCTTAGATTTTTAAGAGAATGTTGTACACGTCTTTATTGGCGTACATACCAGGCCTTTGTTTTATGTAAGATTTGCATATAAATGTATTGTGTGTTATGCTGTTGATGTGTCATAATAAATAAATAAATAAATAAATAAATTAAATTGCTGAAAACTGAATTTGAAAATTCAAAACCGTTCTCGAGATAAATCGTGGGACAGACGGACAGACGAACGGACGGACGGACGGGACAGACGGACAGACGGACAGATCGGACAGACGGACAGACATCGTGAAATCAATAAACCTAGCAAGCTAACAGCATAGCAAAGTGGCGAAGCAATCAGCTTTGTAGCGGTTTCTATCGGTTGCCGTTGAGCAATCAGTTTCTAAATAGGAGGTTCAGATACCTGGGTGATCAGTAATCGATTGCTGAAAACAAGAATTGAAAATTCGAAACCGTTCTCGGAAATAATCGTGGAAAGACGGACAGACGGACAGACTGACAGACGGACAGACGGACAGACGGACAGACGGACAGACGGACAGACGGACAGACGGACAGACGGAGAGACGGACAGACGGACAGACGGACAGACATCGTGAAATCAATAAGTGTCTTCGCAAGCTTCGCCACTTAAAAAGAGGAGGCTTACGGTTCAGCAATGAACCTTATGAGAAGCTGTGATGATGATGATGATGATTATTGTGATCATTGATCAGAAAATGAATTAGCATGTAAGATTTATATTTATTAGAGCAAAAGTATTATATTAAAATTAATGTATGAAAGTATAGACTAATATAAAATAATAGACTAACATATCAGTGTTACTACCCATGCGGTTTAAGAATGAGATCGAAAATGTCGTCGCCTCTTTTCACCTCCCACTCATACACTGTCGCTGTCTATACTCACACCCGCCGGTAAACAGTATAAAAAATACATTGCAATAAATTTTTTTCATACGTCCTATAAATATAGAAAAACGGTTTTTTTAGGTTATGGCATTTTGTTATCATTGGTTTCAATGACAAGAATTTTAAAAATGGTTACTCATATCTCAATGGCATTAAATTTACCTATACAAAAATATTAACAAACAAAATTAGCAATAATTAAGAAGAGAACTCTCAGAACGCGTCGTAGCTCACAAGTGGACTAACTAATATTATTGCTAATTTTGTTTGTTAATATTTTTGTATAGGTAAATTTAATGCCATTGAGATATGAATAACCATTTTTAAAATTTTCGTTTTTCTGTCCGTCTGTCTGTCCGAGCTATTCTTCGAAATGGCTGAACCGATTGTAATAAAACTTCACGAACAAATAGAGAGTATTACCAGGAATGATCTACATTTTATCAGGAAAATTTGGAGATTATATTAAAGAAGAAATATTTATAAGATGTAATAAATTGTATTTAATGATTATTTTAAGTTTAAATAAAGCTACATTAATATATCCCACCCAGGTGAAGCCAGAGTGGGTCGCTTGTTATAAATATTATTTTAAAATTTATGTATCTACTTGAGTATGCAATTCTTTACAAATACTATCCCTTAAAAATTGAATCTCTAATTAATCGAATAATATAACGATATACCGTTATTAGCGGGTTTTCGCTTATGATACTGAGCAGTTTGACAGAACGGACTCAATGAGACGCTATTTCTAATCCCATTCTTTATCCGTACAGACTGTATGTTCTAGTAGGTAGGGCCCTTTTAGTATGGATATAGGTTGTATGGCATTCTTACTTTGTCCTGAGGAGTGTCAATACACCTATTGCCTTCTGTATTTGAGGTTCTAGGTTTCCAAAGGTTGCATTATACAGTATATTATATATATTATATGTAATATATATATATATATATATATATATATATATATTGTAGTGTTATGCTACTTACTTATCATTTTACATTAATTTAAATCCATTTTTCCATTCTGTTTCGATTTTCTGCATTCACTTCAAAACTGGATATTTTACATCACCTTTATTTCCATAGGATCCTGTAACGATTTTAAACCATAAGAACACAATCACAAATCATTTCTACTTCGTATTTTCACATTATCAGCACTTTTAAATTGGTGTCAATGAAGTCTACCTTTTTTCGATCTTTTAGTTAGTTTTCCTTAACTCTACAATTTCGGGCTTTGTGTGGGTAGTTGCGCTACCTTTTTTCCTATATCAATAATATCTCCTTTTCCACTTAAATCTTGCCGTTTTCTTATTACAAGCCTAAAACTAAAATTTGACATGTTTTGTTATTGTTGTTTATTTGGTCTCCATGGAAATTATATTCAAATTTGCTACCGGTCTGTTGTTTCTATTTCGATAATTCCACATAAATACTCTTTCCTCTTGACCATTTACAAAAAATTTGCGTTTAATTTAAATAATTTTTCCGTTCTCTCTAGAAAGATATAAAAGCCGAACAATCGGTGAAGAAATTCAGTCTTGCTTTAGTTCTCGAATTGGAAGCATCTTCTAAAGGCCTTATCCCGGGGCCGCTCTGCCCCGGGATCCTGCAAGCCTCTGTCCTACCTGAAGCCACTGGACTCTACGAACCTCTGCTCTATCTGAAGTCGCTGGACTCTACAAACCGTTGCTCTGCCTGAAGTCGCCGGGTTCCTACAAGTCTCTGTTCTACCTGGAGTCGCCGGAACCTGCAAACCTCGGTTCCGCCTGAAGTCACCGGAACCTGCAAACCTCTGTCCCGCCTGCAGTCACCGGATCCTGCAGGCTTCTGTGATGTCTGAAGCCGCCGAGGATCCTGCAAGCCCCTGTCTGGCCTGAAATCGCCGGATCCCGCAATTACCACATTCACCGGAGGTCGCCGCCTAGAGACGCCCACGCCTTCTCACCTACGCCGTGCGTGCTCGTTCCAGGTGCCGAGAGCACACCTTGGATCTTCCGACTCAGCTTCGGCACTAATCTCTTTTTTTATTACTTTTTTTAAAATAATCTGTAAATCGCATCATCCATCCTCATATTCATACTCCATTTTTGTTATATAAAATTGTAAATATTTTTGAATCTTAAATATATTATTTGTTTTGTTGTATTTTTGTTGTTTTGTTGCTCTTAGGTTAAGTTCTTTCTCTTTTAATTGTCGCTTCACGACAGTTTGGCGCCCAACGTAAAAGTCCTCTTTCTCTCTTAATTCTTCACCTTTACTGCGCCTTGTCTAGTCCCTTTTGATTTAATTGCTTTCCCTTTCGTTCTTAACTTATTATTCATCATTCATTTACACATCCTTTTCATATCTTCAAAATTCTAAAACAAAACTTCTTCTAGTTTTTCAACTTATCTGGATTGTATTTAGGCCTACATATAACACTTCATTTACATTCATCACTCTAAGTTACATTCATCACTATAATATTTTTTATTCTAGATAACTTAGAGGTACGATTTTTAATAATATTTTTATTTCTTAAACTTAACTTTACACGTAATTATAACAATGAAAAGGGTTATTAAGTACGAATTCCTTAACAAGGCCGAACTTGAATACGAAGTGAAGATTAGATGTGAGGAACCAGCTAATACTGTTTTGCTTCTAAAAAAACAAGTTTTTCGTTTAGTTGCGAATTCTCACCCTGAAGATATTCTGACTTCTCCAATTCCGATCGAGGATGACTTGTCTCAAATTGATTCTACATTGACCTATCTGGACTGTAAAATTAAAAAATTTTTACAAGGAGAAACCAAATATTTACGACTAATAGAAACTTTTATTAACCATGTTTTTTACAGATTAGAGCGAATAGATACTGACTTATATCCAGACTTTAAAGCTAATTTCGAGACATTGAAGATGAAATATGACGCTATGGCTAAACAATTCGAATCCTTGACTCCACCTTCAACTGAAAATGACGTTCCATCACTTGACCCTCCTGTTGACCCGACTGTTACGGTTGACCCGACTGTCACGGAACTCCCTCTTGTTTCTCAAACTTCTATTCAGGTCCATACCCCGTATCCTCCACCACCACCTCAATCTTTTTCTCCAACCAACGTCTTCAAAGATCTGAAAAGACACACCTTCAATGGTAAAAGCTGTCCAAGATCCTTTCTTCAAAAACTGGAAGAATACTGTATAGCTCGTGGCTTGTCCAAAGACTTGTTGATTTCACAAGCGTTTGAAATTTTCACTGACAATGCTCTTCATTGGTTCAGATTTAAATATAATCAGAATTCAAACTTAACGTGGAACGAACTTTCTTCATTATTAATCAAAGACTTTGGTGGTTTTGATTATGATCACAAACTTTTAGAAGCGATTAGGAATCGAACTCAAGGTTGAGATGAACCTATTGTCATCTATATTTCCATCATGTCTGGAATGTTTTCTCGTCTTTCGAAGAAACTTTCTGAAACAGAACAATTGGAGATTATTTTGAGGGTCTTCGTAGCTCTAAAAGACATTGACTCTATCGACTCTCTTTTGGCTACTTGCCAAAACTATGAAAAATTCCTAGACAGAGACAAACAATTTAAAGAACCAAATGTACAACAAAGTCCTCTTATTTCTGAATTCAACTACAAGCATTCCACTTCAAGTTCAGTTGACTCTCCAAATTCTTCCAATAACTCACGACCTTCTCCTCCCCTCATGAATAAATTCACTTCATCCTACAAATACCCTTCTAGGCAAGTTAATAGTCTCTCTCAAACTAAAGCTCCTCAAGAAAGCTCCTTTTGTGTTCGCTGTCATAAACAAGTTCATTCTTTGAACACCTGTACTCAACCACGATTCGTGATTTGTTTCAAATGTGGTCTTAAGGGTTTTAAAACTGCAGATTGCCCTACTTGTTCTCCCAAACCTAATACTAGTTCAAAAAACTAACTACTGACTTGAAAAGTAACTTAAACTTTGATAACGACGATTGGACTAATTGGATTAAAACAATTCAAAACTTCTTTTCTTGTTACAAAATCTCTTCTACACTCTACTCCAAGGAACAAGATCTTAATCGTCCATTCGTTAATGTCAAAATTTATAACTTAACTTTATCTGGCTAACTAGATTCTGGCAGTTCAGTAACTATTCTAGGTAATAATTCTCATTTGGAAATTCTTAAACTGGGCTGCAAACTTTTCAAGTCAGATCTTATTACTGTCTCTACTGCTAATAATCAAAAAGTTAATTCCTTGGGTTATTTTGACTTACCTATTTATTTCAATAATCAAACTCATTTAATTAGAGCTTACGTTTTCCCCGAAATATTTCCTTCGCTAATATTAGGTATTGACTTTTGGAGAAAATTTAATCTTTTACCTAGTGTTTTATCTTCTGTTAACTTTACAGAATCTAAATGTTCTGCTATCGAAACTAAAGATACTAAAGTTTTACCTTATGAGCATTTAACTCCTAGTCAAAAGAACATCGCTAATGACATCATCCAACGCTTTAAGACAATTTCTTTTGAAGAAAAAGGTATCCTGGGATGCACACACTTAATCACCCACAAGATTGACACTGGTGATTCTCTTCCAATCAAACAAAGATGTTACAGACTGTCTCCTGAAAAACAAAAAGCGTTAATTAATGAAGTTGACAAGATGCTGCGATGGAACGTCATTGAACAATGCGAAAGTCCTTGGTTATCTCCAGTTCTCATCACTCCGAAGAAGAATGGTGAATGGCGTTTCTGTGTTGACAGCAGGAAGCTTAACTCAATTACACGTCGTGATGCTTATAAGTTACCACTAATAAGC
The DNA here is from genome assembly GCA_033319125.1 of Parnassius glacialis. Lineage (NCBI taxonomy): Eukaryota > Metazoa > Arthropoda > Insecta > Lepidoptera > Papilionidae > Parnassius > Parnassius glacialis. The sequence goes on along the minus strand of JAVANC010000006.1, from coordinate 46,352,334 downwards.
GAAATTTTGGACAACCTGAAGAATGCCAAATACTTATCAAGCATTGACATTGCGAAAGCATTTTGGGAAATTCCCTTGAATCATGCGGATAAAGATAAAACTGCCTTTTATGTACCTGGAAGAGGTATGTTTAGATTTAAAGTAATGCCTTTTGGCCTTACCAACTCACCTGCAACTCTACAAAGATTAATGGATATGCTGTTTACTCCTGAATTTGAGAACAAGGTATTTTGCTATCTGGACGACATTGTTATTATTAGTGAGACTTTTGATGAACACATATCGCTTCTCATGAAAGTTCATGAAAAACTATCATATGCCAATCTAACTATTAACTTTGAGAAGAGTCAATTCTTCAAGAAAGAACTGAAATACCTTGGTTTTCTTGTGGACGAGTATGGTCTACGTGCAGATCCAGATAAAATAAAAGCTATTTTAGAATATCCTGTAACTACTTGCAGAAAAGAAGTACGAAGATTCATAGGCACATGCAGCTGGTTCAGAAGATTCATTCCAAACTTTAGCACTATTGCCTCTCCACTCAACCAACTAACCTGTTCCAGGAAGAACGCTCCTAAATTTTTATGGAATTCACAAGCTGCAGCTGCTTTCCAAAAACTTAAAGAAGCTTTGGTAACTGCTCCTGTCCTTGCTTGCCCTAACTTCGAACTACCCTTCTCTGTACATTGTGATGCATCAAATTATGGCATAGGAGCAATGCTTACTCAACAACAAGATGATAAAGAAGTCGTGATTGCTTACATGAGTAAAGCACTAAATAAAAATCAACAGAACTACTCAACTACTGAAAGAGAAACATTGGCTGTAATAACTGCATTAGAACATTGGCGATGTTACCTAGACAATGGTAAAGAATTTACAATATATACTGATCATGCTGCACTTAAATGGTTTCAGAATTTATCAAACCCATCAGGAAGACTTGCTCGCTGGACTTTACGCTTATCATGCTTTAACTTTGTCATAAAACATAAAAAAGGAAAGGATAACGTTGTTCCAGATTTATTATCAAGACATAAAAATCAAGAACGTCCTGATACACGAGAAACTTCACCTCAAGGCGTACATCCCATTACGATTGAAGAACCACCTGATCGTAGACTTGAACACTACAACAAATTTTTTCTCGGATGTTCCAACAATCCAGACGCATATCCCAACTACACTATCAGGGATAACAATCTTTACCGCTGTATCCATTCTCCCGATCGTCTAAACGATGGCTTTATTTGGAAAGAAGTTCCACTACCTCAAGATAGACAGGCACTTATTGAAGCTAACCATGGTTCCCCTTCAGAACTCCATCTTGGTATCTTCAAAACATTCAAGAAAATATCATTAAAATACTATTGGCCTGGTATGTTTAAGGACATTGCTGAATTAATCTCGACTTGTGAAACCTGCTTAACCTACAAACACCCTAATCATTCTCCCTATGGTCTTATGGGTAAATCCAAACTTTGCTCCAGACCTTTTCAAACTATATCCTTAGATCTTATGGGTCCATTGCCAATGACTCGAAGACGAAATCAGTATATTCTAGTAATTAACTGCAATTTTACTAAATATACTATGATTTTTCCCTTAAACGTGCTACTTCAGCTAATATTATTAATGTTTTGGAAAATTCAGTTTTTCTAATTCATGGCATTCCTAGCGCCGATGGTATGCATGCATGGGATGGATAGCATGCATGGGCATGGTATTCCGAGCGCTGGCTTGATACAGGCATTGAAGTCTCTATATAGGGACTCTAGTGCTTGTGTCAGGATCAACGGGGCCTACTCGGACTGGTTTGGCATCCATAAAGGTGTCAGACAGGGCTGTGTGGCTTCCCCGTGGCTGTTCAACCTATTTATGGACAGTTGTTTGGAAAATTTGAAGAATGCGGGTTAAGAATGGGTGAGTTAACCGTCAAATGCCTCTTGTACGCCGATGATCAAGTCATACTTGCGTCGTCGGCAGCCGAGTTGCAAATGATGGTTACATTAATGAACAGGACATTAAAAGAAAAGGGAATGAAAGTGAACGCAAGTAAGACGAAGTTATGGTTTTTGAAAGAGAAGAAAGTAAAACGATATGTGAAATAAGAATAGAAGGGGAGTTGGTAGAGCAAGTAGATGAGTTTGTGTATTTGGGATGTGTGTTTAGCAGGGATGGTAGATATGATCAGGATATAGAACGACGAGTGAATGCAGGAAATAGATTGAATGGGACTCTACACTCTATTGTGAAAAGTCAGAATGTGTCCAAAAAGGCACGTTTGGCAATTCACAATGCTGTGTTAGTGCCTACTTTAATGTATGGTAGTGAAAGTTGGGTATGGCAGAAGAAGCACGAGAGTAGAATAAATGCTGTAGAAATGCGGTCATTACGTAGTATGCTAGGGCTGAATCTGAATGACAGGGTGAGAAATAGTGTGATAAGAGAAATGTGTGGTTTGCAAGATGATGTTGTGACTAGGATTAAGAAAGGAATGCTTCGGTGGTTTGGTCATGTAGAAAGAATGAATGAGGAAAGAGTGACAAAGCAAATTTATGTTGCAGAGGTGAATGGCAGAGTCGGGAAGGGTCGCCCTAGGCGAAAGTTTATCGACCAAATAGGCGATATATTGAAAATGGGCCAAATTAAGAGTACCTTTAACCGACGAGCGTGTATGCGTAGGTATATGGATGTGGAGGAAGCGAGAGAGGTGTGTCAGGATCGTGCCAAATGGAATTCCATAGTCTCTGCCTACCCCTCTGGGTGACAGGCGTGAGTGTTTATGTTATGTTTATGGCATTCCTCAAACTATTATAATGGACAACGCTGTTCAATTTCAGTCGCGAGAATTCCACTCATTTTTAAATTCTTATAATGTTCCTTGTATTTTTCACACAGCTTTATATTGTCCTCAGGTTAATCCTACGGAGAAGTTTAATAGTACAATTATTACAGCTCTAGCATCTCTAGTAGGAGACGATCATAGATCCTGGGACAACCATCTTGCTAAGATTCAGTACGCAATGAACAGCGCTACAAATGTAGCTACTGGTTTTACTCCATATTTTTTAGTCTTTGGTAGGGAAACAATACCTTGTGGTTCCTTCTATACTCCAACTCAGAACCTCGAGGAATTGGTATTTATGCCTCGTGATATTTACGCGTCTAATGCTGGTCTCCTCTCATCTATATTTCACAAAGTTCAAACTAAACTTCACATAGTTCACGCTAAAAATAGCGCTCGCTATGATCTTCGTCGGTCTTTTAAAGAATTTAATGTGGGAGATACTGTTTGGCGTAAAAACCATGTTTTAAGCAATGCCGGCGCATACTTTAATGCTAAACTTGCCCCTAAGTTCATCAAGTGCAAGGTGATAGCTAAACTGTCACCACTAGTTTATGTGCTTGAAGACCCTAATGGAGTTAGAGGCAAGTGGCACATCAAAGATGTAAAATCATAAATTTTCTTAACTTTTATTAACCGTTAATTTGTATATATGTATAAATATCACCATCATTCTCACCTTATTATTTTATTTCTTTTAATTTGTTTGTTTGTTTGATGATCCAGTGTTCTTCAACACATCTTGCTTTAGGACCTCAAACTTTCGTTGGTTAATCGTCACTTTTTATTTTTATTTCAGACACATCTCGTTGGTGATGTTGCTGATCTCTGGCTTTGAGCCCTACCGCTCTGGCCGTTCTTAATCTTTACTTAAGTCATAGCGACTAAAGCTTACTTGAGGTATTTCTTTATCTTTACCTTCACTTGGGAGCGGCTCACTACTCCCTTAATTTTCTTTACCTTTATCTTCACCTGGGAGCAGCTGACTACTCCCTTAATTTTTATCTTCACTTAGGAGCGGATGACAACTCCCTAAATAAGCCTGAATGTCCTTTCGAAAAACACACATTTAGAGTGGTGTCTCTTCGACTAATTTATTTTTTTTCCCACGCAGGAGCGGATGACTACTCCTTAAATAAGCCTTAATGTCATTTTGAAAACACACTTTTAGAGTGGTAGTCATTGAATGTGAACTCCACCCTTACCTGAATGCAGATGATGAATGTAAGAGATAGTATATCTGATTTTGACTGGTGATGTCTGTTTCTGCAAAGCTGTGTTTTTATGGTTTATTTTAGAATGTATATATCAAAATTTTTGCTGAGTCAAAAATTTTCCAGGGTCGGGGGGAAAATGTAGTGTTATGGTACTTACTTATCATTTTACATTAATTTAAATCCATTTTTCCATTCTGTTTCGATTTTCTGCATTCACTTCAAAACTGGATATTTTACATCACCTTTATTTCCATAGGATCCTGTAACGATTGTAAACCATAAGAACACAATCACAAATCATTTCTACTTCGTATTTTCACATTATCAGCACTTTTAAATTGGTGTCAATGAAGTCTACCTTTTTTCGATCTTTTAGTTAGTTTTCCTTAACTCTACAATTTCGGGCTTTGTGTGGGTAGTTGCGCTACCTTTTTTCCTATATCAATAATATCTCCTTTTCCACTTAAATCTTGCCGTTTTCTTATTACAAGCCTAAAACTAAAATTTGACATGTTTTGTTATTGTTGTTTATTTGGTCTCCATGGAAATTATATTCAAATTTGCTACCGGTCTGTTGTTTCTATTTCGATAATTCCACATAAATACTCTTTCCTCTTGACCATTTACAAAAAATTTGCGTTTAATTTAAATAATTTTTCCGTTCTCTCTAGAAAGATATAAAAGCCGAACAATCGGTGAAGAAATTCAGTCTTGCTTCAGTTCTCGAATTGGAAGCATCTTCTAAAGGCCTTATCCCGGGGCCGCTCTGCCCCGGGATCCTGCAAGCCTCTGTCCTACCTGAAGCCACTGGACTCTACGAACCTCTGCTCTATCTGAAGTCGCTGGACTCTACAAACCGTTGCTCTGCCTGAAGTCGCCGGGTTCCTACAAGTCTCTGTTCTACCTGGAGTCGCCGGAACCTGCAAACCTCGGTTCCGCCTGAAGTCACCGGAACCTGCAAACCTCTGTCCCGCCTGCAGTCACCGGATCCTGCAGGCTTCTGTGATGTCTGAAGCCGCCGAGGATCCTGCAAGCCCCTGTCTGGCCTGAAATCGCCGGATCCCGCAATTACCACATTCACCGGAGGTCGCCGCCTAGAGACGCCCACGCCTTCTCACCTACGCCGTGCGTGCTCGTTCCAGGCGCCGAGAGCACACCTTGGATATTCCGACTCAGCTTCGGCACTAATCTCTTTTTTTATTACTTTTTTTAAAATAATCTGTAAATCGCATCATCCATCCTCATATTCATACTCCATTTTTGTTATATAAAATTGTAAATATTTTTGAATCTTAAATATATTATTTGTTTTGTTGTATTTTTGTTGTTTTGTTGCTCTTAGGTTAAGTTCTTTCTCTTTTAATTGTCGCTTCACGACAATATATATATATATATATATATATATATATATATATATATATATATATATATATATATATATATATATATATATATATATATATATATATATATATATTAGGTCCTCACATATGAAGTTGGCGTTTTGTACGGGAGGAATATAAAGTAATTTTTTTTTAAATATATTTAATTAATCAAAGTATGCACCGTTGTTATCTATGCAATTTTGCCATCTCATGGGTAGTTCATTGACCCCTTTACTAAAAAAAACCATGAGGGCGAGAATCAATTTACTATTTGAAGGCGGTTTGGACTGCCTTATCGCAGTTGAATTTTTTCCTTGTAAGAAGTTGTCCAAATTCCAGAAAAAATGGTAATCTGATGGAGCAAGGTCCGAGGAGTACGGTGGATGTTGCAGACATTCCAATTGCAGCTCATCTAACATCTTAGTTGTTTGTTGTGTAGTGTGTGGTCTTGCGTTGTTGTGAAGCAGCAGTAGTCTAGGGCGAGTGAACAATCTCGGTTGTTTAGCAGCTAGTTCTTCCTTCATGGATGGCAGTTGCTGACAAAAGATATCTGCCGTAATCGTTTGGCCAGATTTTAGAAAACTGTAGTGAACGACACCGGCGCTAGTCCACCAAACACTCACAAGTAACTTTTTCTAAGTCAATTTTCGTTTAGGACAGGATTTGACTGGGTCTACAGGGTTCAACCTTTGCTACGAGCGCTTCCGATTATTGTACAGTATCCACTTTTCATCACAAGTAATGATTCGATTTAAAATCCCTTCATTATTGTGTCGGTTGAGCAAAGTAACAAAGCAGTAGACGCGTGTTGGCAAGTTCGATTCACTCAACTCATGGGGTACCCATTGTTCAAGTTTTTTACTTTCCCGATTTGATTCAAGTGGATTAATACAGTTTTATTACTTACTGCAAAGCCTGTAGATATTTCTGAAGTATCTCATTTTCTACTTTGGTCTTCGGCCGTCCACGGGGTTAGTTCTGAAGGTCGAAATTTCTAGAACGAAAACGTTGAAACCAAAACCGTACCGTGCTTTCTTTTGCGACACCAGCGCCGTACACATCATTAATCCTTGGAGCTGTTTCTGCTGCACTGGTGCCACGGTAGAACTCGTACTCGTAAATATACCGATATTTCATGTTTTCCATTGTGCAGTTATAAGCGACGCCAAAGAAAAAAAAATGAGGAAATAAATGAATGACTTGTTTTCAAAATTTAAATTTATCAACTGAATGAATTTATAAAATTGAATTTGGAATTCTTAACCAAAGAGGAAATATTTCAGATCAAAGTGGTCAGTACGACAAAACGCTTATTTCATATGTAAGGACCTAATCTATATAGAAAAACAATATAATAGGCCTACACCAAAACTAAAAAGGTACGAAAATTGTGAATTTGTGGACACTTGTAATTTTTACGAAACTTACTTATATACCTTTGTAACAGTGGTTTGGAAACCGCAGCAGTAGTGAAAATTTTTCAGAAAGCAACCATAAGTTTTCTCATCGTCCTTAATGTAAACGTGAAGAGAAAAGTTTAGTTCACTCCATTAAAATAGGCGCGGGGCGGGTGAGCCACGCGCCGCATGTTTACCGATGCGCTATTGGTTCATCAGTTGAGCTTTGCTTCCCGCGTAGTACCCATGCGCAAACACACTCCCACCACTTTCTTCCAGCGTTCTTTTTACGTGACGCGTGCTATACAGTTACATATTATGGTTGTAGCATGATTGGGTCGCCTCGACCGGGGAAAGACCACGTTCTCGAAGAATACCAGCGTAAAATAGCCGCTTAATGGTGCTGTGTTTTGTATAGTGTGTTTAGGGAACTGGAGACCCTTTACACTGTAAAAGAGTCATTTTTTTAGTCTTCGTGGACAACAATTCAACTGCATTTTGATCCTCAATCGAGGACAGATGTAAGTAGATATCTATGGTCTACGGCATCCGCTTACCATCAGGTGAACTGTGTGCTTTGTCACCCATATTCTATAAAAAAATCTACATTTTATTTCCTTTAAAATATTTTACAATAGTTTCACAATTAGTTATATTTCCAACTATTTTAGTGGCCGAGTGTTCGTCTCCACTGAACTTCTATTTCATAAGTTATTGTAGTGGGTTCCTAATAATACGAGAGTCCATATTTCAAAGTTTTGAATTTGATTAGATTCTAATTTGTTTTAAAAGAATATTTTGTATATTTATATATGTATATAAATATTAATATAATATGGTCGTAATTAATGAAAATTTTATCGTCTCTTCTACTGGTGATATAAGCACCAAATCAATTTAATTGGACGCTTAATAGCATAACTCCATTTTATTTCCGTAACATCGATTTCGTTTTGGTTTTAATTAAAAAAAATGAGTCTTTAATTAATCACCAAGTGAGAAATTGATAGTACATAGCAAACTTTTTCATAATGTGTGCAAGATGACTTTATTCCCGCCAAACTTGCAATATTTCATAGATACAATTGTTTACGTAAGTACATGACGGTAAAAGAAAACACCGTGCAGAAAGTTCTGTACCTATCTGTTTTATGTTTAGTTCAGATTAATCGGCGTCTATATAAGTAATTAATTTTGACGACTTCTAAACAAAACTATATCGCAGTAAATAAAGTCATTTCATTTGAAGTAATACTTCATATTAGAGAATATGACAGAAAATGGTCGTACGATGTATATGTTTGTATAAAGGTTGATCGTTTATATCGAAAGTAGTTTTGCAGTATCTTCGCGAAACAATAAAATCCAAATGGCGACCAAGGCAATATGTGTGTCGCTACAAAATTATGGCGCCAGCTACCACAGTTTGTACATCTAAAGCTATCAATACAATATAATTAATAACCGTAAAATGAAATGCAAATAATGCCAAATTCATTTTCTATGATTATATATGTCTATGGACCATAGAACCACTTACCATCAGGTGGACTGTGTGGTCGTTTGTCATGCTTATTATATAAAAAAGAATATTATTTGTTTACATTATTTTTATAAGTAAACTAGCTGATACCAGCTCGCTTCGCTGGGTGCACGATAATAGGCGATAATACGTAGATATAAAATAACAATTTTTTATGCGACTATCTTATAATCCGTTCTTAGAAAAATGAGTAACTAGAATAAATTTCAAGTCGGTACATTAAATTTATTACACCCAGTACATTTAAGATATGAGCCAATCAATCGGCCAGTGGTATTTAGCTTTATATATATATGTGTGTGTGTGTGTGTGTGTGTGTGTGTGTGTGTGTGTAAGGTATGCTTGTTGTAATAAAACGGTAATATTTCTATTAGGAAATTATTTAACAAGGGTGTGAAAATGTACCAACTCACAAAACAACAAATATCTTGAAATAGCGCCAAGACTTTTGTAATATATCAAATTTTATTTCCCATTATAGAAGTTATGTCTGTGTCTTACATAGAATGTGGTATCGTACTTCCATTTACATTTGCTCTGTGCCATTATTGAACACGCATATTGGCTTCATGGTCATAAAAGCAACTATATAGCGTCAAAAGATACTTGTAAATGTATGCTAGATACAGTGGAGACGCATGGTATTAGGATTCTTGGTAATTATATCGTTAATAAACCAGTGTTTTCAATCTCGAGTTTTATATATAATAAGTTTCAGGGAGTGTGCTCTGTTATGTATTATGCCTTTTTTCCACTTTAATCATCGGACCAAGGGACGCTCTAGATGCATTTGCACTTAACTGTTCTAGATGCATTCACACTTCGCTGTTCGTTATGGCTTTGGCTAAGACAATAATTTAAGTGACTATCCACCAAGGCTAGTAAAAGAGCTTCTGTAATGATACAAAATTTTCACCAAACATTTATAAGAAGGGAAACTTCTTAGTAGCCAATCTTTTATTTGTACCTAAAACACAGAACAAAAGATAAGCTTATTGTTGGTGTGTTTCGTATGGTGACTGTAGAGAACCAGAGACCCTTTTTACTGGAAACGAGGCAATCCGTCTTAGTCTTCAGGGGTCACAACGCATTTACACTTTGATTCTTAATATTTCATAGATTTAGATATCTATGGACCACTGAATCTACTTACCGTGAGGTGGTCTGAGTGCCAACTTTTCACACATTCTAAAAGAAATCTATTGAGACCCAAACACATGTACAGTCTAAATTTATTACCACGTGAAAATAAATAGGATGGACTTATTAAAATAAGTATAAGCCAATGGTATGATATTATCCCAAATTGATTGTTTTTTTACTTTTCAACTTTATTTAAATTGATCTGTCCTTAAGTACTACTAATTTGAAATAAATATTTAAACTAGCGACAGGTTTAGGGTCAAGGGTACACGCAATTTTATAATCCTTATATTTAATTGCTTTATGGTTTTAATGAAAGGTTTATTTAAAAATATAAATAATATATAGCCATAGGTTTCCCATTCGTTCACCTATTACACCCCATTATTTCCTTACAGCAAACATAGCATGCTTCTTCCTCGTTCGACTGTTCTAGGTACAGCCATAATACAGCTGTAGCGTGCTTCTACCACATAATGCAATGTTTGAAGAATCAATATCATTCCTGGCAATGGCACGGTATATTTGTCATGTGACGTTAAATACAGCCTTCGTTAAAGGTTAACTGCCAATACCCACTTACCACCAGGTTGAATACTAGCTCATTTGTCACTTCAATATTATGAACATTTATGAGGGAACATCAACTTATTCTATTATTGCATGCTATGTTATTATTTATGGGCCCTTTAATAATAAAATTTTTAACTTCAAATTGAAATCATCGCCAGTATTGTTATCGTCTATCGCTATAATTTTGGATCACGTTAAATATAGTCTCAATTGATAGTCATAAGAATATTGTTAAACAAATACTTAAACTGTAAAAATTAATTTTTAACGACCGCGATCAAACCATCTCCATTGCGTATTGCACGTGCACAACTTTTATTTAAATATGTAGAAATGATTTAACGCATACTCGTCTCGCATGGGCGAGGACGGGTCATGTCAGCCACATCCTTTTTATTGGCATGGGAGGAAAACGTTTTCACACACTTTATTGTCACTAAATTACTCATGAACTCACCTCGGATCAAAAACAGATTGTTGTATTGTTAAAGTATGATCACGGACGTTCAAATAATGTGTATGAAATTGTGACAGGACATGAAAGATGGATATATTGTTACATTCCGGAGAGAAAGCTACAGTATTATGTATAGGTGTTTGAATGCGACAGCAAACCAACAAAATTTAGACTAGCAAAAATAATGGCGTTTTATCCCAGGCAGGTCCTAACTGCAAGATTCTAATTAAATGGTAAAAGAAACAGTTGATAATTAGTTGTACACAACCAGTTTTTTGCCCAGTGCATTTAAAAAATTTAAATAAAAACGACAAAAAATTCGCATGCTATTACAACATGACAATGCTTCAGATCACACCGCGAATAAGACAAAGTCATTTATGGCTTCTATGTACCGCACACAGACCTCGCACCATGCAATTCTTTATTTTTACTAAAATCAAAGATTAGATAAAAGTGTTCACATTTACAGAGACCGAAGATGCCGTGATAGCTTTCAACCAGCACATGAAAAACATATGGAACAATAATCCTTATTTTTTTAATGGTTTGAACGCATAACATAGCATTAAAAATGTAATGAGATAACTTTGAAAAGTTATAATATAAATAAATATATTAGTTTACACCTAAATTATTTTGTTTACAAGTTACGCATAAGTTTCAGCGTACCCCGAAAGGAGGAAGGGGGTTTCACGTGCAAAACCTTACCGCTTAATAGTTGTAAAGCTGTGACTGCCACGATTGTTGGCATCTACTATAAAGGAAACGAAAAAAAGATCTCCGGTGATTATTCAAATCTCCGCTTGAAGTAATAGCGTGCTTCGAGATAGCGGATAGCGTATTCGATTTAGCACTACAATATCAAACTCTCCATTATTTTGGGCCATATTAAGATAAATAGTACTTGTTTTCATTTCTGTTTGCTTGTTGAATTGAATGTTATTTAGTTCTAAATGATGTCAAATAGAGCGACATAATCGCATTTTGATTAAGCTCTTAAATAAAGATTAAAAAAAAAGATTATGACTGTAGCCTGTTTACTGACTTATAAATATAAAAAATATTTTAAAATACGACAAACATAATCTACTTTACTTTATTCTTCATCGTTTGTATAAATTGCACAACAAAAATAATATATTCCAACTTCCATCGATATGCAGACGATTTGCAACTTTATCGTCACTATGGGGCATCTCAGGCTAAATTTATGATAGACTAGCGACTTCGCCCGCGTGTTATTTGGGGTTTTAATTTTTTGCGCGGAACCCTAATTATTTTTCTAAAATAAACGTAACCTAAGTTACTCCTTGTGACATCAGCTATCTGCCAATGAAAATCCCGTCAAAATCGGTCCGGCCGTTTCGGAGATTAGCCGGAACAAACAGACAGACAGACGGACAGACAGACAGACAGACAAAAACTTTAAAAATTGTATTTTTGTTATTAGTACCGTATTTACTAACATATGCATTTAGTAAAAAGCTGTTATTTTTACATTACAAACAGACACTTCAATTTTATTTATTTGTATGAATAGATGGACTAAATGATGACTTAGATAGAATAAGTTGTTGGTCCAGATCAACAGTTGCCAATCTTAGATTACGTTGACCACTGTTTTAAGATGCTACAGAGTAGCAATTAAGCAAACTTGAGCGCAAAACCTTTGCATTCGGTACATTTCCGGAATTAAGTAGTTTGACCAACTCTTCAAGAAACAGGTCAAGTGATTTCTGACTTTAAAGGAACACTTGGATCCTTTGCCTTCTTTTTAATATACTACACAGTATAAACTGTCCTTCATGCCTCCATAATCGATTTTCCATCCTTAAACCCCTCGACGCAGCTTGTATATTTGACCTTATAATGTCCATCCACTATAGCTCATTAATTTTCCTGTTCATTCTCTGTGCACGCAACTCTGAAATTCACTTTCTCTTCCTATTTGCAAATCAAAACAGCAACTTTGTTTAAAAACGAATAAAACACTTTTATTAATCTATGTCTATTTATATATCCTTGGTATTTATTATACTTATTAAATATATCTGTATATAAGACTATTATAAATAAATACTTCACTGATACTGCTATTCTAAGTTACTTCATTTTTGATAAAAAAGTAAATCTTAATAAATCAGGTAATCTGAGGAATGTTTTAACATATGGTTAGAAGAGGGCTAAGTTAATAAAGCGATGCTCAAGTATTAATCAAGTGGGTACAAAGTAGTCTACACCAATAAGGTTGTTTATAACTCAGGAAATGTAATTTTGCACACCTCGACCCTCAGAAAGGGTTAAATGTGTTATAACCTACTGGGTGATAATATCTCAGGCAGGTTTACAGTCTATAGAAATATATTGCAATATATATCATTCATTTATTTTATAACATTATTTTATCAAAAAATTTTGTTTAGAATTTTAATTAAAAAAAACGCATACAGTTAAAAGAATCCAGTCTTACATTAATTCCTTTGGAGATAAATTTATAATCGAAAATACGTAAATTAGAATATTTAATGTACTAGGTACTTATACTCCACATAAAAACATAGAGGTTAAAATATTTTCTCTGCGCTAAATAAATGTAATGCTGCTGTGTTTCGTTTGTTATGTTAAAAAACTTAGACTACAAGGTATTCAATTTTAAACCTTAGATTTTTATTATTCTGCATAATAATGCCCAATCAAGGATAGATGTAACTGTCTATGGACAATAGCATCCACTTGCCATCAGGTAGCCTATGTGCTCGTCACCTTAATATTAAACAAAACATGGTGTTAGCATTTATAAAACAAAACATTAAAATAAAAGATATCCATGAGATGAAAAACAAATCAAATATATATATATATATATATATATATATATATATATATATATATATATATATATACTAGCTCGCCAGGCAGACGTTGTTCTGCCCTTTACAACGATCCTTCATATAAAAATCCTTAATTTCGCAATAAACAATTTTGAGGGTCATTTATCGGGATTAAAACTATCCTATCTCTCAAGTTGGACCAAAATGCAAACAGTTTGCAAAATTTCATTGAAATCAGTTCAATAGTTTAGGAGTCCATCGCGGACAAACAACGTCACACGTATTTTTTATTTATAAAGATTTTCATTTTTTTTAACGCTCCGAACTACCAGTCGGAGCATTAGCCGCTCCCCGGCTAGCACACCTTGCCCGGCTAGAGATCTCCCCTTTCATTTCAACTGCTAAAGTGGAGCGACCAACAACCTTCGGAAACTACAACTTCAAAACTTCGTCATCGTCCTCTAGTACCACATTCATTCGCTTCCTAGCAGATATTGTCTGCAGTCTTCACATCTAGCTTTACAAAGGTTCATTGCATAAGCCACCTGCATCCGTCGACTTCCTGCATGTCTTTACCAGGTCATAACTCCATCAAGTGGGGAAGTCGCCCTACACTTTGCCTACTGGTACAAGACTTCCACTCGAGAACCTTTTTTCACCATCGGCGGTCGGTTCTTCGAGTTATATAGCTGGCCCATTACCATTTTAGCTTAATAATCCGTTGGGCTATGTCGGTTGGTTCTACTGCGGATATTCTCGTTTCTAAGTGGACTGTGAAAAAGTCTTTGATTCAGTCAAAATTTGGGTGGTGCTACAGTACCTTTAGCGATGCCAAGTTGACTATCGGTATATCGAAGTGCTGAAGTGTTTGTACAGTGGGGCTACAATGGCTATCAGAGTACAGAAGCAGAATACGAAATCTATCCAATAGCAGAGAGGTGTACGACAGGGTGACGTTATATCCCCGAAACTCTTCACCACTGCATTAGAAGATGTTTTCAAGTTACTAGACTGCTAAGGTTACGATATTAAAATCAATAGCGGGTACATCACTCACCTTCGATTTGCCTAGGATATAGTTCTTAATGCAAAATCGCTGGAGAATCTAAGCACTATACTTAATGACTTCCATAGTGTCTTCTAAAGGATAGGTCCTAAGATGAACATGGATAAAACAAAGATCATGTTTAATGTCCATGTTATAGCTATGTCGGTAGTTGTTGGAAGCACTAAGCTTGGAGTTGTTGACGAGTATGTTAACCTGGGGCATATAGTCCGACTAGGTAAGTCCAACTGTGACCGAAAAGCCAATCCACGGATTCAACTTGGTTGTGCAGAGTTCGGGAAATTTCGACATGTTCTCGTCAGGTATACCTAAAAACTTGAAGACGAGATTGTACAACCAGTGCGTGTTGCTAGTGATGACTTATAAATCTGAGACGTGGTCCTTCACTGCTTGCCATATGAGACGCTCATGGTCGCTCAGCGAGCTATGGAGAGGGCTGTGCTCGAGGTTACTCTGCGTGATTAACTTAAAGGTACATTGCAGCACTGGAATAATAATGCTTCCCACTCCTTCAAGTTGCTTTGCGCTACAGTATTCGGCACGGCTCTGAGCCTTACTGCTCGCTCCTGCTTCACGGTACTCACAGATTACTTGCCTTCTTCTCTACTAACCGCTGACTCTAACGCAATTCCCTGACACTTTCACATTCGTTGACATCTAGACTGTACTATCGACCCTCGGTCTGAGCAGGGGGGCGGTGTGGTGGCGCTGTCAACGCGGCACAAGCAAAAATACATCAAAACCTAAATTGGTCGGCCAAAGTTCTGAAGGAAAAGCAGTAAATATAGAATAACTCCAAACTACCACTCGGAGCGTTGGCCGCTTCCAGTGCAGATCACCTTGCCCGTTTGGAGATCTACCCTTTTTCTTCCACTGGCCACAGTGGTGACACCGACGCAAGAGTGGCGGCGCTATCGTCGCGACACATACTTTTTGGGTGGCTATTTTGGGGTTAGCTATTGTGTCAAATGTTCCTTTAATTTCCATCATCCAATCTTCTTTATATTTCCAATTTAGCATAGTTAAATCGATATTATATTCATTACTCTATAAAGTTAAGAGTAAGATAAGAGCGAGTCTCATCCGACACTATTCCGAAGATATCCCGGACGTCAGTCTGAGCGAGATTGGAATGGCTCTCCAGCACCTTAAAAACGGCAAGGCCCTAGGCGATGATGGAATTACAGCAGAGCTTCTGAAAGCGGGTGGAAAACCGGTATTTGAAGTCCTTCAGAAGCTCTTTAGTTCTGTCTACCATGGTGGCATTACACCGGAGTCGTGGGGCAGAAGTGCAGTGGTCTTGTTCTTCAAGAAAGGTGACAACGCTCTCTTGAAGAACTACCGGCCAATTTCCCTTCTGAGCCGCGTCTACGTGCTGTTTTCGAGAGTCATTACGAATCGTCTCGCGCGCAGACTTGACGACTTCCAGCCTCCCGAACAAGCCGGTTTCCGAAAGGGCTTTAGCACCGTAGACCACATACATACCCTTCAGAAAATTGTACAGAAGTCCGAAGAGTACAATTTGCCACTATGTCTGGCGTATGTGGACTATGAGAAAGCCTTTAATTCCGTCGAAATTTGGGCGGTGCTGCAGTCCCTTCAGCGGTGCCAACTTGACTGTCGGTATATCGAAATGCTGAAGTGTTTGTACAGTAAAGCTACGATGGCTATCCGAGTACAGAACCAGAGTACGAAACCTATCCAATTGCAGAGAGGTGTAAGACAGGGTGACGTCATATCCCCGAAACTCTTCACCGCTGCATTGGAAGACGTTTTCAAGCTTCTGGACTGGAAAGGATACGGTATTATCATCAATGGTGAGTACATCACTCACCTTCGATTTGCCGACGATATAGTCCTTATGGCAGAATCGCTGGAAGACCTAAGCACTATGCTCAATGACCTCAATAGTGTCTCCCAACGGATAGGTCTTAAGATGAACATGGACAAAACAAAGATTATGTTTAATGTTTAATGTGGTCCTTCACAGCTGGCCGTATGAGATAATTCAAGGTCGCTCAGCGAGCTATGGAGAGGGCTATGCTCGGAGTTTCTCTGCGTGATAAATTTAGGAATGAAGATATCCGCAGTAGAACTAGAGTAACTGACATAGCCCAACGGATTAGTAAGCTGAAGTGGCAGTGGGCCGGCCGTATAGCTCAAAGAACCGACAACCGATGGGGAAGAAAGGTTATTTGAGTGGCAGCCTCGTACCGGTGTGAAGTGTAGGGCGACCCTCCCACGAGATGTAGTGACGACCTGGTAATACATGCAGGAATTCGATGGATTCAGGTGGCTCAGGACCGTGCTTTATGGCATTCCTTGGGGGAGGCCTATGTTCAGCAGTGGACTTGTGAAGGGCTGTAATGATGGTGATGAAGATGATGAAAATGATATTGTTTTATTGCTTCCCTAGAAGACTGCTGCTAACTCTGACGTAATTTTAGATGATCTACTTTTAACGTTGCTGTTTGGCTTTCAACGCTAACATTATGTGCCATCTGAGCAACATAGGTAATTTGTAACCAAATTCAAGAAACGAGAAGGTTTTATATTTGGCGTGTATTTTCTATAAGTATGTTCACTTATTTATCTGGATGAAGTATCTGGGATTGGTGCTCGACAGCCGATAAGAATTTGGACCCCACTTCCGGCGGCTGACGCCCAAGTTGATTGGCGCAGCAGGCGCGCTTTCAATGTTGCTTCCCAACTTTTGGGGTCCGAGCGCCGACTTTAGGCGGTTATACATTGGAATCGTGCGGTGCATGGCCCTGTATGGGTCCCCTGTGTGGGCGATGGACATGACGGCCAGCACTCTCGCCATTTTGCGCAAACTGTAGAGGGCGATGGTCGTCAGAGTCGTCCGCGGGTATCGCACGATTTCCTACGAGGCGGCTTGCGTCCTGGCCGGATCCCCGCCCTGGGACCTAGAGGCGAAAGTACTCGCGTCATTATATCGATGGCGCGAGGAAGAGCGGGCACGGGGCTCGAGTCCGGTGCAGCGGCAGATTGCGCTGTGATGAGAGGAGCTCAGTCAGGTCTTGGTAGCGGAATGGCGGCAAAGGCTTCTGCGCCCTACCACCGGCCTCGCTACCGTCGAGGCGATCCGGTCAGTACTCGACGACTGGCTCGGGAGAAGGCACGGCTCCCTGTCGTTTAGGGTAATGCAGGTGCTTTCGGGGCACGGCTGCTTCGGCAAGTACCTGTGCCGCATAAACAGGGAGCCGGACGCTCGGTGCCACCACTGCGTCAATTGCGGAGAGGACACGATGCAACACACGCTCGCCGTGTGTGTAGCATGGGAGGAGCAGTGCCATGTCCTCATAAATGTAGTAGGGGGCGATCTGTCATTGCCGGCCTTACTGCGGAGGATGGTCGGACGTGGTGGTGTCCTTCTGCGAGGACGTGATGAAACGGCGGAATGGAAGAGGGAGATCTTGACTCCCTTCCCCGGCCGCAGAAGACGCACCAGGCGCAGGAGAAGGGCGGACAACGCCCTTTTTCGGCCCCCATGAATGGGTCCAGGGGCGAGAGACTAGGGGAAGTCTCCGCCCCCCTTTTCGATGCATCCGAGGCGGAGGCGCGCAAGAGTGTCAGCGCGCGTCTCTGAGGCGATACACGGGGTAGTTGGACAGCTTACTACCCCTTGCAAGAGACGAGGCCCGGACAGACCGGACGAGCACTAGTGTGGGGCTGCGAAAGAATTTGAATTCCCGCTGCCCCGCACGCACGTGTGAAGAGACACCAGGGTGGTTTTAGCCGGTAAGAGTCCGGTACGCGCCTCCACTTTTCCCCAGGCGAAGGTAGTCCATGAGGATTTCCCCCTGTAAAAACAAAAAGGTTCCCCACCGAAGGGGTTCCCGGCTTGTCGTGGCGGGGTAGCTTAGTAGCCGCGGCTTTGTCACTTGCGGTGAACAAAGAGAAACCCACTTGGTTGGCCCGTGGTGTAGGGCGGGCCCGAGGTGGCCAGTCCGAGTGGGTTTGGCAAGCCCACTTCAGATGTATGTCGGTGGACTATGATGAAAAGAGTGCCCTACGCCCCTAATAATGTCTTCCAGACCAAATTTTGGTCACGGCGGCCAGCCTCAACCGAGACTAGCCATCAGCACAAAACAGGATTATAGTACCCAGGAGTATGCGCAAGCACAGGTGCACTCTCTATTCCCTAACTCTCATAGTCCGATGGGTCCGTAAACCGACACGACCGGAGAGAGATCAGGCGCAGGACCAACGGCTTTAAGTGCTTTCCGAGGCACGGGTGAGACACCACCAACTTGTTGACTCCGGGTAGCTACTGAGAATTTCTTGTTGGAAAAGCTCAATAACTGATTTTTTTTTGGCCCGACCCGGGATTCGGGACCTCATGATCAGAAGTCGCACTACTACAAACACTAGATCAACGAGGGAGTCTACAAACTCTCTTTCCCTACCGCTGCAGCTGAGGTGGAGTTGCGGGGGAAGAGGAATGCTGGTATGGCGAAGCGCCATTTGCCCCTCGCCCTAACCTCTGCGATTCTGACAGGGCCTCACCGTATATGCGGGGGTGGTGGGGCAGCGGAAAGAGGGAAGTGTCGGAATTGCAAGACGCCGCTCTTCCAACCCTCCGTGGCCGAAACATGGTTGGTGGCGGAGCCATAGACCATGTCAGGAAGGCTAGTGCTTCTGATTTCTCGTTTTTCCTAGCCCCATGGCCTTGATGTATCGGACATGGGGGCGTCTGTGGTGCAGCTGAATTTGGAGGCCGTGGAGGAAGGTACGCCTTGTGTCCCAAGTGCGCCTTACCTGAAAAAAGGGTTTTTTTTTAGGATAAGGGTGACAAACGAGCACACAGTCCACCTGATGGTAAGTGTTTGCTGCGGCCCATAGACATCTACATCTATCCTCGTTTGCGAATCAAAATGCAGATGGGTTGTCACCCGTGAGGACTAAGATGGAATGCCTCATTTCCAGTAAAAAGGGCCTCCGGCCACCTGCACTCACCAAGCGAAACGCAGAGGTAAACCTCTACTTCACGCTGGTATTCTGTGAGGTCGTGGTACCACCCCGGTTCGAGCCGGCCCATCCGTGCGACAGCAAATGCCGCCAATTAGCTCTACCACTGTTGAAAGAGTGGGGAGAAGTTTACTCAAAGGAGGGGCTGCCATGCGGCAGCTGGCGCTGGTGGGGCTGCGGATGTGTGCAAAAGCGTTCCCGTGGCCCTACCAATATGCGGCGAAAGTGAAACACCATGGATTTTTAGTCGGCGCAAGTCCGATATAACCCTTGCTCTCGCGAGACGGGTATGCTTAGGCCCTTATAAGAAAAAAGGATATTGTCAAGGGTTAAAATAGAGTATGAAGATTTTAATAAAGATATAATAGTTGTTAATTTGAACATGTGATATTTCTTAGACCACTCAAAACAGTAAAATAATTAAACTTCTAGAAAGTACAAACCAAATTTCAATCTAAAAAAAATACATTTTAACAACACAAGTATGCTTTTCTATCATCTATAAGGTCATTAAAATGATTTTTCTTGTTTTCTGTAAGCACAAAAGTTATTTATTTTCGTAGGTATTCTAAAATGCAGTACAATTGTTTGATGTGTTATAAATTTACTACCTGTGCTCCGCGATTTCTCTCACGTATATCACGCGAATATAACTTAATTAATTTTTCACTAAAACTGGTGGTTTTATCGCCCCCCTCCCCTCCTTTAGTGGAGGAATATTGCTTTCAGTTGCAGGTGGTTTTGTCTGGTCATTAAGTTGAATTTATTTTCAATTCATGGAAATATGATCACTCAGGCATTATGCCACTGACACGTTTCGAAATATATTTCTACTTCATTTAAGGACAATTTCCTTTACTGTGTAGGCATCACTGATTCATCAGAAATGGCGTGACGTCAGATAATCTATCCCGGTACTTAATGTCGTATTCTTCTCCAGTATCTCTAACTACCGTTCCATATCCCTAATTCCATTCCTTTCAAAAGTTTTTGAGCGTATAGTTCATTGGAAATTGAGGCTCTTTTTATCTAAGTGGAGTCTTTTCAATCCCTTCTAATCCGGTTTACGTGCTGGTCACTCTGTGGTCTGGTACGACTACTGCCTTAGTCAAGATTGCTGAGGATATTTGTCTTGGTATGGATAAATATCAAGTCACAGTGTAGATCTTACTTGACTTTAACAATATCGTTATTTTAGCTTCTCTCAACATACCTCCTGAAGTAGTTGACTGGTTTACAATCGATGCCGGTGCACCGCAATAATTTCGATTACGCTCCAACTACTTTTTCGGTACTACTTGTATGCATATGATCTCCAAGTGTATGCACATGCCAAATTGGTGGATTTACCTAAAACTATAGGCTTATTTAACAAAGATCTTGGCTTTATTGTGGATTGGAATAAGAGATATGGTCTTAAAGTAAATCCAGCAAAAACAAAAGCAATAATAAAAGGCAGTTAAAAATTGGTTACTCTTGTGAATTTTCCAATTTTACCTGGTATCGTTTTGATGGAATATCCGTGCTATATAGTGACACCGTTAAAATGTGGGTGTTACTTTTGACATTATTTTATCTTGAGCTCCACAGGTAAGTGAGGCAAGTAGAAGGCTAATTGAACCGGTCGGTTCTATCCGTAGCTAAAGCATTTTTCTACACATATACCAACCAAAATCGTGCTTGCTCATTAACTCCTTTTACCGATTCTCAATTATGCTGATACGTGTTATCTCAATTTAAATAAGGAGTTTCTTAATAAACTTGAGCGCATTCAAAACCTTTGTATACGGTTGATATTTGGACTCCGAACATAAAACCATATTTCAGAACTTCGCGAAAAACTCATGTGGCTATTATATACTGTGTTCTATTCAATCCTACTTCATTTAAAATAGCAGTTTATTAAGTAATTTATCTTTGTTTACTTGTTGATTTACTAATTTTATGTCGATTTATTTATTATTTACATAGAAGTTTCAAGAAAAGAGCCTACTCCTTTTTAAAAGGCCGGCAACGCATCTGCAATTCCCCTGGTTCCACTTGTGTTGCAGTTGTTCATGGGCGGAGGTAGTCACTTATCATCAGGTGAGCCGCATGCTCGTTTGCCCCCTCTCCTATATAAAAAAAGGTTAATGTGTTTTTAAAAGTTAAACTTACAGCCTATATAATATGTCCCACTGCTGTGCATTAGTAGGCCTTCTCTTATTTGTGAGTTGATAAATTTGACAAAGATTGTGAAGTTCGCCCACATTCATTGGGGCAGCTTGTTGGCGAACTTCACGTATCTTTAGAATATTTTTTCTTATTTCTCAGACATGCAGGTTTCCGCACAATATTTTCCTTAACCGCCGGGCACGTTGGTGCCGGTGGTTATCGAACTCGAGTTGCTCGCGTACTGCGAAATTTACAGCGAGTGCTTGGCCCCTGAGCTACCACAGGTAATGTTTTGTTACACAGTATGTAATAATTAAGGTAAACAATTACTAACACGAGTGCCTGCCTATATCTATCTTTAGTAATAAACAAAAAATTGAGCTGAAGCTGAGAGGTGAAGTCTAGTACTAGATATCCGATACTATTCCTCATGAATTTGGATATAATAGTTAAAAAATAATTTTTTAAATCGTTCTAGTAGTTCGAGAGATTAGCGTGTTTAAATAAACAAAAAACCAAAAGAAAATAAAACTCTTCCTCTTTAATTATATTATTAGTAATTTAGTATAGATGTATTTGCAAAGTGCAGAAGCAAGGTAGTTTTACTATAAAAATAATGCTGTTTTTTCACGAGTTTTTTGCTAAAGGAAAATATTGCGATGAAAAACCTACAGTCTGTGAAATCAAAATATTTCAAAGGCGTCTGAATTTACGTCAAAACGTATTGGTCTAGTGCGGTGATTTTTTTCAAGGTTCATTACCTCCTTAAATTTAAGAAAAGTCTAATAACAGCGGGCCTTATTTATAGGATAGGATGACATACGAGCACACAGTCCACCTGATGGTAAATAGTTGCTGTGGCCCAGAGACATCTACATCTATCCTCGTTTGCGAATCAAAATACAGATGCGTTGTCACCGTGAGGACTAAGATGGAATGCCTCTTTTACATTAAAAAGGCTGTCCGGTTCTCTTCACTCACCATACGAAATACAGGTAGATAACATATTCTATATATTACGAGTAATTTATACTTAGACACTATATTTTACTTTAATCTTTATTTTGAATTGAATTTTTTTATGCGTTTTGCTATATTAAAAATACATAAACATTTACATACACATAGTTTTCTCTTCAAACATCATTACTATTGAAGCAAAACTTAAGATACAACCAGCTTAGTAATCAACAGAAATAAATTGAAATTAATTATGCATTCGTCCGTTGACGTCCAACAGCGAGGAGGTTTCCGTGAATTTCTACTTGAGTTGTGAATTCCGTTGAAACTTATTGATATAATAATTACTGTACACTCAAATATTAATTACTGTGCCTCATAGGGGGTTTGTTGCAGCTCTATGTCTATCTATGGCAAATATACTTTGGCAACCGCAAATTATTATTATTTTAAGTTGTTATCAGAAAGTTGCTGCTGCCCATCTCTTTTATCATTCTCTCATTATCATCATCTCTCTTTTGCCTCTTACTACAACCACAGTATGATATGGGGTAGTGGAATCTCTCACGCTGCTTTGACAAGTAATCACTATGACCAGCATTGTAAAATGATTATACAATATAGTCCTAAGTTTTATGTTAAAAAAAAAACATTTTACATACTTCTGAATGTTTGGTTATTAAGGAGGGCTCGATTTGTTGTAGTATTTAGTCTTTTGAATAGAAAAGAGTAGAATAGTTTATATTCAATATATATTACAAAAAACACTTATAGAAATATATTTATGCTTTAACTGGTGATTCGAAAAAAAGCTATGTCCTGCCAAGATCCAGCAAGTAACTCGGCGGGACAATTTTTTAAAACATTACTTTTTAATATAATATTTTTTTATAGGATAAGGGTGACAAACGAGCACACAGTCCACCTGTTGGTAAGTGGTTGCTGAGGCCCATAGACATCTACATCTATCCTCTATTACAAATCAAAATGTAGATGCATTGTCGCCCGTGAGGACTAAGATGGAATGCCTCATTCCCAGTAAAAAGGGCCTCCGGCCACCTGAATTCACCAAGCGAAACGCAGAGGTAAACCTCTACTTCACGCTGGTTTTCTGTGAGGTCGTGGGTACCACCCCGGTTCGAGCCGGCCCATCCGTGCGACAGCAAAAGCTGCCGCGTGGCTCTTCCACTGTTAATAATTAAATTTAATTAAATTAATAATTAAAACATTTTAATAGTTTAAAAGCTTTTAATTTAAAAGTTTACATACAGGTGTACGAATCATGTGTAATCAACTTTATTCAACAGTTTTTGTTTATAAAAAAATTTAGACTTTTGATAAATATGTATGTGTAGGAAGTGTAATTGAGTATAGTACAGAGACTAATTTTGTAGTTAGGAATAATAATTGATTCGTTTACACGAATTAAATATCCAACGAGTCAAGGTTAAACCAGTAACGGCATACGACAAGCGCACCGTTTCACGTCAGAGCCAAGACTTCCTGGTATGTAGTGTATTATCTATGAAGACTGCCTTAACGGCGGCCGCTCTGTCTATTTTATACAAGCAGGACGGACGCCACCGCAGGTGCATGGCGCAGGTGTGCGGAACACGTGTTATTTACAAAAATTCTGTCTAACTGCACCGACGGCTACCGCGCCGCACGTGCAATGGTGCTGGTCCCGTCACGGCCATACTGAAATGCGTGCGTCCTCGCACGCGCTCCATCACAATTTTAGTTATCTGTAGACAAAAAAACATCGTTCGACTATTCTGACATAACAGCGTCTGGTCCGGTCTATATTGACCCTTCAGACTTGGGTGACAATCAGTTTTGTTCCGGCAGCAAGCCCCACAAAACTTTTAATCAACTTTATGCGAGATCGGAATGATTAGTCTGTAGCTTTTCTATTTTCTCTTTTTTTTCAAGTACTGTTTTCGCTAGTCCGGAATCACTATTCCCTATAGCCATATCATTGGACCGGCAAACGCCCTGCAATGATAGTAAGAACTACTTTTTTTTCTTACTCTCTTTTTTTCAGACCAAACATACCGCAAACATGTACCTGTCACAATCACACAAAAGTGTATCGTGAGGGACGTAGTGACACGATAACACCTAAGTATGTAAACCAACAGCAAGACGACACATCCCAGTGCAGCATAGACCAGCCTTCCTGCACCTCCATGTTCTTTTCCTGCACAAGAATAATTACTTCGCTAGAGTGTTGCAACGTCTCTAGTATTTTCTAGATGCACAGACACAGCTACCTCTGACTGTCGCACGTCCTCTTGCAGTTGACAGTGAACAGCATACGGTCTATTAGTTATCACCACCTGCTAACAGATAGTAACTCTTGTTAAATATTACAACGGTCGACCATCCCAGACTTCATTTAAGTCATGAACGCGCCGATATGGCTACCTTTAGGCAAACGCACTCCAACTTTTCGTTCTGCTGCGTTCATGCCACAATCGCGCCAGCGAGCCATCGCGCCGTAGCCGTACTAGCTCTCGCGAATCGTTGCACTGCTTTGCAAAATTGAAAAAATCGAGATAAACGTATTGCGAACCATGGAATTCCGAGCTTCCAAAATTCATTACATATTCTCTTAAGAAACGGCAACTGTATGACATTTAAAAATATTGCAAAAAAAACGGAAACTATGTGTAGAGGCAAATACCACAACATAATTCAAAGGGAAGGAGGCAACTACGCAAAATCTACGAAAGTCGACCTCAGACGTCTATTTACAGCGCCAAAGCACCATTTGTTCGGCGGCCGCTTAAATTGCCCTGCCGTAAGATTAGCTAAAAAGTTACTGACTGTAGCGGTGTAGGCTCAATCTTACCAGCGCTCGGCCGTACCTGACCATGTACGATTAGCCGTCACTACATCTTCCCCATAGATCATTGTTGTAGAGACTTCTACGAATCCATCGACATCAAACCCCAATCTCATCAACGACATAATATTGGGAGCAACCTGCAACACTGATCAACACATTAGAACACAAAAATGTCACTTATTATTTTCAATTCACAGCGTGTTAAAGTTAATCCTATATTTTGGTACATCCCTTAAACGTTTTGAACTTCAAAATATAGCAAATAATAATCATGTTACGCGTGAACTATCAAATTACAACATAACTTGAATAAGTTAATTAGAAAGCCTCCAACTTCTTTCGACATTTGTTAACATATTTAGGTACATCAAGAAATAATGAAAATATTTGCGGGGTACTTTTAATACAAATCGAACAAATAAAAAAAATGGCATAAAAATTTCACTTTATCTTTTCTCTACACTTTAATGATACGAAAATATCGTAAGTAGCATAGCAAATTTCATTACGGTATTTAACTTAAAAACAGATTCATCAATGCGGAATGCATTACAGTCTTCCACAAATGTAATAATTCTTGTACTATTCGAAGATTATATGTGGGCAAAAATGGGGACTTTATCCCACTTCTGATGTAGGAAGTGTAATTGAGTATAGTACAGAGACTAATTTTGTAGTTAGGAATAATAATTGATTCGTTTACACGAATTAATTATCCAACGAGTCAAGGTTAAACCAGTAACGGCATACGACAAGCGCACCGTTTCACGTCAGAGCCAAGACTGCCTTAACGGCGTTTTTTTTGCGTCCGAAGCAATTGGAAAAGGGCTACCACAGAGGGAGGCGGAAAATGCATTATGCATACCACGACAGCCGGTCTGTCCTGGTTATGCGGGACTCACTGCCTACCGGGGGACCTAAGTGATACCCGCTAAAAACCGCCTTTAGGGACTGGCAACTAGCTGTTTAAAGCTTCTTATGCCGTATCGGAAGCGACCCTCTTTTGGAAAAAGAGGGTGCAGGCGGCTAAGAGCCGTTGAGGGAGTGCCTACGAAGGCAAATTAATTATGAATAATTTAATTTGAGTTGGCCTGAGCCGCCATGAGGCAGTTCAGATCGTTTGACAGTTTATTAGGCGGGTCCGAGAGAGAGTTTTTCGGCCTGCGGACTCGATAGCGAGAGGGGAGTGGGGCTGCATAAGTTGCTGCCTCACGAATAAGATGATTGGAGTGCGACTCTCAGGCTTTGAAGAAGTTCTCAGAGAGTTTTTTTAAGAAATTGTTGAATTGTAGGGAGCTCTAGGTCCCGATGAAGGTCGGCATTACGGTGCGTTCGCAGCTCGACGACAGAAAAGATTTTGAACTACTTGGAGTTCATTAATAATTTTAGGGTTAGCGTGGGCAAAAATGGGGCCCGCGTAGGACATGACTGGTCGTATACAGACCTTATAAAGGGTACGCTTGTTTCTGAGGGACATTTTACTGTGTCGGCCTAACATACTGTTGAGCCTATTCAGGTAAAAACGTGTGTGACGGGTTACTCTTTTGACGTGGGGTCTGAAAGTTAGCCCTGTGTCTAGAGTGACACCTAAATATTTGGCAGACGTATGCCAGGGGACAGGGGTCCCTAGCATACGTATTGGTGGAGTGTTTTTGAGACGGCGTCGTTTATAATCGAAGTGAACGGCGGAGCTCTTCTCCGGGTTCACATCGATGCGCCATTTTTTGAACCAAGCTCCTAGGTCATCAACTGACTTTTGGACCTTGTTTCCTATGAAAGGTAGCGAGATACCTTTACAGTAGAGAGCAGTGTCGTCTGCGAAGAGGGAGAGCTGAACACCTTTCGGCGGGATGGGAATGTCGTTGGTGAACAGGATGTCAGCAGAGGAGCAAGTACTGAGCCCTGAGGGACACCAGTTTTGATGGGGCGCTGTGAAGATAGCGTGCCTTCGTGGCTAAAACGAAAGGTACGATGATTTAGATAAGAGGCCACGAGACGCACTAGACGATCGGGGAGACCTATTTTGTATAGTTTGTTGATAGGCCTGTATGCCAGACTCTATCAAAGGCTTTGGCGATGTCGAAAAAGACCGCGATAGTCTTATGACGACGGGGATAAAAACCGCTGAGGATATATTCCACAATACGGTGAACTTGTTGGGGGCAGGAGTGTTTCGCTCGGAAACCAAATTGATGAGGAATGATAAGAGGGTCACGGTCTGTGGGAAACAGATGGCGCCTCATGCGATTTTGGATGACTCTTTCAAAGAGCTTGCCCATGGCCTTGAGGAGGCTAATGGGGCGATAACTGGAGGGGAGGTTGAGAGGCTTGCCTGGCTTGGGAATACCAATCACAGTTGCCTCTTTCCACGTAGTGGGAAAGTAACTAAGGTTGAAGCAGGCGTTGAAGATAATAGATAAAAAGGTTAACACCTGCTCAGGAAAGTGTTTAAGGGCTTGGTTGGAGATGCGATTCGCGCCCGGAGCCTTTTTGGGCTTAAGTCCTTTGATGAGGGATGAAATCTCATCATTGGACACAGAAATAGGTTCGGAGGCTGTAGGGGGTGAGTTCCGGCGGCGGAACTCATCTTCCATTGCCTGGACGTGTGAAGGGTCAACGGGTTGAGAGCTAGGAGAGCATTGAGCGACAATGCTGTCTGCAAAGCACTCAGCCTTTTCCTCGTCCTCGAAGGCTACCGTACCGTCGGGACGGGAGAGAGGGGGAGTGTGGGTGATAGCGTCTATGCGGAGGGCTCTTGCCATCCGATAGTACGCTGTATGAAAGGGAGAGATATTCTCCATGAGTTTACTCTTTTCGAGGTCTCGAAATTCAGAGAAGCGGAAACGGAGTTCTCGTTGGTGACGATTGGCCGTGTGCTTATATTCGGGCGTGGGATATTTTGCTGCTCTCCGGAAAGCAGCTTTCTTGGCTTTTAATAGGTTGCTAATATGTAGGGGAAGCCCACTATTATTAGCAACCGGGACTACCCTTTCATTCTCCTTAAGGGAGGTTTTAATAAGTGTGGAGAGTGAATCGACCGCGGTGTCGATTTTTTCGAGACTGTCTAAGTCCGACGATAGGGAGATGGGAGAGTCCTGTGAGTCCAGAACATTCGCTAGGGACTCCTTGAAGCCCTTCCAATTTGTAAAAGTTTTAGCAGAGGGTGTTGAGGGGGGTAGCTGATGGCCAAGAATGAGGAAGACCGGTCGGTGGTCGGATCGTAGATCGTCTAGTGACTCGATTGCCCTGAGGTTGAGGGAAACACTTTTGAGTAGTGCAAAATCTAGCACGTCGTGAGCGTGGTCGGTGACATCGGGATAGTGTGTAGCAACGAGGGGACTGTGAACGGTGAGGTCAAGAGACTGCGTGATATCGAGCAGTATCTTGCCACTAGGGGAGGTAGTACGGCATGTCCATTCAGTATGCTTGGAGTTAAAATCTCCAAACATAATGACTGAATTGCCTAAAAAAAAATAGACTCAAAATCATTTTTGAGGGGATGGGTTCCTGAAGGGATGTAACAGGAGGCTATGAGGATGGACTGATGTCCAGTCATAGCTAGCCTGTATACCGTGGCTTCCATATTGGTAAGCTGCGGAGTAGAAATGTGAGAGCAGTGGAGTGACTTCTTGTAATAAATGGCCGTACCGCCACCTCGGCGGTCGTGCCTGTCATTACGAAGAAGAGAAAAGTTTTTAATAGAAAGGCCTTTAGTGTCCTTAGTTTTGAGATTAGTTTCCTGTAGGAGGAGGAAATCGGCTTCGCGATTTTGAAGAAAGAGCTTAAGTGTGGGAGGTTATTTCGCAAACCGCGAATATTAAATGATACAAGCGATAAACCTTTAGGTTTGATACGACTTTGAGACTTTGGTAGAGCAACCTGCTCTGTCATCGTAAGTTAAGTTAATTAAGTTAACTTAACTTACAACGAGCACAAAAGATTATGATGCTCTGCAAGAGCGAGGAGACGGTCCTGAGGGGACCTCGCAGCGCGCGATTTGCGTGCTAACACAGCTATTTCCCCAACGTCGATGTTCCTAATAGCGGAATACACCGTTTTTAGGTCATCAGCCATTGAGGGCTGTGATTGTTGTGGGGCGGTGGTTGTTGTCCGCGGTGGGTCTGCCTTTTTGGAGCTCCAGGGAAAGACTGGAGGCTGCATAGGCTTAGAGAAGCCCGGAGGGGGCCGAACAATGCCCTGAGGGGCCTAAGGGGACCCTGAGAGGGTCGAAAAAAGCCCTGGATGGGCTGAGAAAGGCCCTGACGGGGCCGTTGGTAAAGAGCCGGAATTGAGCGGTCATTAACCGGCGGTGGAGCTTGCCTACTGGGGCGAGGATGAGGTGCGCAAGGGCAGCCTCTGTAGTTAGCCGGGTGGCCTGTTTGCTTACACAGGACACACGCGGGTGGCGATTCGGCGTCTTTGGGCTGAGGACACTCTTTAGTGTTATGGGGTTCAAGGCACTTAACGCACCTGGGTGGGGCAGAGCAGTTAGCCGCCGCATGACCATATACCTGGCAGCGATGGCACTGCGCCGGGAACCCGCGCCTATGTGGGGACTCAACCCTTACTCTCGACAGACCACACACTGCGCGTACCTGCCGGAAGATGGCTTTTGCCTCCGGCACGTTGGTTAAGATGCCTAGGGCCAGGTTGAACATCTGGCCCGTTCTACTGTGCATCTTGTGCACGGCTTCTACAGGGAAACCTTGGGACTTAAGGTCCTGAAGGATTTCCTCGTTGGAAAATTCGAATAGCACGCCGCGGATGACGGCTCTGACTTTACGCTCTTCCGGAAGAGCGTATGTATGGTAAGAGACTTGTTTGGCTGTGAATAGCCTGGTGATACTACGGAAGGCATCGATAGAGTTGGGAATAATTTTAATAGTCTCCCCGAGGTTAATCGCATGGTCATATTTAATGCCTGCGTCGTACAAGGATTTCGACAACTTGGTGAATCTTGCCTTGTCTCTTAGGAAGACAGGGGGCGGGACTTGCTTCTTTGCAAGGACTGGGGCACAGCGGGAAGCTGGCTTTGATGGTGGGGCGATGTCCATCGATATTAAGGGAGCCGTAGCAGCAGCGGGGGCTGCGGGGCAGGGACGGCAGCGGGAGCTGCGGGGTTTGAGTCAGAAACGGGGGCTGCGGAGGTTGAAGGAGCGGCAGGGGCCGCTGAGGCGGGAAGTGTGCGGTTTTTCGCGGCGCGTTTACCGCCGCGTTTTGAAGATACGGTTGTGAAGGAAGTCTCCTCAGTTCCGTCGGAGTCAAAGGACTCCGATGAACTGGTGCCAGAATTGGTGGCGGGCCTCTTCTGGGAGGCCGACGCAGAGGACTCGGAGCATGCGTACTCCATCTCTAAGGGGCAAAAGAGTTCTTAGCCTCTAGGTATGCCGCGATTACGGGCGGCGGTTGGAGTGCCTGAGGGGCAGCGGGAGTAACATGGGCGGCGATGGCAGCGAGGGCCGTCTCATCGAGGTTTAGGCCCAGACCAAGATTTTGGTTTAGGGCGGCGACGAGGGACTTAATTTGACTAACTGTTGTTAACATGTTGGGGACAGTAATTCTATGAACAATAAGGATTTGGGACGGGTCCCTGTTCTAGAAGAACAGGGACTTGAACACGGAACGTACTACGAGACAATATACACGTATAACAATTCAAGAAAAACAAAAAATAACAAGAGAAATAACAAAAATCAACAATAAAAAATAACAATAAAATAACAATTAAAACAATAATAAGCAGAGGTCAGTCAAACCTCCCCGCCCGAAGACAGGGGGGCAAGAACTGTTAGCGTAAATGACTCACCAAAGCGTCGACGCCGTACAGCGCGAGCAGGACAGCGGAGGCGCGAGAGCGAGAGAGCACTACCGTACGGGGACGGCTGCGCGGACTACCTGAACGACCGCTCGAGAGCGGTGCCACAGGCGGAGAGGCGACTTAACGGCGGCCGCTCTGTCCATTTTATACAAGCAGGACGGGCGCCACCGCAGGTGCGCGAAACACGTGTTATTTACAAGAATTCTGTCTAACTGCACCGACGGCTACCGCGCCGCACGTGCAATGGTGCTGGTCCCGTCATATGTATTTTCGACATCACGCATTGAATCTCAATCGGAATACACACATACTCGTAGTATATTTAAATATATATATATATATATATATATATATATATATATATATATATATATATATATATATATATATATATATATAGAAGTGTGTGAGTATACACATATTTTTAATGACATAATAACATTTACAAATACTACTATTAATCCTGACGCACGAAGTGTACCTTGATCAAATCCATACGGAAGCACACGAGAAGTACCAGCTTTCAAATAAAAAAATAATCATCGAAATTAGTTCACCCAGTAAAAATTTATGAGGTAACACACATAAAAAACACATAGTTGAATTGAGTATCGTCTTCTTTTTGGAAGTCGGCAGAAAATGGACACTACAGCCACATGAATAAAGAAACCGACCAGAGGGGAAGCTACATACAAACGGCTCGCTGCGAATATATCCATACATAGCGCAGCGATGTGTGCGTGAGCTCTCACCGACAGGTTCACCGACGCTCCGTCGGGGTACAAACCGGTTTGCGTCGGCTTAGCCAGAGTATATATTTCGTATGGTGAGTGTAGAGAACCGGAGACCCTTTTTACTGGAAAAGAGGTATTTCATCTTAGTCCTCACGGGTGACAACGCATCTAAATTTTTTCACAAACGAGGATAGATGTAGATGTCTATGGGCCAAAGCCACCACTTACCATCAGGTGGACTGTGTGCTCGTTTGTCAACCTATCCAGTAAAAAAAATAGTAACTTATTTTCAAAATTGTTGGTGAATTTATTTTCTATAATATGCATATAAATTACACTAAAACATATACAACTATTTTATCCTATAACTAAATAAACCAAACAATAAATAAAAATATTTTTACAGGTATGTAGGCACGTTTATAAAATACTGGTTGAATCGAGAGTGAGCGAGAGGTTGCGTTGCTCTAGCGGGGCGTCGGGGGTTAAGTTGGAATTGAGGGTATATCAAGAAGGGTACTCGTTTGTGCAGTATAAAATTAAATGTAGTTGCCGAGTTCTAAAGATTCCGTTTGAAACATTCTATAAGTGAAGTCATTCTACGCGTTCTAAGAGAGAGTGCGTGGTTCTGTCCGTTTTGGTGATTTTTCTGGTACAAGCAAGGAGGATGATGTTGCTGAGATGCAGTCCTGTGTTAGATTAAGATAACTGTTAGTTGACACACTTTGGTGTTGTCATGTTATTATGTCCTTCACGTTTGACCAGTGAGTAATTGTGACGAGGTCATATTACGGTATGGTTGAAATCTGTCATGTCCCACCGGTCCACATTGGTCTCCCCAGTGATAATTTTGTAGACTCTGAAAAATAGTATAATAATATTTAGAAGGGACCCTTCAGAACTTGAGGAAATGTTCGAACTAATTCCAGTCGCTCAATTATACCATCACATATCGCGACAAAACTCGCGATACAATCCATACCATCTGCATGATTGGCGGTCCACTACTGTGCGATTTAGAAGAAGTTTTCTCCCTCGGACAACTTTCTTGTGGAATCGATTACCACCAGCGATTTTCCGGACCGATACGACTTCGAGACGAACCTAAAAAAAAAACCTTACACCTTTCTAAAAGGCCGGCAACGCATCTGCAATTCCCCTGGTGTTGCGGTTGTTCATGGGCGGCGGTAGTCACTTACCATCAGGTGAGCCGCATGCTCGTTTGCCCTCTCTTCTCTAAAACAAACTAAAGATTATGTAATCACTACGTTCACTCAGAACAATAGATAAGAGTGCTCAGAACAATTATATTTTACATAAATGAATGAATTTTACATGAAACAGCTAGACTAGTTTACTTTAGCAATTTCCATAGCATAATGTCGTATGGTATTTTGCTATGGGGACACGCAGCTGATACTGAAATATATTTGTTTTACAAAAGAGGGCCATTAGAGCAATTTATGATTTAAAGCCTAAAGAGTCGCTGCGACAAAAATTTAAGGAAATTAATATATTAACTTTGGCCTCTCAATACATTTATGAAAATGTAATGTACGTACACAAAAATAAAAGTAGTTTTACAAAAATAAGTGATATTCCTTCTGTAAATACTAGGAAAAGACACAAGCTAGTAGTACCAGTTACTCGACTCCATCGAGTCAGTAATTCATTCTTGGGGCGATGTATACTACTAGCTTGTGTCTGTTCCTAGTATTTACAGCACAAGCAAAAATGTGATAAAATCATAATCAATATTTTTCACAAGCACAAATTAGTCAATGTGTTAACATATTTGACATTAATTGGACATACGTACTTACGATATTGACACAATGACTTGTGTTTATCATTTCACAAAATGCATGAAAATTTATGATTGTTATTCAGTAATTATCTTATGCAATTCATGATTATTATCGACTTATAATAACAATTGAAAATAAAAATTGACATGTTACATTTTTATATGATAAAGACTTATAACATATTTTAATAGAAATATGTATTGTTTGTTACTTTATGCGTACGTATGTACTTATTCGTACAAAGGAACGCAGATGTTATTAGAAAAGACTGGAAATGTAAATATTAATCGTTGAATTCCTTTTTTTTAATATAATATTTTACCGCAAGTTGTACAAGATAACGATTTATCACAAAAACTTCAAAATTCATAAGATTATTTTTCAAATTATTACCTTTTTTGTACAAGGTAGGGCACGATCTGGCATTTTCCTTTTACCAAAGTGGAATTGTAATAGAAATTAAATTGCCTCCAATATTAAATACTTACTAAATTTTAACGGTGATCTGTTTTTGGGAAATCAAAGGCTCTATTTATTAAATAAAATAATAGGTAGATATATATATCAATAAATTCCAAGTAAATGCTTATATATATCTTATGTAATCTGAAAATTATTTTTTCATGTGACTTTATCCTTTGACGTCACGTAACACAAACGATTTAACAGTGGTAGAGCCACGCGGCTTTCGCTGTCGCACGGATGGGCTTGCTCGAACCGGGGTGGTACCACGACCACACAGAAAACCAGCGTGAAGTAGAGGTCTACCTCTGCGTTTCGCTTCGTGAGTGCAGGTGGCCGGAGGCCCTTTTTACTGGGAATGAGGCATTCCATCTTAGTCCTCACGAGTGACAACGCATCTACATTTTGATTTGTAATAGAGGATAGATGTAGATGTCTATGGGCCGCAGCAACCACTTACCATCAGGTGGACTGTGTGCTCGTTTGTCACCCTTATCCTATAAAAAAAAAAGATGTGGTGACAAAATATTCACCAAACAATCCGCGTAAAAATTATTTCCACATTTACACACATTTTGCATTCAGATGGTAAAATTACTTCGGTATGCTTTAGCTCAATTAAAAATCGAATAAAAAAATTACAATATAAAAAATAAAAGTAAATTCTGAAATATTAAATGTAAAACGAAATTAAAATAAAGCAAATACTTTTGAGATCTGAAACAGATGCTAAACTGTAATAATAATTATGTGTGGTTTTAACCTATAATCTATTAAAAATTATAGTCTACTAGTTTTTATCCGCGGCTCGCTCCGATTTGTTTAAAAGCTGACAAATATTTTATTACTTCAGTTATTTCTACTATATTCAACGAAAAGTTTCAGAACGCTCTACTCTAATATACTTCTTCAGACTACATAAAATGTTTTCCTTTTTAAATAATTTCACTCAGCGGATTTTGCACTCTAGAAACACGTGAGCAAGCTACGTAGAGCTGATCATGGGAAAAACATACTGTAAAATGTGATAATATTAAAATGTTGCACACTGCAGTTTGCCGTCTTTCGAACGTACGAATGAGTACGAATGAGTGTGCAGAAAAATCTAATATAGGTTTATGTTGCACTGTACTTATGAATTGTGTAAATCATGTTTTTTTTTTGTATAAAATAAAATAAGTTAATAAAAAATACATGAACGCAAATTTTACATGAATTGGGGCACCGTACCATAATTACAATGAACTTGTCTGCCGGCCATCTCCTGGTTTATTTCCCTCTCATTAAACCTACGGGATGGTCTAGGTAGTGGATATTCTTACACCGCTCCCATGACCTCAGTCCTTTTGACCATGGCTGCTGTAAAGCACCTGAAACTTGGGGAATTAAAAAGTTAAATTAAAGTTTTTAATTCCCAAGTTTAAATTAATATGTAGTCTCGCGCGTTTGACTTCTTTAAAAATTTGTTCAAAAATATCTTATATAACGTTATTAAATATTATTTTACATCATATTAATTTAAATATCCTTTGAAAGCATATTTCATCATCATCATTGTCACTATCATCACCTTGTTAAAGTCCACTAATGGACATAGGCCTCTCACATTTCAGGGAGGATTTTCCTTATTTGACACACTTGGCAGGTTTATTGATGAACGTAGTACCGCACGTTACATACCTTTGATGATGCTCTCCGTTACAAATCTGGATATGGTGCGCATTAAGTTACTGTGATATTTAATAATTATAATAATGTTTACTTCATTTCTTCTCACAAATTTACATTGCCTTACATGTAATACTATTAATGGTATAAACATTATAATTTATGGGAGCCTGGTGTTAGTACTAGGTTAGACCAGTATGACTAATAACCAGACCTCGCCTTAATGAAACCTTTAACTTTAGGTACACTTCGTGTACCTAAAGTTAAAGGTTTCATTAAGGCGAGGTCTGGTTATTATTTTAAATTATTATTATTATTAAAAATATGTGTATACACACACACTTCTATATATAGAATATATATCTATATATAGAATATATATATATTCTATATATAGAAGTGTGTGTGTATACACATATTTTTAATGACATAATAACATTTACAAATACTACTATTAATCCTGACGCACGAAGTGTACCTAAAGTTAAAGGTTTCATTAAGGCGAGGTCTGGTTATTAGTCATACTGGTCTAACCTAGTACTAACACCAGGCTCCCATAAATTATAATGTTTATACCATTAATAGTATTACATGTAAGGCAATGTAAATGTGTGAGAAGAAATGAAGTAAACATTATTATAATTATTAAATATCACAGTAACTTAATGCGCACCATATCCAGATTTGTAACGGAGAGCATCATCAAAGGTATGTAACGTGCGGTACTACGTTCATCAATAAACCTGCCAAGTGTGTCAAATAAGGAAAATCCTCCCTGAAATGTGAGAGGCCTATGTCCATTAGTGGACTTTAACAAGGTGATGATAGTGACAATGATGATGATGAAATATGCTTTCAAAGGATATATAAATTAATATGATGTAAAATAATATTTAATAACGTTATATAAGATATTTTTGAACAAATTTTTAAAGAAGTCAAACGCGCGAGACTACATATTAATTTAAACTTGGGGAATTAAAACTTTAATTTAACTTTTTAATTCCCCAAGTTTCAGGTGCTTTACAGCAGCCATGGTCAAAGGGACTGAGGTCATGGGAGCGGTGTAAGAATATCCACTACCTAGACCATCCCGTAGGTTTAATGAGAGGGAAATAAACCAGGAGATGGCCGGCAGACAAGTTCATTGTAATTATGGTACGGTGCCCCAATTCATGTAAAATTTGCGTTCATGTATTTTTTATTAACTTATTGCATACCTTAAGCGAAAGCGCAAGGTAATGATCTACTATCGCCTAAAAATTAAAATTCCAACATTTTATCGAATAAAATCGTATCTAGCAATCATATTATACATATAAATGATATAAAAAGCACATTGTTAGAAAGATAAATGATTGTTGAACTTATTAAAAAAAATTTTAAATCGATTAATTGCTATATTTAAATTAAAAAAAGAGTTTTAGTGGCTTATGGTGTGGATTTATCATGTCCCTGTGGCTTGTAAACACTATAACTTTTGAAAATATCAATTGTTTAACTCAATCTATTTTTTAATCTCTTCATCTATCATGTGAGAAGCCACTGAATGTAAATGGTAGTGTAATTGTGTTTTGTTTAGCTATAATTAATTTTTTTCGGCTCCAAAATGGCGAAATTTTCGTTGATTTCGTTGCCTCGTATATAAATTGTTTCTGTAAATGGGGATCTACAGCCACAGAGTAGTTTAGTTCACAGAGTACCTTTGTATTAAGTTTAGTTCGGCTTCAGTCGCCGTCGTGAGTGGACATTGTTTCGGTTGTTTTCAGCGGCTCAAAAAGATCGCTGTACAAATACACAATATTCGAATAACCAAATTTCTTAATACTTGATTATAATAATAATAAGACATTTTTTTATTACAATATTTAAAAGCACAGAATAAATAATAGTAGTACGTACTAAAAGTAAGTAGTATATTTTTTTTGTCATGGGTGACATTTTCATGCTTTTCGAGGGTGTCGAAACCGATAGGGTTGTCGAAATGTAAATCCAAGATGGCGGCCGCAATAGGTATCAATTTTTTCATCTTGGGTGTCATTTTCATGATTTTCGAGGGTGCTGAAGTCGATAGTGCTGTCGAAATGTAAATCCAAGGTGGAGGCTGCAATAGGTATAAATTTTTTCATCATAGGTGTCATTTTCATGGTTTTCGAGGGTGTTGAAGCTGATAGTGCCGTCGAAATGTAAATCGAAGATGGCGGCTGAATTAGGTACCAATTTATTCATCATGGGTGTCATTTTCATGGTTTTCGAGGGTGTTGAAGCCGATAGTGCTGTCGAAATGTAAATCCAAGATGGCGGCTGCAAAATATATCAATTTTTTCATCTTGGGTGTCATTTTCATGGTTTTCGGGGGTGCTGATGCCGATAGTGCTGTCGAAATGTAAATCCAAGATGGCAGCTGCAATAGGTATCAATTTTTTCATCATGGGTGTCATTTTCATGGTTTTCGAGAGAGTTGAAGCCGATAGGGTTGTCGAAATATAAATCCAAGGTGGCGGCTGCAATGGGTATCAATTTTTTCATCATGGGTGTCATTTTCATGGGTTTCGAGGGTGTTGAAGCCGATAGTGCTGTCGAATGTAATTCCAAGATGGCGGCTGAAGTAGGTACCTACCAATTTTTTCATCATGGGTATCATTTTCATGGTTTTCGAGGGTGTTGAAGCCGATAGTGCTATCGAAATGTAAATCCAAGATGGCGGCTGCAATAGATATAAATTTTTTCATCATTGGTGTCATATTCATGGTTTTCGGGGGTGCTGATGCCGATAGTGCTGTCGAAATGTAAATCCAAGGCGGCGGCTGCAATAGATATCAAGTTTTTCATCTTGGGTGTCATTTTCATGGTTTTCGAGGGTGTTGAATCCGATAGTGCTGTCGAAATGTAAATCCAAGATGGCGGCTGAAGTTGGTACCAATTTTTTCATCTCGGGTGTCATTTTCATGGTTTTCAAGAGTGTTGAAGACGATAGTGCTGTCGAAATGTAAATCCAAGATGGCGTCTGCAATAGGTATCAATTTTTTCATCATGGGTGTCATTTTCATGGTTTTCGAGGGTGTTGAAGCCGATAGTGCTGTCGAAATGTATTTAAACTACTTTAATAATTCCGTATAATCATGTTATACGTAATTTTTTTAATGCGCTTAAGGTATGCCCAATTGGATTTACCAATATATTTTATTTTATACAAAAAAAAACATGATTTACACAATTCATAAGTACAGTGCAACATAAACCTATATAAGATTTTTCTGCACACTCGTTCGTACTCATTCGTACGTTCGAAAGACGACAAACTGCAGTGTGCAACATTTTAATATTATCACATTTTACAGTATGTTTTTCCCATGATCAGCTCTACGTAGCTTGCTCACGTGTTTCTAGAGTGCAAAATCCGCTGAGTGAAATTATTTAAAAAGGAAAACATTTTATGTAGTCTGAAGAAGTATATTAGAGTAGAGCGTTCTGAAACTTTTCGTTGAATATAGTAGAAATAACTGAAGTAATAAAATATTTGTCAGCTTTTAAACAAATCGGAGCGAGCCGCGGATAAAAACTAGTAGACTATAATTTTTAATAGATTATAGGTTAAAACCACACATAATTATTATTACAGTTTAGCATCTGTTTCAGATCTCAAAAGTATTTGCTTTATTTTAATTTCGTTTTACATTTAATATTTCAGAATTTTTTTTTTTATTTTTTATATTGTAATTTTTTTATTCGATTTTTAATTGAGCTAAAGCATACCGAAGTAATTTTACCATCTGAATGCAAAATGTGTGTAAATGTGGAAATAATTTTTACGCGGATTGTTTGGTGAATATTTTGTCACCACATCTTTTTTTTTATAGGATAAGGGTGACAAACGAGCACACAGTCCACCTGATGGTAAGTGGTTGCTGCGGCTCATAGACATCTACATCTATCCTCTATTACAAATCAAAATGTAGATGCGTTGTCACTCGTGAGGACTAAGATGGAATGCCTCATTCCCAGTAAAAAGGGCCTCCGGCCACCTGCACTCACGAAGCGAAACGCAGAGGTAGACCTCTACTTCACGCTGATTTTCTGTGTGGTCGTGGTACCACCCCGGTTCGAGCAAGCCCATCCGTGCGACAGCAAAAGCCGCGTGGCTCTACCACTGTTAAATCGTTTGTGTTACGTGACGTCAAAGGATAAAGTCACATGAAAAAATAATTTTCAGATTACATAAGATATATATAAGCATTTACTTGGAATTTATTGATATATATATCTACCTATTATTTTATTTAATAAATAGAGCCTTTGATTTCCCAAAACAGATCACCGTTAAAATTTAGTAAGTATTTAATATTGGAGGCAATTTAATTTCTATTACAATTCCACTTTGGTAAAAGGAAAATGCCAGATCGTGCCCTACCTTGTACAAAAAAGGTAATAATTTGAAAAATAATCTTATGAATTTTGAAGTTTTTGTGATAAATCGTTATCTTGTACAACTTGCGGTAAAATATTATATTAAAAAAAAGGAATTCAACGATTAATATTTACATTTCCAGTCTTTTCTAATAACATCTGCGTTCCTTTGTACGAATAAGTACATACGTACGCATAAAGTATCAAACAATACATATTTCTATTAAAATATGTTATAAGTCTTTATCATATAAAAATGTAACATGTCAATTTTTATTTTCAATTGTTATTATAAGTCGATAATAATCATGAATTGCATAAGATAATTACTGAATAACAATCATAAATTTTCATGCATTTTGTGAAATGATAAACACAAGTCATTGTGTCAATATCGTAAGTACGTATGTCCAATTAATGTCAATATGTTAACACATTGACTAATTTGTGCTTGTGAAAAATATTGATTATGATTTTATCACATTTTTGCTTGTGCTGTAAATACTAGGAACAGACACAAGCTAGTAGTATACATCGCCCCAAGAATGAATTACTGACTCGATGGAGTCGAGTAACTGGTACTACTAGCTTGTGTCTTTTCCTAGTATTTACAGAAGGAATATCACTTATTTTTGTAAAACTACTTTTATTTTTGTGTACGTACATTACATTTTCATAAATGTATTGAGAGGCCAAAGTTAATATATTAATTTCCTTAAATTTTTGTCGCAGCGACTCTTTAGGCTTTAAATCATAAATTGCTCTAATGGCCCTCTTTTGTAAAACAAATATATTTCAGTATCAGCTGCGTGTCCCCATAGCAAAATACCATACGACACTATGCTATGGAAATAGCTAAAGTAAACTAGTCTAGCTGTTTCATGTAAAATTCATTCATTCATGTAAAATATAATTGTTCTGAGCACTCTTATCTATTGTTCTGAGTGAACGTAGTGATTACATAATCTTTAGTTTGTTTTAGAGAAGAGAGGGCAAACGAGCATGCGGCTCACCTGATGGTAAGTGACTACCGCCGCCCATGAACAACCGCAACACCAGGGGAATTGCAGATGCGTTGCCGGCCTTTTAGAAAGGTGTAAGGTTTTTTTTTTAGGTTCGTCTCGAAGTCGTATCGGTCCGGAAAAATCGCTGGTGGTAATCGATTCCACAAGAAAGTTGTCCGAGGGAGAAAACTTCTTCTAAATCGCACAGTAGTGGACCGCCAATCATGCAGATGGTATGGATTGTATCGCGAGGTTTGTCGCGATATGTGATGGTATAATTGAGCGACTGGAATTAGTTCGAACATTTCCTCAAGTTCTGAAGGGTCCCTTCTAAATATTATTATACTATTTTTTCAGAGTCTACAAAATTATCACTGGGGAGAC